>VWZL01004817.1:226758-349705 GCA_013396915.1 Stercorarius parasiticus
TTCATTAAAAATTATATATATATAAATAAAATTAATTTTCAAAAAATGTGGTTAAATAGTAACACTGGGAATCAATGACATTAGGCTATTTGTGGTATATATGTATTGAATAGTCACTACTTAAATCTGAAAGCTCTATTCCAGGAAAGAGAGAGGAAATCTGAGCAGCTACCATGTAGGGAAAGGGAGGAACTTACTTCAAAATCTTCTGTAGGACTTTGTTATGGGATAAATTAAAATCAATACTTCTCTTTCTCTGTCAGTAATGATAACTGTGTATCATAGGTTAACTAAAGTTAAAGAACCATTTTTCTGTTTAGCCATTTCTGCAGGAAAAATATGTTGTACGTTATGTGAAAGAGAATGGGTATGATTATCTAAAGAGTTACATTGGGATGTTAACCTATGCGTGGTAAATCTACATCTAAATGTTGGAAGCAGAAGACAGAAGCCAGTCTGCCTTAGAGAGAGAATTAATTATAAAAAATTACTCTTTAAACTTTTGACACCACAACAGTTTTACAAGTTAGTATTTTTAACTGAACTTAACTTTCATGAGTTCAAATTTGACTAGAGGATGTACATGTAAATTTATATCAAACTAAGATTGCTAATTCCTGCAACAAAATAATTTGTTTGTAAAACATGAATATAATTTCAAACATTATAACAACTATCTGACATAAGCAAGGTATTTCTTAAAGCTGCTTCTGGTGTCACTGTGAGCTATAAGGTCTTCTAAATAATAAAGACAAGAATGGCCTGGGGAGGGGAGCAATCTTCCATTGTTGAATGACCAAAACAGGGAACATATGTGCTAAAAGCAGGGGAAAAAAAAGTAATTAAAATAATACATTTAAAATTGGGCTAATCTAATTTGAAATGGATTTGAACCAAACTGCAGACAAAAAGCCATTCACACATCAGTCACTTTGGAATTTATGCATTAAGAATGCAGTGGACCAAATTTTCCTAATAGCGACAAATTTATGTAAATACATACTTAGTAACTTCTCAGACACAATTATCTTTACTTCGTTACAACATCTGGCAGCTGAAAGCTAAAGATTAGAAAGTATGTTGGGAGTTCACTGGGGACTTTGCCAGTCATGCATTCCACCAAAACTGGGGTGAACTGGGAATAACTGTGATTACCCAGAGGTAATAAAGATGCTAAAAATGAAACAGACAAAGCTGGTCCTTTTTTTTTTGTTTTACTTTTTTTCATACAGAAATTGATTATTTCACAGAAATATATTAACTAAAAATAAATAGCTATTGAAAATTGTATGAAACCAAAACACTGAGGACAGGATCATCTTGGTTGTATTTCCCTGAAGGTATCGAGCCTAAGAAGTTGCATAAGCTCTTTTCAATAGTCAATGCTGGAAAATAAATGCTCATAAACACACTTCATCCTATCCTAATACAGATNAGTTCTTCACAAAAGTTACTTTTAGCAATGAAAATACAACAACATTCAGGTAATAAATTAAACATTTTCCATTACAATCTCTACCACCACTTACACATACAAATTATGGGTGAGATGAACAGTATGTAAAATTTAGATATTATATGTTTAGAGGAGTGCAGTGTTTTTGCTAGAAAACCAAGAATAATAAAAAAAATTGTTAACAATTTTCATTAAAAATTATATATATATANACAGAAGCCAGTCTGCCTTAGAGAGAGAATTAATTATAAAAAATTACTCTTTAAACTTTTGACACCACAACAGTTTTACAAGTTAGTATTTTTAACTGAACTTAACTTTCATGAGTTCAAATTTGACTAGAGGATGTACATGTAAATTTATATCAAACTAAGATTGCTAATTCCTGCAACAAAATAATTTGTTTGTAAAACATGAATATAATTTCAAACATTATAACAACTATCTGACATAAGCAAGGTATTTCTTAAAGCTGCTTCTGGTGTCACTGTGAGCTATAAGGTCTTCTAAATAATAAAGACAAGAATGGCCTGGGGAGGGGAGCAATCTTCCATTGTTGAATGACCAAAACAGGGAACATATGTGCTAAAAGCAGGGGAAAAAAAAGTAATTAAAATAATACATTTAAAATTGGGCTAATCTAATTTGAAATGGATTTGAACCAAACTGCAGACAAAAAGCCATTCACACATCAGTCACTTTGGAATTTATGCATTAAGAATGCAGTGGACCAAATTTTCCTAATAGCGACAAATTTATGTAAATACATACTTAGTAACTTCTCAGACACAATTATCTTTACTTCGTTACAACATCTGGCAGCTGAAAGCTAAAGATTAGAAAGTATGTTGGGAGTTCACTGGGGACTTTGCCAGTCATGCATTCCACCAAAACTGGGGTGAACTGGGAATAACTGTGATTACCCAGAGGTAATAAAGATGCTAAAAATGAAACAGACAAAGCTGGTCCTTTTTTTTTTGTTTTACTTTTTTTCATACAGAAATTGATTATTTCACAGAAATATATTAACTAAAAATAAATAGCTATTGAAAATTGTATGAAACCAAAACACTGAGGACAGGATCATCTTGGTTGTATTTCCCTGAAGGTATCGAGCCTAAGAAGTTGCATAAGCTCTTTTCAATAGTCAATGCTGGAAAATAAATGCTCATAAACACACTTCATCCTATCCTAATACAGATGTCTGAGGCACTAATAACACCCTGAAGGTGTTGATAGCACTCATTTGAGTATACATTGAACCTAGATGATGACTTTAGGTCAAAATTAAGGGGTGATTCACTGCATGTCTACTAATTGTGTGTTATGCTGAGTGTCCAGCTCCCACTTTGAACATTTTTCCATGAGACCTTTGTTGTATCTGCCAGCTATGTCTCAATCAGGAGATGTTTCTAGTGATACTAGATTTCTATCTCTGAGAAAGTGAATCCTGCTCTTACAGTGTGACTCAGATGCAGGTATCTCCATTGTAAACTTCTGAAAGTAGGTGCTTGAACCTCGACTTGAAGCCTCCTCCTTCCTTCTTTATACTTCAGGTGAGATGACTCTTACTTAGACATTCAAGTTAAGTGAGGAGGGCAATAAGATATAAGAGATTTCAGTTGGGATCCTTCATGTGTGCTGAATGTTTGAGGATAAGAGGCTCCCATAATTAGATGAACGGAGGATTTACTTGGGGTTTTATTTTTCCCCCTTAAATCCCTCAACTAGAAGGCTGTAGAAAGTTTCCTTTTCAGTTAACTTCTAAAAGTTTAGCTTGTAGCCTGTTAAGGTATGAAGACAGGTACTGGTGCAAAACTGTTCCTCACTATTCAGCCCAGCTAAAAACCAATCTCATACTCATTTGCTGTACATTTCTCCATAGATCTGTTCTTTATCTGGGACATTACAGCTGCCTTAGTGCACATGTGTACAGCAGACACAGGGAAAACTAAGCTGGATTGATCATGATTAACCTGGAACTAGAAGTTATTTCCAAACACAATGACAGCTTCATCACCCTTTAAGTTGGCTGTATGTGAACTGCTGGGGATATAAAAGTTGTACAGATGCTTTGGTGCAAGTTCTCTTTGCCTTGCTCTGTCTGTGGTAACGACATGTCCCAAGGGTCTTAGAGATGTTCCTCACACCACAGTTCACCACAATGCATTCAGATCAGAAAGCTCAGTGGGCGCTGGATTGGGGCCAAACAGTCACCAGGAAAACACTTAATTTGATACTCATTATCTCATAGCAGTGGAGATATGGTAAGCCTGACAGCTGATTTCCTATTAAGAAAAAAAGCCAAAAATTCCTTCTTCGCTCCCCCCATATACGATAGTTGGCATGGTTTTCTTTGGCTTTACAGATTTGCCCTTATAGCCGTGGGTTTCACCTATGCAAACTTTAAGAAGTGAAAAGAAGGAAATGCCACCCTGCTGCATCTAATACAGTTATGATCTAGTCTCTCCATTGCTGCATTGGAGAAAATTAGTGTCATAGTGATGAAATCCAGCTATATCACAATTTCAAGTGATGCACTAGTAGCCATGGCAACAAGGTATTCCCTTCCAGTAAATGCCTGTAATGGTGCTTTTAAGATTGTACATCAAAGCCAAAGCAGAGCACTGAATCACCCTGGAGCAAGTACTGACTTCAAAGCAAAAAGGTCAGAACAATAGGTTATTCATAAACAGAGAATAATTCTTTTCCAATTTACAAGTTTTTTCTTTAGGATATGCTCTGAGATTAAAGTGGGAGCAATATAGTGGATCTTGCACTACAGTTGTGTACTCTGAGGTTACTGTAGCACCTCCTATACTCTCCTGGCTTCCTACATGGCTTCTGCTACTCTCTGTGGGCCTGGTGCTCATTGCTGTGCCTTGGAGCTCTATAACAGACGATGTGATTTAGTCCGACAAGAGAGAAGGGGGTTTACAGAACTTAGAGGAATCAGAGGCAGGCAAATAATTTAAATAGATGGCGTTAAGTATTCTAGTCTGGTTAGGTATTCTACTAGCTTTATTATGAAATGTTAACACTAAATTAAAAGGCTAGGTGGTGAAAAAGCTGTTGAAGGGACTGAAAATAAAAAGCAAACTAAAAGATATTTATGTCTGATGAATACTAACATTTTGCAAAGGAATATTAAGCTTATTGTTAATTAATTCCACAGACCCAAAAAAGTGAGTTGAAGAAAAATTCCTTATTACAGAGGAATTTTGTACATCATTCATGCAGTAGTGAGGCCTATTACCTTTCCTGAAGACTGAAGCTCTACATTTTTCCTTTGTAAAATCATTTCTGTTAAATATCACTGATAGAGTTTCTCTGTTTTCTCTGAAATACCTTATTTTCATTCCCATACATTTACAATGTAGTATCCTTTATTGGATAGTGAGTGTAATGACCAGGTCAGGACACTGATGCTTCAGAGGATTTTTTAATTAACAGTAACTATGGAGAACATAATGAACTCACAACAGGTAATATTTGGCTGAATATCTGAAATGTCTTACTAAGACGTCAAAGGTTTTTGTGGTTGAATACCTTATGTGTCAGATATTGTGAATACAGAGATTGTCCTTTATCTCTGTGTACATGGTTTTGTGTGTGTCTCTGTGCATGTATGTGTGAGAGGAAATCTGCCACAATTCAGAGTTAGGTGCATATGAGTAATTGGAAAATTTAATAATTATTGTTTTAATCCCTGAAGCATGAATTTTAAGAGCTCTCCCAACATTCCGAAACATTATGTCAACTCTTTAGAAACTAAATAAACTTGGAAAACCCATAAATGTTTAGTACTAGAGCACTAGACTATTGGGTTACTTATGTTTCTTGTCAATTTGCTGTAGGAAGCAATTTTGACCCAGCCATGTCTTGATAAAGACTATTTTTTTTCTTTGTCCTGATCATACCACTATGAAGACCAATGAAGGGATGATGGCAGTTTTGGTGCATGTGGGGAAGAAGTTAAAAATCACATGCAAAAAAAGAAAGCTAGTAGCAACAATAAACCTAAACATAAATCTGAAACTTATGTCTTCAGATGATGAAGGAATTGAAAATTAAGTTAACGTGGTGTTTATCTTATTGATGAATGTGAAACAAAACATTCTAACGAGTACAACTCATACAATCTCAGAATGTGTCCAAAGTGAATGTATTCAAAAGAAGTGACCACAGGTGGTGGAGGAACACACAAGGAGAAATGCGCTGCTGGACCTTGTGCTGACAAACAAAGATGGACTAGTTGGGGATGTGAAGGCTGGGTGTAGCCTTGGCTGCAGTGACCATGAGATGGTGGAGTTCAGGATCCTGTGTGGAAGCAGCAGGGCAAAAAGTAGAATTACAACCCTGAACTTCAGGAGAGATGATTTTGGCCTCTTCAAAGACCTACTTGGAGAAATCCCATGGGCTAAGGGTCTAGAAGGAAGGCGGGTGCCAGAGACCTAGTTAATATTTAAGCACCACTTCCTCCAAGATCAAGATTGGTGCATCCCTAGGAGCAAGATCTCAGGCAAAGGAGGCAGGAAACGTACATGGATGAGCAAGGAGCTTCTGGAAAAACTCAGATGGAAGAAGGAAGTGTACAGAATGTGGAAAAAGGGACTGGCCACTTGGGAGGAGTATAAGCATGTTGTCAGAGTATGCAGGGATATAATGAGGGAGGCTAGGACCCACTTAGAATTAAACCTGCCAAGGGATGTCAAGGACAAAAAGAAGGGCTTCTTCAAGCCCATCAGCAGTAAAAGGAAGACGAGGGAAGATGTGGGCCCACTACTGATGAGGTAGGTGCCCTAATGACAGGGGATACAGAGAAGGCGGAGTTACTGAATGCCTTCTTTCCTTCAGTCTTTACTGCCAAGGCTGGCCCTCAAGAATCTCAGACCCTGCAGGTAAGAGAGAGAGTCTGCAGTAAGGAAGACTTTCCCTTGATCAAGGAGNCATGTTGTCAGAGTATGCAGGGATATAATGAGGGAGGCTAGGACCCACTTAGAATTAAACCTGCCAAGGGATGTCAAGGACAAAAAGAAGGGCTTCTTCAAGCCCATCAGCAGTAAAAGGAAGACGAGGGAAGATGTGGGCCCACTACTGATGAGGTAGGTGCCCTAATGACAGGGGATACAGAGAAGGCGGAGTTACTGAATGCCTTCTTTCCTTCAGTCTTTACTGCCAAGGCTGGCCCTCAAGAATCTCAGACCCTGCAGGTAAGAGAGAGAGTCTGCAGTAAGGAAGACTTTCCCTTGATCAAGGAGGATTGCATTAGAGATCGTCTAGGCAAACCTGACACACACAAATCCATGGGCCTGATGGGATGCACCCACAAGTACTGAGGCAGCTGGCAGATGTTATTGTGAAGCCGCTCTCCATTACCTTTGAAAGGTCATGGAGAACAGGAGAGGTGTCTGAGGACTGCAGGAAAGCTAATGTCATGCCAGTCTTCAGAAAGGGCAATTAAGATGACCTGGGAAACTACAGGTCAGTCAGAGTCATTTCCATCCCTAGAAAGATGATGGAACAGCTCATCCTGGGTGTCATCCATAAGCGTGTGGAGGAAAAGAAGGTTATCGGGAGTGATCTACATGGATTCACCAAGGGGAAACCATGCTTGACCAATCTGATAGCCTTCTATGATGACATGACTGGCTGAGTGGATGAGGGTAGAGCAGTGGATGTTGTCTACCTTGACTTCATCAAGGCTTTTGACGCTGTCTTCCATAACATCCTCATAGGTAAGCTTAGGAAGTATGGGTCAGATGAGTGGAAAGTGAGGGGGATTGAGAACTGTCTGAATGGTAGAGCTCAAAGGTCTGTGATCAGTGGTTCGGAGTCTAGTTGGAGGCCTGTAACTAGTGGTGTCCCCCAGCGGTCAGTACTGGGTCCAGTCCTGTTCAATATATTCATCAATGACCTGGATGGTGAGACGGGGTGTACCCTCAGCAAGTTTGCTGAAGACACAAAACTGGGAGGAGTGGCTGACACACCAGAAGGCTGTGCCACCATTCAGTGAGACCTGGACAGACCAGAGAGTTGGGCAGAGAGAAACCTAATGAACTTCAATAAGGGCAAGTGTAGGGTCCTGCACCTAGGGAGGAATAACTCCACACACTGGTACAGGTTAGGGGTTGACCTGCTGGAAAACAGCTCTGCAGAGAGAGACCTCTGAATCCTGGTGGACAACAAGTCGACCATGAGGCATTAATGTGCTCTTGTAACCAAACAGACCGATAGTCTCCTTGGGTGTCTTAAAAAGAGTGTGGCCAGCAGGTTGAGGGAGGTCATCCTCTCCCTCTACTTTGCCCTGGTGAGGCCACACCTGGAGTACTGTGTCCAGTTCCGGGCTCCTCAGTTCAAGAAAGCCAGGGGTCTACTAGAAAAAGTCTAGCAGAGGGCTACAAAGATGATCTACGGAATGGAGCATCTGTCTTATGAGGAAATGCTGAGAAACCTGGATCTGTTTAGCCTGGAGAAGACAAGACTGAGAGGGGACCTCATCAATATAAATATCTAAAGGGTGGGTGTCAAGAGGATGGGGACAGACTTTTCAGTGGTGTCCGGCGACAGGACAAGGGGCAATAGGCACAAACCGGAACACAGGAAATTCCATCTCAACATAAAGAAAAAGTTCTTTACTTTGAGGGTGACAGAGCACTGGAAGAGGCTGCCCAGAAAGATGGAGTCTCCTTCTCTGGAGATATTCAAAACCCGGCTGGATGCATTCCTCTCCAACTGGCTCTAGGTGAACTTGCTTTGGCAGCGGTGTTGGACTAGATGATCTCCAAAGGTCCATTCTAATCCCTACGATTCTGTGATTCTGTGACACAAGAAGCCTGTAGCTCAAAATACAACAAAGACTAAGTACTGAGTATCAGCTACTCACCGGTCATGGCAAACAGCTGAGGTTTTTCCCTTCAGCTTTTCAGAGACATTCTTTTCTTATTTAGCTCCACTCTCTAAACTCTCCTTGCCATAGCCCATCTTCTGCAAAGATCTCACACAGATGCTGAAAGCTTAGTTTAGAGTGAGTGTTGCATTAACTGCTGACTCATTCTATCAGGTTTCTGGGGAGTTTTTCTTGCATGTGTGTGTTTTTCTTAACTAGATGAGATGAGAAGGCAATTGATTTTTCCAAAGGTTAATAATTCTCACTGCTAAGTCACCAAGCCTATTTAAACAAAAATAAAAATAATGTACCGTTTGAACTATTTAACCAATCTTTTCAAGATGGCAAATTATATATTGAGAATACAGATATTCATCTTTGTAAACGCTTTCATTCAAAGCAAATCATGTGCTATTCAGTACAACTCAAAATTGTGGTCATTTTGCCCATATGAAGGTTGATAACTGTAGTCCAATAATTGTATACTTGTACTGCTGTTTTTCTGCTTCTCATTTGAGAAACGCAGCTTAATTAGAATTCGAAGTGTAATCCGTTTGTTTCACAGAAAAAGCTGCCAAGCGCAAGATCTGACATTCAAAACAAAATCAATACTTTTGTAGAACATTTAAACATCTCAGGTAATATCACAGGACCGAAGTAATTTGCATCATGTAGTAAAGCTCTAATTAGAGATGCGACAGGAGCAAGAACTGTATTTCTTAATTTCTCAGTCTACACTTTACTGTGCAGTTCATACAAGAATATTGATTAAACGTTCATGTTTATTATGGCTCCCCCTCTCCAATCATAAGTATAAGAAATGAAAGTTAGGGTAGATGGAAAAGTATTCATTCCTTGTCAGGTATAAGAGACACTTTAGGTCAGATGCAGGTAAGGAGAAGCAAGGAAATGGAAAGGTTTTGTTTAGTTAATGGTAAACTATGGATTTTTTTTTTTTCCCCCCATAGACACATTCCTGAATTTCTGTCAAGGGAGTCAGGTATCAGTATATTTTTTATCTCATTAAAAAGTGTTAGATTTGATGGGCTCATATTATCTGGATCTAAAAGTCTCTCTAGCCTCTGAATTGAATCCTTAAGGCCAAACTGGGAAAGCACATTGAGATGCCAAGATACCTCATTCTAGATATAAACCTATTTGTCCCAGAGGAGCAAATCATGAATTAAAATATAATTTGTTATTGACTTTAAAGGGTGGCAGAGACTTACAAAAAAGTCATCTTGTCCACCTACCTGCCTTAACAAGGATGTTTGCCAAACTTCTTAAAGACTTCCAGTTCAAGAATCCTATTCAGTAACTTCTGCGGAGCTCCAGTGATTCATTTGTTAAAAAGACTTTCCTCATATTTCCTCTCTGTGGCTGAAACCTTGTTTCTCGGCTGTTCAGCCTTGGATGTACAGCATATATTGCTGCCTTTCTTGCTATCACATTTTTTAATGTATTTGAATCCAATTATCCTGTTCTTACCAAACACTTGCTGGAATCTGGCTCTTAGTCTGTGGTTCATACCCTTTGGAAGTCTAATTGAGATCTATATGTTAGAGTTCTAGTTGCCAAGTGGAGGTGGGTAAACCCATCCACAAAAGTTTTGAATCTGAAGTGGAATGAATCAAGCTAAGCTGGATGAAGCTATGCTTAAATATTTTGTTTTAGAAGGCTTTAAAGCCTTTGTTCCATGTAGCAATAACATTCTGAAGATATAGAGATAGGAATAATACAGAAAGTACAGTTACATAGGTCATCTTCCGGTTATGTGCAGGTGAAAGTCAAGAAATGAACAAGTAAGCCCTGGGGCATCTTAAATAATTTTGAAGAGGTCAGATACCAACCTTAAAGCTAAGCCCATTTGTTTCAAAAGGAGCTGAATGGCCAGTTCATAAGGAAGAATTGAAGAGAAGTATAAATACACTGTCAGCAATAGAAGAGAGAAAAAACAGAACTTCTTTCATCGGACTTTCCCAAAGAGGCTGAAGTCTTACCACTCCTGGTTAACATGGAAGAATACCCGGAGAAAAAAACTGCAGTAGGATTAGTCCTTTGGTTTTCTAGAATACCTGTCTACACCCATAACAGAAAATATAAGCCACGCATGAAGTGTAAATGTTAAAGACTTTTCTCAGTAGCCCTTACCTAGCCGTCTTCTACAATCTGAGATAGGCCAGTCAGTGCTATTTGGTCTCCAGCCATTGCTCCAGATATGCATAACCTCCTTCAGGTCCTGTGTAAGATCTGCCAGGGCCACCTGGATGTTTTGGATACTCAAGGATATCTCAAATGATTCTGTCTCCCCTAAGTGTGGGCAGCTGAAAGAAATTGGAGGTCAGTGACAAAACTACACGGTTTAAGACATGGCCAAACAAGATTCAAAAACCATAGGAAGACATTAAGGTCCAATCCCAAAAGCAGTATAGCTGCATCAGCATAACATTACAACAAGGATGATTTGCTTTAGCTTGCAGAAAAGAAAGCCTACTTCAGAATAACTTGTCAGCGTGACCTTTAGGGTTCCTGCACTGGTAGTGGACACAGAACCAGTAGAGCTAACTATGTTGAGGAAGGCTGATAGGAATATGTAGAAACATATTTGGAATAACAAGAACAAGAAATGTTCTGGAACACATGTACTTATGTTCATCTTAATAATGTTTTAAGACACGGAATCTGCAGAGATGAATCTGTCCCAATTCTAAAATCCTAATCATTTAAAATTCAGAAAAATTTCTAAAAAAACATTTTGACCTTGAAAGGCCCAATTTTCTCGAATCCCATTATGTTTCCTGATAGGTTTCAACAAACAAAGCTCATGGATATTAATGCAATTGCTACATGTATATGTGTTATTACATAGACTCAGTGGGAAGAAATCTTGCTAAGCTGTTTCTATAGCACCTTGTACAGCAATGTTCTACTTCAACACCCAATTTTCTAATTTGATTGCAATAAAAATGATGAATTCAAGTATTTATACTGTTTCCATGCTACCACTGATCTTGTTTTCTTTTACTTTCATTTGAAAAGTGAGAATGATACAGATGAAATTTTCTTTATTATCTTTAAAGAAAATATCCTTAATAGCAGTGTATTTAAGGGAAGTGCAACATTTAAGGAAGGTTCTCTATCAAAAGAGGCATCTCAGAGAAAGACAAATTTGCTTAGAAGATAACTGGGCAAATAGTGATAAAGGTTGGTATTCTTTCAAAGAAGTAAAGATAAAAAGTGAAATAACACTAAGATTTTCTTGCTAGCAGAGGTAATATTTAATGATAAAATCAGAGTATTTGGAGCTCCGTGAGTCTGATTTTTAAGGTTGTTTTTATAAAAGGTGAAATTATATAAGAGTGAATATTATGGAACACCTTTCTGGAATATTTTTGCTGATAATGGAAATAAGGTTGGTCTATTCACTGAGGTTATACACCAAACAGTTCTGTGCTGTATTAAAAATTACTGAGTCTTTCAGAAGTAAGCTAATGCATTGCATGTAACCATTCAGGTTCTGTTAACCATTAAACTAAATAGAATACTATTTCATGCATGATTTCATTCAGTTAGATGAAGAATGCAGCAGTGGGTCCGAAGAGGTAATGGCTAAGAGTGGAACTTTAAATAAATAAATATTTCCTTTTGTTTGGAGGCTTTTCCCTGTGATTTCAAATGCCTTGTTAAGAGATCTTTATCGATACCCCACTAATAAGCGTCAAAAATGTTAACAGATGATTCCGTCCTCTATGTTGATAACACAGCTGTTTGTATCTCTGCTGGGAGGAAAGAAACAAATTTTAATTGGCTACTGATGAACCTCAATTCTTACAGTAAATTCTTTGTT
The DNA here is from genome assembly GCA_013396915.1 of Stercorarius parasiticus. Taxonomy (NCBI): domain Eukaryota; kingdom Metazoa; phylum Chordata; class Aves; order Charadriiformes; family Stercorariidae; genus Stercorarius; species Stercorarius parasiticus. Next base: position 238,951 of record VWZL01004817.1, read on the forward strand.
TTCCTGAATACACTAGACTGGGACATGCAGTTAGGCTAGAAAACCAACAAATAGCAAATGTAAAATGTGGTTTACCTGAAGTTAGCTGTCATCTTTTCATTTTATTAATATCTCTTTACGATACTGAAGTGTGGGCTGCTTCACCACTTCAGTAATGGAAAAATTAGTGCTGCACTGAAACTCAATGTAGATCTAGATGATGCCTACTGGTTCTAGTCTGAATTACTATCTAGTTCATGCTGCTCGCCTAGATTATGATGCTTCTCTGTTATGCAGATCTTTCTTATTGCTACCTTTTTCTACTACTGAGCATACAAACATAGCTGTTCTGCTCAGTGGTTATGGAATAATACAGAACCAAACTATCATGAAGAAGCTCCTAAATTTCATTCAGGTTTCTTGGTTGTCTTTTTCCTCCAAAAAACATTGCTTATAACTTTCCTCTGTTGTGGGAAAACAGACCTTTTGAAGCATTAAGTATATATATTACTTGTGAATATTGGTTTCTGTTTGATCATATTAGGAGTAATTAAAACATTTTTAACTTTTTCCTGACAATCATCAGCTTCCATATATGTTCAATTTCTCCTTAGTCACCGTAATAACCTCCCCAGTAGTTATCTCATGTGGAGAGGGAAATACACTTAAGATGTTTCTGCATTTCAAGTTCTGCCAGAGTTATTGCATCAAATGTAGTTTGAAAAGATAGAACATATTTAAATTTAAAATAGCTAGAGGAAAGGCAGCATAAGAGATCGGCTAGCACGTAACTCACCAGGTCAACTGCCATAAATTCCCCTGGCTGATAAATTGTGGATGTTAGTGTCATATGAGCTAAGCTATGTCCCCTTTTCTGGTGTCAATACCTAAGTTAATGGTTTATAGTAAGGTTAGATACATCCATGTGAATTGCACAGGTTACTGGAAGGTTAAGGACAGCCAACCGAGCCTGGGGATTTAGTGTAAGTTATGCCATGCTAATTCATTCTTTAGTGTCAGGCAAGAAGGCGAGTCAAATCCACATGTAGCAATTGCTCTAAATACACACAGGAAATCATTCCTGCGTTGAACTGACTGGCTACAATTTTAAAAGCACAAATAATTTTCTGGAGTTACGTTCAACTAAGGCATATTGATGTTCAGTAGAAGTGAAAAAGGCTTAGTATGAACACTTATAGAATTTTATGACACTGGCTGTGTATTATAGTGCTTTTAAATCATCTCAGAATAGGAATTTTGAAGTATACTATAAAGAATCCTTAATAAGAAAGCTTTAATGTATTATACATATAATGGTATTAGTGGTAAGCCCCAGTGTCTTTCCTTGCAAATTTAGAATATCCCAGAGAAGTCTTCAACTGACTATGTCACCTGAATTTTTCTCAAGCTATATGAAATTTTTAAGAATCATAGTTAACACAAACACCTCTCCCAACTATTTGATTCAGACCCTTTTTTTTACCATTTTTAAACTGTACTCTTTATTAGAAACCTATGTAGTTTGCAGCAATAAACTCTTTTTATTCATAAACATTCATTTCAATCCCTTCTTAACCCTTTCAGGAATTTTCTTGTGATAAAGTTCTGCCCAGCTAGCTAATCTTGGTACACTCTCCTAGACACTGGGACTGAAACAGGTTACAGAGAAACTTTGTGTCCAATGCATCTCTGGTGTGGTGGTACAAGACTGTGTGGCTGAAATTTGTTAGCACCTTTGATCTTTGTTTTAAATTTGTGGATATACTTATATTGACATTAGAACGCTTTCTGTTCCCTTTAAAAAGCTTGGCACAGCATCACTTTATCTTTGTGTACAGTGCAGAATTTATAGTTCACTGAGATTGGCAAAGGTTTTCTGCTCTTATTTCCTTTTGTATTTGAGATATTAACATATCATTTAAGCAAAATTCCCATCATTCATGCACTTGACAAAGCAGTATGACAATATAAAGAGCAATACTATTGAAGATAGCCCTACAAATTAGAAGAAAATGTGACCAGTTGGCCTTGAGAGTCCATTTAAATGAGGACAACGAAATGGTCTTTATTTCTTTAGAGAGGCTAATCTACAAATAAATGACTCCAAAAAATGAGAAACTATTCAATGTATGGTTTCTGGGGAGTTGCTGGAATATGTATGATCTGACAGTGGAAGATCACTATCATAGGCTAATAGAGAAGAAGCAAGACAATAAGACAAGAAGAAGATGGATTGCAAAGTCCATTGAACAGTCACATGTAGAGTCGTGCTGACCCTGAAGTACTTGTTATATTGCACTGTTTACAGATCCGGAGGCATAGTATAGGAGATAATTTGTTCCTCTAAGTCCATTAAGCAATGTGTTCTGGAAAAGGAGGAAGACCAGACAGGCAGGGTGTTTAAGGACCACCTATGAATCCTAATCCCTGGCTACAAAGAAATACTACTTCTAAAAGACATTAAGTTTTCTAGATATCAGTGGCAGCAGAAGATAAGAGGCTGCATTCTGAGCAAGTGCGAATCTCTGAAGTTCCCTCTGGGCATGTTTGACAATAAATAAATAAATTTTAAAAAATATCGACAAACTGATACAATTGCTTTTAATGCTGATCAATGATTTCTTCACTCAGAAGCCTAAGTAGATGCAGGTACAAAATATTAAATTTTATTTTCTGCTGCACTTGTACAAAGGTTACTTAATGCACAGCAAGGGTATTTATTCTCTGCTAAATCAGTTTCATTTACTGGCTATATTTCTGATACTGTTCCCTCTTCCTTTTTTACATACTGACTAGCCTGTAGTAGTCTTTTACCCTTGATCTTGTAAACTTCTGGACAGAGACCATCTTGCTCGTCTGAGCTGTACAGCATGGGTCACCAGAAGGCCCCGGACAACTGCTATGTTTGCTTTGCGTTGTATGCAAACTTGAATCAGTTACCCTCAGTTTTGTTTAGGGAAAAGGAAAAATGCCCTATGTATAAATCCAGGAATTTGATGTTGATACAACTGAAATCTTAACAGTCTAATCCAAATTATTATTAGTCCAGATGTGATTTTAACAGAAATGAATAGTATTACAGGAAAATGTTTCAGCATGAACAAAACTACCTTGTGCATTTATCTACTTAAAAACTACAATGTGCCATACAAATACAAAGTAAAACAAATTAGTGACAAGTTGTTAGAAAACACTCTGTTTCAGCTAACATAGCTAAGACAAAGCCCCAGGCAAGTGAACACAAATTCAGAAAAAGCGAGCCTGACAAGCCTTGCTGCTAAGGCCCTGCAAACTCAGTATAAAGGCTGTTGTTATTAGCAATAGAGTATTTACTGGGCAGCAGCACTACAAATTGATATTCATAATAACTGCATGGACTATTTTACTAAATCTAGCTCTCAGGAGGACAGCATCAAAAATTGCAGATTCAAAACTTTTATCTCTTCTGAAATGGATGTGAGAAATCCTGGGAAAACCCCAACCGACAGAAGGCAGAAAGGAAAAGCTGGAACCCCATGGCCCAGTAAATCTGACCTGATCAAGATCATTCCCCAGTTCTGCCCCATGGTCATTTCTTCCTGGGGCAGAATATTTTCTTCTCTGGACAGCTGTTCCTTTGCATGTGATTGCTTGCAGTATTTCCCTCCAGGCTTTTGCCTAGAGCTTCCTTGTCTTGGTGAACTTTGTTCATGCAGCTGTTGCCTCAGGGACACTATGAGGATAAATTTATGAAGACTTGTAAAGCATTCAGATGATATAATCAGAAAAGCCAGATAAAAGTCTTACCAAAAAAAACAAGAAGCATATATTATCAGGGCTATGGAATCAGCTTTCTAGAATTAATTTTTGGGAGGTAGAGTTTGTTTCCCTGAATTACTTACCATTAAAATTTTCCACTTTATAACCAGTTCTGTAGTCTGGCAGTTGAGTAGTTAAATGCTTTGGGCAGAGTATCATAACTAATCAGCAAATCATTTATTTACAAATAGTTTTCTCCTCTTGAGCAGCTGCAATGTTGATTGATCTGAGGCTCACCATCAGATAGGGAGATAAACCTACATTCATTATGTGTTGCTTCAAAGCCTCTTGAAGTCAATGAATCTCTTAATTGTGTTTCTTGGGCTTTGGAGTAGCCTCTACTTCTGCAATCTCTGGAAGCTGTCTGGAGATACTGTTTCCAACTTTTTGCCTCTATTATTCATCAACAAGAAAGAGAAAAATCACCACGAAACTTTTCATTTTCTCATTGTACACCAAACCAACAGAGACATGATATTGTCTGGGGTATACTGAAGACGTAAGTGGAGATGAAAACATGTACATCTCGAGGGGCAAGAGAAGAACAACTCCAATGTGAATTATCAAGGATGAACCAGCAAATAACTTAGTGAAGCTGAGGAATGAAATTATATTTATGAAAACATCTAGACCCCTAGACTGCCGAACAGGAAGGTACCAGATGTGACACAGAGGACATCACACAGTAGAAAGACTGAATTTTTAAATTATTTATCTTTTTCTGATCAAATAATCACACAACAATCTTTTGTCTCTGTGTCTTCTAATTTCTTTTGTCTGAGCCATATTTTAACCTTATCGTGTAAGTTTATTATTATCTTATCAGTCTTTTTTAGGCATGAAGGAGTTATTATGTTTTTTCCTACCGCTTTTCTGAATTTTTATATATATTTCTATTGATGCAGTGGGGACTTTCCAGAGGGGATGACTACTTGATAGTAAACAAGTTGAACAGTGAAAGGTGTTTGCAGAATATTACAGAAAGGTGAGGAAATGTTAGGTCAGAAAATAACAAATTCTATCCTGGAATGGATGCAGGTTATAAAAGGTTATAGCACTTTGTAAATCAAAATAGATGGACTTAGGCCATCATGCACAATGAATGGATCAGGACCATGACAGGGAAAATATATTTTCTCAAAAAAGAAATAAGCTCTGTGAGCATTGCCTTATATGTATGGATAATCTTTAACCTTATAGACCTCGAAAGAACATTTTGCAACCTGATTTCCCTTCTGCTTTGCATGCATAAGGTATTTTGAGAGGTTATTCAGTCCTGGTCATTGTCTTATTCTTTGCAATTAAACCTTATGCTTTTGATATTACATGTTATTACTAGATGGGACAGATCTTCACAGGCTTTATATAGCTGATATTTGAAACCTAAAATTTTTTCCAGACATAGAAGAAAGTAATCCTATGAACTACCTTGTAACTTCCTAGGGATTCTGCTAAAACACTACAAACAAGAAAGAAGGATTTTTTCACTCGCAGTTTGGTGGAATGATATATGTTCCTGCAGAGATGAAAAATTGCTGGTCTGGTCTTCATGGACATTAATAATGAGAAACAATGTATCTCAAACATTAGGTGCTTATTAGTCTCAGAACTGTAAGATCTAGCTATATTAACTCCTTCTGGTGACCACTACTAATTATGCTGTTACCTAATTCAAGTAGCACCACTGTGACTGCTCCCATGACATTTTCTGCAATGCTGCTGGGTGAACTGTTTACTTAAAATAATTTTATTAATAATAAGCTATTCAGAGCAGTTTTAATTTTGCGTTTAGTTGATCAAGTCTAATCCTTGCTAAATTTAGTGAAAGATGGCCTTTGTAACAGAAATAAATGCTTTAAAAATTGTTACCTCAATAAAGAAATATCAGTACAATTAGGACAACTTCTGAATCTTCTGTGATATTTGAAGTGCCCTAAAGCTAAAAGCGCTAAAACAGTGCAAGAAAGATCGTGCAGGAAAAGAAGCTCTGAACTTCTTTACTATATTATTAAATCTTAAATGGGGATGACTGAGGAGGAGGCAGAAACCATCAAACAAAACACTTATATTTTGAGGTTAGACAGATCAAATCAAATGAAATCCAGTGATACTTCAAATCAAGATGCTGTGGGTTACAAGCTCTTGGCAAAGTATTTTTACTTAATAACCGATTATTTGGGAGGTTCTAGAGAAAAAAAAGCCCCTTCCCCNTTTTGAAGACCAGCTATTCAATCATGTAGGCCAGACACACTTTAGCTTGTATGAGAAATGCTCACTTTTATGTTGCGCCAACTGATTTATTCATAATAATTTGCTCATATTTTAATATTCTGGAATGCATCTGAGAGATGTGCAAGATCTGAAGCAAAGATTTTTTATTCTTTTTTTTCCCTGAGCAGTTATACACTGAAACTTGCGAATCCTTCCTCATATTTCATCATTTTGTTGCATATATATCCAAATCTTCTCATTTCAAAGACGGATATAAATTTAACTTAAATATCGTTTCTATGTGGATCCAAACAATGCATTAACAAAGGTTTTTTATTTAGCACTCAGTAATTACGAAATTATTTTGATGCTGCTGTTATGCTGATATTGATTACTACACATTACATACATAAATTCAGTTAATCTTACAAGCTGTAACGTTAAAGGTACAATTAACTTTGGAGAAAACATCTCTATTCAGCACCTGAAGGAAAATACCTCTAAAATTTAAGATTCTCAGCTTTCATACAGATTGTTTATTTCAGGTATTTTTAAATAAATTTGTCAAAAAGTTATAGCAAACTAATATATGCTATCCTATTTAAATAAGAAAAAAGGCTGATCTTGAGTCATTGACTTTGAATTTGCCTTATCTGAGGATGTCTAGGTTTTATATTCATTTGATGCTTAAATACACTTGAAACTTGATCAAAAAATGTACTTGAGGGTTGAGTATTCATGATAGTTTTGCATTATCTGAAGTACTCTTTGGTCCATCTCCCTCCATTGTCTGAGAGAGGAAAGAAACAGGGACCATAATCCCAGATTAAGCATTTTGATCAGGTATTTCAAATTATTAGATGCATTACTGGAAAAAAAGATATTTTGAGAGACATGCTTGGCTACAAGGGAGAACAATTTGTTAAGAATTATTTCTTGTTAGGAGGCAGGAGATTGGGAACGTTTATATAGAAAGTACCAAAGCAATCTTCATCACAAAGATCACTCTGTTACGATAAATGGGACCTGATTCATGGATGGAAATCCAGATACCTGTTTAGCTCTAACAGGTAGGATACCTTTCATATTAGCTGAATTAACTTCCATGTCTTCACAGAAGGTCTTTTCAGAGTCATAGTTTTATTTCAGTCCGGATTCATTTAACCCAATTTTAGTCATATGCAGAAGTTTTAGTTAAATATCGTACAGACAGAGAGACATTTCTAGAATACAATTCATCAAGCTTGAGATGATTTGTCCACTTGTGTTACCTATCTCTAGAAAACCTATTACACGGTTTATTTATGTGACAAAGCTAGACTGATTCTCTAAGATTTATAAGGCAAAATAAATTCCCCTTAAGTTAATGTGACCACTTATCAAGACGTGTTAAAAGTGGTATTTTTTAAAGAACAGAGATAAAAGAGTTGTGGCATGGAGCTACTTCTGATATTAAGAAATTGAATTTAAAAGTACATTGCATTTTCACATAAATGCACATTGTCTCAGAATGTCCTTATGGAAACCCATTTATCTGTCTCCTGTTATTTCCTCTTATTTTTTACACTTCAGATTGTTAAGGGCAAGATTACTGTTTGTCTTTTGTTTAGAAAGTAGCTACCACAATTCACTCATGATTTAAAACTTCCCATGGTGTCATCATCAAAATAACAATTCCTCTAGAAATCATAATCTCTGAAAATTTTTCTGGTATCGGTTTCCCTTTCCTTTGTTTCTTGCAACTAAAGCTAAATCTATGCTTTTATGCATGATAATTTATTCACATCTGATGTATTTTCAATCTGTTGCATATCCTGTACTCCTTTTTTTTTTTTCCGATGAGAATGACAAAGGCTACAAATAGAAAGTTGTAAAGGAACTAGTGTGATAGAAGGGAAATATTTCTGAAGTCTAGGTGGGGAGGAAGTATTTGTGATAAACTGCCAGTTTCACGCTTTATCTGGCAACCTACGTTACCTTTTTCCCCCTAATACGACAACACCGTTGAGTAAGTCTCTGACACAATGACTGCATTATCCACTGATGGAATAAGCAGCTATTATTGGCCTGTGTTGCTGCATTTGACACAGGGCAGCTATAATTTTACTTTGTGTGTGCGTTTCACCTGCAGCCTTTCTGAAAGCACTCATCTGTATGCAGTGAGGCTGAGAGACAGGCAAGCACACGTTCTGCACCCGTCCACGGCATGTCACAATGGCAGCACCTAGGAAATGCATTAATATTTATGGGAAGGGAACAAAGAAATCAAAGTGCCTCTGTCTGTCTCTCTCTCAATTTATTCCTCCTTTTATAAATTTAATTTTGGAACAACTTTTGGAGGGATAGACCCTGCACCAGCTGCAGCGAGACAAGAATGCACATGTATGGTATTTAAATGTAGTTTAAAAACTTCATGATGATTTTTCTTCAATGAAATTGTGATTCCCTCCGCCTTTTTAAAATTTAACACTTTCTAATCTCTCTTCTAATGAAAAGGCATTTAATAAGGACTATCTCATTAAACACCTCTGCCTATTTCTTGTTTGGGAAATATAAGGGTGCCCTCTTTCTCCTAAAGTCCAGAGGTCAGCTGACCAGAATCACAACACAAGAGTCCATACGTATGCAGTGCCACCTTCACATCTTCACATGTGACATCATCCCAGAGGTTCACAATAACTCACAGGAATTTAGGGGTTCCCACACCAAGTAAAATGGTCATAGTCCAGAATGGCCAAGAGGTGCATATGTTTGTTAGTGCTTTGGATACTTCCTCCAGCACCCTATTCACTTCTGTATTCTCTGCAGGAGAGGCCGAAGGTCAAATGCCTCTGGTGGGAAGATGGAATGACTAGACTATGCAGTATGGGATGCCTGAGGCACCATCATTTTGCCCTATATCTATTCAATGGTAAACTCTGCAATGCAAGGACTGTCTCTTGACATGTTACAGCTGCAATGTGTGGAGGTAAAAGGCTTTCACTAAAGGCTTCTAGCGAAATAACGAGGAATAACTTGCTAGAAACTGGGAAAGGTGTGACACAACTGTAAGCAAAGAGGGGCACGCAGGCCCCTCTCTTCTCATAAATGTGGCCATTTCCTCACACTCACTCTTTTAAAGTGGCATGATGCTCACACTACATCCAGTGATGGCAGCTCCTATATCCCTTTGTAGCTTCTTGTGGGAAGGGACTGGGCACAGCAGGTTGTGCTGCATGCACGATCCTGGTAGCCATATAGAGTGGAAACTTTCCTGTGGCTTGGAGTATTGGAAGAGAAGATGGATGAGCAGCCAGAGCTGTGGAAGGGGAGCAGGAAGCTGGGCCAAGGAAGGGAGTACAACCCATTGCAGCGACCCTGCTTCTGTGCCCAGAGACAAAAATCTATTTCGATAGCCTCCTGATCAGGTATCTTACTTCCCTGTTTACTTAACGAGTTAAAGCATTCAGCTATTCCTAAGGACTTATAAAAGGCATATTTTTTCTGCTTTCTGTAGGAAAAGTGTCATCTTTCAGCCCAGACACTTCCAGGTGCTCTCTTGAGTTGCAAGTCTCTTGCAAGTGAAACTGCCTGTGCTAGTCAAAGGATTATTGAAAAAGGGATAGGCATGATTCATAAACAAAGACTTCAGTCCTTGTCTATCTGTTGTTGAGATTGCTGTGACAACAAAAGGCTCAGTAACATTATGGTCCTAAAGCTGTTAGCCTCATTTCCCCTGAACTGCTTCACTTCATCTGAGAAATCTCACTTTTAATGTGTACAGGCACATTATTCCTTCAGCTCCACTCACTGGCTTTTGGGTTTTGGCTTGACTTGTGTTTGTGCTATATAGTTTACCATTTCAGCTGAACAAATTCTTCTTGAAAACTTATCAGTCAAATTAAAAAAAAAATCTACTACCTTTCATCTTCATGATAAAAGGACAGAAAAAATATAAACACAGTTCTTCACCCCTGGTGCACATGATGCACGTAATGATTAATAGTTCCCCGTGATGCACTGGGGTTTTTTAAAACATTTTCTTTCTGTGTTTTCTAATGTCTTGGAGAATAAAAGGAAAGGACACGTTCCGCACTGAGAGATATTGACAAGGTCAGAAAGTTTTGATCTTTTTTACATGCTCTCAACCAGCTTTAGTTTGCTAAAATATCTGTTTTATCATTTAACAGGCCTCTGACCCTAAGTGCCCGCTCACATGGCCTGTCTGTTCAGGTCTTGAGCTTAATGTAAAACCTGTTGGCCAACAGCTCTGTATGGCTGGATTGTACCTGTCCCCACAGCTTTGCTGAAAGCAGAGGAAGAGTGAGTTGACTCAGGTGTTGTTTCCATGAAACACCTGAAGGATTTGGAGCAAAAATCTGCATGTAGACATATATTTTAACTATGGATAGCACCCTACAGTGCTATGTGACATGAACCCTACTTCAAATTTGCTACCATCACATGAGTAACTAATTCAATAATGATGCTGTCAGCAGCAATTTGAGATTAAATAAATCCTAGGATATAAGTTTCGTTCATCTCCTTTTTGAGGACACTATCTCAGTACTCTAATGTTGTCAGTTTTACTCCCTAAGGATCCATCTTTCCTGAGACTAATCTGTGCCTGTTATTTTGGAAGGATAAGAAAAAAAGAGATCAGTGCCACAGCTTCCATGATGATTGAATTCCTTGTTACTTACATATCAGCATAATGGGTTTTTTTTCTAAAGGAATATTACAAATACAGCAAATTGTCACGATAGCTCCACACACTTAGTTGGTAGCCCTGGGCAATAGCCATTTAACTTGTTTACCACGTGAAATTGCTTTGCTTTCTTTACTTTTTTCCTGATTTAAGGCAGTAAACATCCCAAAACTTAATATTGGAACAAGCTTATTTTAGTTTGCAAAACGAAGCAACGGAAGAAGGGGCTTAAAAAAAAAATTAAAAGCCAGTTAATTGCATTGCTGACTTTCTTGCTGTAGCAATAAACTGTAAAGTTTTATGAAAGTTACATTTACTGTGGCTATGTAGTAAAACAGCATATTTGCTGGATTAGTCATTCATTTTCTTCCATGGAGAGCACAGTTTGAATTTAGGCTGACTGAAGTCACCAAAATAAGAATGATTAGATAGTGATAAATAATAAAAATACTGATAAAATAAGTTTGATGACCCCAGTTAAATGTTGAATATGTTGTAATCCACATCACAAAACTATAGCATGTTTGAAACATTTTATAGCTTGTGCTCCAAAGAGAGATTTAAGATTAATTGAGCACGGAAAGTAAACAATCTTCTCAATACATTATCCTCTAGTTAAAGGCTGACATGTTCTGGTAAAGCCAAAGAGAGTGTCTATGGCATTGAAGGTGGAAGGAAACTGTAATTTAAAATTTAGAAATATTTTCATTACAATTATCGTTAATAATTATTGATAATATAACCCGCTATTCATGTCTGCTACTTGGGGTAAAAAAAAAACCTGACAGCTCTTCTCCTGCAAGTGGTGATTTTATTTTTATATGTGCTTGACACTCCAGAGTCAATGAAGGAGATAAGTGCCTAACTTTGGTTCCTGTAACAATGGAGTTAGGACAAGGGGAATATTTTTTTATTACTTTTTTTTTTTTTACTTTAGGATCAGGAAATCATTGTGATTATTTAAGAAACAGATTGCCTAGTGTTCAGAAAGAAGGGTCAAGTGATTGGTGAAAAAAGTTGTAGTAACAGAAAAGCATATATTTCTTGGAAGGGCTTGAACATCTTAACTTCTCTTTGTTTTTTGCGCTGTACAGGCTAGAGATTCATTTCATTCAAAACACTGATAAATCCTTTTTCTTTACTGATGTTGCTTCAGGTGTCAATTGATGATTTGCATTGAGTTATTTCTGGCTTATCACAAGTGTAATTAAAAAAAAATACAAATAACAGCAACAGTAGCAGTTTGAATTTATTTTATTCACAGATTTTCTGTCCAAGCCTGTTAGCATGTGAATATTCTATTGACCATACAGCATTGCACTTCATCAGTGTTGTTCAGAGGGTCCTCAACAGTCTGGAGAATTCGACCAATGGGAACCTCATGAAGTTCAGCAAAAGGAAGTACCAAGTCCTGCATTTAGGAAGAAATCACTCAAGGCACCAGCACAAGCTGGGGGCCAACCAGATGGAAAATAGCTTGGGAGAGAAGGCCCTGGTGTCCTTGTGGACAACAAAGTCACCATGAGACAGCAATACGCCCTCATGGCAAAATAAAACAGCCTCTTTGGGCTGCATTAGGCCCAGCATTGCTACCAGCTGGAGACAAGTATCCTCCCTCTCTGCTCAGTACTCATGAGGCACACATGGGGTGATGTGTTGAGTGCTGGGTTCCCCATTAATGGAGAAATGGACAGACTGGACCAAGTCCCAGTGAAAAGCCACAAAGACGATGAAGGGACTGGAGCATCTGGTGTATGAGGAGAAGCCAAGAGAGCTGTGACTGTTCAACCTGGAGAAGAGAAAGCTCTGAGGGATCTTATTCATGTCAATAAATATCTGGTGGGACATACAGGGGAACGAAAGAATATGGAGGCAGATTCTTCTCAGTGGTGCTCATTGACAGGACAAGAGACAAAGGGGACAAATTGAAGCACAGGAAATTGTATTTAAATCTAAGAAAATACATTTTTTTTATTACGACGGTGGTCAAACACTGGCACATGTTGCTCTGGAGGATGTGGAGTCTCCATCCTTGGAGCTAGTCAAAACCTGATTGGATGCGGCCCTGAGTAACATGCTTTAGGTGACCCTGCTTGAGCAGAGGTTTGGACTAGACAGTCTCCAGAGATGTTTCTAGCCTCAGCCATTGTGGGAATCCAGACTTACATTTCCAGATGCTCTGTCCTGTTGTTTTTGTTAAAGGAAAAATTCTAGATGAAGAAATATGAACGTGAAAAGGATATAACTAAGTAATATTTTTCCCCATTTCTAGTTATAACATGTAATTTGAGGTGATTTGAGGGACAGCAGGTGGTCAGCCAAGAAGTTCTAGACTCCTCATAATGACACTCCTACAGTCTTTATCAGATGCCACTTTTTGAGGGAAAAAAGAAAAAAAAAATCTAGGAAAACACATCTTGATACTAGGGAAGTCCTGTGAGTGGGTGTTTTTTTCATAGAATCAGAGAATCATAGAATTGTCTATGTTGGAAGGGACCTTTCAGATCATCAAGTCCAACCATCACCCTAACACTGACAAAAAACATCACTAAACCATGTCACTAAGCACTACGTCCACCCATCTTTCAAATACCTCCAGGTTCCACCACATCCCTGGGCAGCCTGTTCCAATGCTTAATAACCCTTTCAGTGTAAAAAATTTTTCCTAATATCTAATCTAAACCACCCCTGGTGCAACATGAGGACATTTCTTCTTGTCTTATCACTCACTTGTTACTTGGAAGAAGAGACCAACCCCCACCTCACTGCAACCTCCTTTCAGGTAGTTGTAGAGAGCGAGAAGGTCTTCCCTCAGCCTCCTTTTCTCCAGGCTAAACAATCTCAGGTCCCTCAGCCGCTCCTCACAAGACTTGTGCTCCAGACCCCTCACCAGCTTTTTGCCCTTCTCTGGACTCCTTCCAGAATCTCAATGTCTTTCTTCTAGTGAGGGGCCCAAAACTGGATGCAACACTCGAGGAGGGGCCTCACCAGTGCTGAGTACAGGGGGACGATCATTTCTCTAGTCCTGCTCACCACACTGTTTCTGATACAGGCCAGGATGCTGTTCGCCTTCTTGGCCACCTGGGCACACTGATCGCTCATATTCAGCCGTCTGTTGACCAACACCCCCAGGTCTTTTTCTGCCAGGCAGCTCTCCAGCCACTCTTCCCCAGGCTTGTAACACTGCATGGGGTTGTTGTTGTCCAAGTGCAAGACCCAGCATTTGGCCTTGTTGAACCTCATGCCATTGGCCTCAGCCTATTGATCCAGCCTGTCCAGATCCCTCTGTAAAGCCTTTCTACCCTCAAGCAGGCCGATGCTCCCACCCAACTTGGTGTTATCTGCAAACTTACTGAGGGTGCAGTCAATCCCCTCGTCCAGATCATTGGTAAACATATTAAACAGAACTGGCCCCAGTACCAAGCCCTGGGGAACACCACTCGTGATCGGCCGCCATGTGCATTTAAATCCATTCATCACCTCTCTCTGGCCCCGGCCCTCCAGCCAGTTTTTAATGCAGAGAAGAGTAATCCCATCCAAGCCGTGAGCTGCCAGTTTCTCCAGGAGAATGCTGTGGGAAACTGTATCAAAGGTTTTACTAAAGTCCAGGTAGACATCCACAGCCCCTCCCTCATCCACCAACCAGGTCACCTTGTCATAGAAGGAAATCAGGTTTGTCAAGCAGGACCTGTCCTTTATGAATCCATATTGACTGGGCCTGATCGCCTAGCTGTTCTTCATGTGTCGCATAATGGCACTCAGGGTGGTTTGTTCCATAACATTCCCCAGCACTGAGGTCAAACTAACAGGCCTGTAGTTCCTCAGATCATCCTTCCGGCCCTTCTTGTGGGTGGGCATCACATTTGCTGTTTTTTTTTAAAGTATTTCATATTTAAGTTTTTAAGACAAAAGAATGCAGAAAGGCAGAGTTATGGAAAAATACACCTAGGCCATAAAGGGAAGGATTCAATTGCCCAAATACAGATGTATGCTGCCATTTTAAGTAGGTGAAATATTTCACTCATCCCCTGCAACCACTGTAGAGGAGCCTGGGTCTCCTGCAATTCTGTGCTAAATCTGTCATACCCATGCAAAATTCTTGAATTTTATCAAGCATCTCAAGGCACACATTTAGCATACCTGATCAGGATTCAGTTGTCTAGCACCCGCAGTCATTCTGACTTTTGTGTAGCTGTACCAGCAGTGGACATATTTATAAAATTCCTTAACAAAGCCACAAAAAGACATTTCTTACCAAACTGTAGATAACTTTACCACACCACAGAGATCTGCTAACAGCTTGCTTTCTGTATGCATATTCGTACACTACTTTGCATAATTTTTTCATGAAAATTGTCTCCATAATGAAGCATTATGCCTTAAAAATCCTCAGATCTCCTCCACATCTAACAGTGCTGATTGCCTATATTCTTGGTAAGTGAAATAATATCAAATAGACAATCCATGTAACAGGACATGACAGCATACTCAAAAAAGCAGAAAGAAAAGCAAATAAAGACCAAGCATCCTCCCACCTTTCAGACTCAATTCCCGATCCTGAGTTTTAGCTTTGTTATTTCTTTTAATCTGTTTGGTGAAACTACTTCTGGGAAGGGCACCCTTATTGCAGGGATCATTAATTTGAAGAGAGCAAATGCAAAAAATAGGAAATTTGTATTTCAATCACAAAACAGATCAAAGAAAACTTTCCTAGGGCAAGGCACTGTTGTCAAGATTGCCCTGAAGAAAGGAAAATCATTACAGAGGATTATCTATAACAGTGGTTCTCAACCCTCCTTTCAGCTTGTGTACCCCAAGGCAGAAATACAGTGTGACTGATTATGATTACCACACAGACACACAAAACCCCACTCTTCTACAGACACATTTTTGCACATGTTCTATAATGTCTTGTGATGTTCTTCCTAAAAACAGGCCCACCAAGCACATATGCACATGCTCAGCTGTTGTGGTTTTGGCCAAATTGGCCAATGGCCGGTGACAGATGCTCTCCCCACACCTCTCACACATGGAAAGGAGGAGGAGAGATAAACAGATTTTTGAGTTTAGAAGAAACTAAACTACTCTAATGAAATATTAATAATAAAATAAAAAGGAAGTAATGAAATAGATACAGTATATACAAAACCATATCAAGCTCCCAGGATGACATCATCGGCAGGCACTGGGGAAGTCCTAGACTGGACTGAACAATGTGTGGGAATTGGATTCCAGATCTGGAGTCAGGAACACACAGATCAGGATCAAAGGCAAATGAACAGACAGGGTCCTCCTCGGACGTCGCCCACTGAAGAAAAGAGGCTGACCCTTTGATCCCTCAGCATTTATGCTGAGCATGGGGCAGATAGGATGGAATACCCTGTTGGTCAGTTTTGGGTCACCGGTCCTGTCCGCTCCTCCCTGCAGGTGGGACCCCTTTACACTTCTCTGTTTCCAACCCTCCAACGGAGCAAATAACGAAATTAGCTGACCTTGGTTGGTATAGCAACAAGTATAAGCAAGATCCTCTCTTCATACCATTCCTTAGCACTAACTGTAAACATTGGTCTTACCACTCTCAGCAAACTGTTTTTGGCACAATATGCTGTTAATTTCAGAGAGTTAGAAGAGGCACAGCTAAGAAGTAAAATTACTGAACATAAAGTTGGTTCAGTTTTACCTCAAATCAGGACATCAGCTTAAAAGTAATAATAATAACGAATTTTTATATTTTCTTCAATCTCCCAGGTGGTGTGGCTCAACAAGTATTGAAAAATGCATCCTCTGCTTGGAGAATGATGTGACAGGAGATTCATTTTGTAGCTCTTCCACCAATACGGCTCATTGGAGCTTCTCAAAGGTCACCATTTTAAAGAGATTTTTCTGGGAAAACATTGATCCTTTCACTATCAATTATCCATAGATGTGATATGACTGTTTAAAAGGTATCCTTTAATTTTATTAACTTGGAGCACCCTTGGAGCTTGCTTGGGTGGAGGGACACTACCTCCATCTGCACTATCCAATAATGGATCCCATTCTCAAGGCTTCCCAACCTTACAGCAGCTGGCACTTTTGTGGCTATATCTGCTTTTTCCTCAGATTCACGTGGCCTGATTCTTGATGCCTATTTGGAATATTGTTTTGCCATGCTACATCTGTATCTGACTATCTAGGAGACCAGGATAAGTCATCATGGGCTAAAATCTTGCAGGAAACATGCTAGGAATTAACTACCATAACTTAAACGGAGTTGAATACAGGACAATATTCAGGTCCTATATAGACTTCTAATGTACACATAGGTCCTGGGACACAAATGAGCATGCTCAGCTCATTTTTTGCTCTTCATAACAGGGATATTATAGTTCTTGTAGCTGTTATTTAATACTCAGAGCAATGAAACCATTGCCCAGAGTGGGGCTAATAGCTTATTCTACAACACAAATTTTAGAAAAAAATGTATTTCATAGCAGAGGACTCAGCACTTGATTTCATGTCATTTCAGTGCACCCAGCCTCAACTTAAAAGGTAAAAGATGTTGAAAGTCATCCTATGATCTTCCTGAAAATAAACACTAAAATCTATCCCAATGGTAAGCATGAAAGAAATGAAATCCCATGCAGGACAGGAAAAAATAAATGTTGTTTATTATTCTCCATCCTCTTCACAAAGTTTGGTGCGTTTCTCCTTTGTTATTTTTTCATTATCAAAATGGAGATAACAATACCTTCCTAACAGTCATAATTTAAAGATATTACCTGCTTGGCTAGCTAAAGTTGTGAGGTGGTAGTGAAGATATTTTTTATGACATTACTATGAAACCTGTTAAATGGGTCCTAGTTCACACTCCAGAAAAAATTTTCTTTCTAACATAATCATGAAGGAGAAATGCAAAGAAAAGTAAAGGACAACTTCCAGGCTTATTAAGACAAAAAAAAAAAAAAAGTTCTTCTCCAAAAAATACAAGCCTCTTTAAAATGAAAAAATCATGTTATGATCAGAGGGCTGGAACTTGTCTCCCATGAAGACAAACTGATAGAGTTGAGACTGTTCAGCCTGGAGAAGAGAAGTCTCCAGGGAGACTTTATAGTCCCTTCCAGTACTTAAAGGGGGCTTGTAAGAAGGATGGAGAGCAAGAGGACAAGGAAAAATGGTTTATAACTGAAAGAGGGTAGATTTAGATTGGATATAAAGAAGAAATTCAT
The DNA here is from genome assembly GCA_013396915.1 of Stercorarius parasiticus. Lineage (NCBI taxonomy): Eukaryota > Metazoa > Chordata > Aves > Charadriiformes > Stercorariidae > Stercorarius > Stercorarius parasiticus. Next base: position 256,834 of record VWZL01004817.1, read on the forward strand.
TACTGTGAGGGTGGTGAGACATTGGAACAGGTTGCCTAGAAAAGTTGTGGATGCCCCATCCCTGGAAGTGTTTCAAGGCCTGGTTGGATGGGGCTTTGAGCAACCTGGTCTAGTGGAAGGTGTCCCTGCCCATGGCAGGACTAGATGACCTTTAAAGGTCCCTTCCAACCCAAACCATTCTATGAATCTATGAAACCCTAGCATAAATGTACTGTAATAAAAATGGTATATTAAGTATATTTCCAGACAAAAACAGAGGGGTTTTTTGTGGTGAAAACTTGCAACTATAACTAGATCACAAAATATCAAGAACTGGTTGTGTTATGCTGTGGATTAGGGAGGTCATTATTTAGAATGGTGCATAAAATACCTCTCTAGTCTTTGTGTTGTTTGAATCCCCCTTGATCTTGGAATCTTGGATCTGAAAAAAAGCAGAAGGAAATGAAGTTGCCATCACAGCATGCTTCAGAGAGAAATCAGTTCATTGGGATTCCAGATACTACACGCTTCTCTATTTCCCTTGGAAGGAAGACAGCTGTGCCCGGCCATAGATGCAGAGCAGATGCTGAATGTCAATTGTTAAACCCTAGTGGTTACTTTAATTGCCCCTTTCCACCAATTTGAGGTGTTGCAACAGTAGGAAAGCAACAGAGGTTGCTGTCACTCAAGTTCTCTGAACCTACATTTCTGCCTGAAAAAAAAAAAAATAAAAAATGGACGTAGCAAAAAGGAAAAGAAACTTCCATAGGCTCATGAAAAGCTTGTAAGCAAAAATATAAAGGGAAGTGAGAAGAGGAGGGGTAAATTTTGACTCAGCTGTAGATTTGAGGTTTTACCTGAAAGTTTCATAATGTGGCTGTGAGCGTTTTACGAGAGACAGGATACTCAGCAGTAAAGTTACAGCATGATGGACTCTGACATTTTGTAAAACCGTAAAACGTGTCAGTAGCTTTAACAAGCAGGAATGCTTTGACCTCCTGAGGTTCCTGTCCAATTTAGCCATAGCAACTGTTCGATTCACACAATTAATGGTTACATTCAGTCAAGGGAGGGAGGGAAAAGGGTGACAGTAAACGTCACCTTAAAACCAAGACAGCATTTTTTTTTCCTGCTCTAGATCTTTTAGCAGAAAGCCACCCCCCCAACACCAGTCTTCACTGTGTGTTAGACATTTTCATAGCACTAATTTTCCCTTGGCACCTATATTTGCAGGCCTTTTGCCCTGTGAATGTGCATTAATGGGATAATTCCAAGCAAGTCTGATCCTTTGACTGAAAAATCATAAGGTTATTTTGCAGACATTTTATTTTACATTTTCTAGCTCTTACACAGACTCCATGTTAGCCTGGTTGGTTTGTTGTTTCTTCTATTTTGAGGAGAATCCTGCCAATGTCTGTAATTTAGGGATCATGGCTTTTCTACAGAGCAAAGAAGTCACTTTGAAACCTTGCACATCCAAAAAGCAAGAGCAGATGCATGGGAGACTTAACTTACGCTTGGAGAATGAGTCTTAGTCTCTGTTAGCAGAAAGGTGCCACTTAAAGAGACCACTACAGAGCAGACTCATTTCTTCACTGCTACAAGACAGACAAGACATTATAAAACAAAGGATACTAAATTCTTGTCTTCTTTTATATGTGCATTTACATGTGAAGAGAAGATGAGAGGAAAGCACTCTCCAACAAACTTGAAGGATAGAGGTTTTGATAAAGAGCCTGTTGATCAGCCGGCAAGTTGTGTTGCGAAGGCAGGTCTGACCTGTGAGACAGCACGGAGCTTCACACATGTTCAGCTACATGTCAAGAAAATGCAGATCACACTCAGGGATCAAACACAGATCTACCAGCAAGGTCTTCTCTGCTGTCACTGCACAATACCATGCATTTGTTCCTGATTTGTCCCACTTACAAAAATGATTGTTGGTCATGTATTGCAACTCCAGCATATCCCTAGTGCATGCTTATTCTTGGTATTTTCTAGATGTAAGCAGAGGAATTTAGCTGTAGAACTCCTTTCCCTTGTATGTTACAGGTACTAAAAGCTGACAAGTGATCAAGAGGAGACTGGAGAAGTTTGCAAGAAGAAAATCCACCCATTCCGTGCAGTAAATTCATGGAAAACACTCTTGTCTCAAAAAGATTTTTTTATCCTGTTATTAAACATCTAGGAGAGAGATTACATGTGGAATTGTACTTCTTTACTCTGACATTGTACTTTCTCATAGGGGGGAACCCATGGGGGAGTAACAGTTTTAAACTGAAAGAAGGTAGATTTAGATTAGATATTAGGAAGAAATTCTTTACTGTGAGGGTGGTGAGGCACTGGAACAAGTTGCCCAGAGAAGCTGTGGATGCCGCATCCCTGGCAGTATTCAAGTATTTGAGGAACCTGTTCTAGTGGAAGGTGTCCCTGCCCATAGCAGGGGGAACAAAATTAAATGATCTTAAGGTTCCTTCCAAACCTTTAACCATTCCATGATTCTATGATTCATTGGCATCCAGTTTTGACTGCTGTTGGAGACGTTAGAAAGACCTTTTGACTTCTTATTGCTGACCTTACATTTTTATGTTCTCAGAGATCCTTAAATACGCTCCTTCAAAATGTCTCTTTCCTTACCTGACATATGGACTAGTGTTACGTAGAGACAGTGGAGACGCCCCAGAGATTGCTTCAGGTATCATGACAGGGAAGAGGACTTGCATGGGTGAAATTAACAATAGGAAAAAGTATGTGACAAGCCTGGGAAAGATGTATAAGACTTGAGAACAGAGATGTAAATGTGGGCACATTAGATCCTGTAGCTGAGCACAAACTCTAGTAAGAAAGAAAAATCAGTTAAATGTCGAATATCAGACTTGTACTTCCAGACTTGCACTTCCAGACTTTCTTAAATTATTGTTTCCAAAAACATTCACAGATATATAGTTTTTTTCTTGAAGGGTCCTCATAACTCAGTGAGATAGATTGGAAGGACATTAATACTTGGAGGATGAGACTGTATCTCCCTGTTTGTTCATACAGAGGTTAGCAATAGGGATCTATAGCTTGATGTGAACATTTCCTAGTATACACATTATTATGTCTTTTTGACATGTTCTCCTGTCATCCTCGTGGATATTTTTCTTTCAAAAAATCTGCACGTTAACACTTTGCATATCCCATATTTTAAGACCACACAGAAACAAAACCATCTTTGAAAAAATGCCACTTTTTCTTTTACCTGAATATGGATGCTAAAACTCAGTTATTTGTTCATCTATATGTATCCATCTATACACAGAAGAATGTGACTCTTGGGGCCAGATTTCATTTCTTCAAATATACATAGGTGGTAACTAGAGGTGAGGCTGACTCCAGCATTCACTCAGCCACTGCAAGAAAACAGATTTTCTGTGTCTTAGAAAAAATGCCTTACTTGGCAGTGTTCATACCAATCCTATTTTCTCATAATAAATATGGGAGAAAATAATCCTTTCCTTTTTCCTTCCAGCTCTTTACAGACAACGAAATCTTTCTATTGCCATGAAGTAATGTTTGTTAATTTTCTGTAATCTTGTGTAATATTATATGAACAAAACCGCAGTATGAATAAATGCTGACAACTGAAATCCTTATATTTTGTCAATTTGTGTCCAATCAGAAAGAAATTTCCGTCATTCTTCTCAGGGCATTCTTTTGAAAGATAATACATAGATAATTATGATACCTGAAAATGATGATTTTTTTTAATATGCTGTGCTTTTTCAATATATCAGTTGTTATTTGCCCTTTACTAGTTCATGCTGTTCCACAAAAGCAAGCTCCAGAAATATGATAGCATTCATAATTTATAATATATTTTATATTTGTAGCAGTTCCCGTACAAGGTATATAAAAAGCAAACACTGGGAGCTAGGAATATAAGGTTTTTAACACCCTTGCAAGGAAAATAAGTATCACAGTACTTATCTTACAGATGGGGAAATTAGGTCGTGAAGGATACAAGGGCTGTATTCTGGTGACATAAATTGCTCTGTATGACACATCTTCCACAAGCTCTCTGAATTAGGTATTTGAAGCTCTGAGATTTCTGTATTGACTAGCACAGGGACTTGACTGGAATTTAGATGGTCTGTGCATATCCCAGACTACTTTCTCAAAGTCATGAGAGGAATCTGAGATACAGTTTGACAAGATTTATGCTTTTAATCCATAAGAATCCCACCAAAATATTTTCCATTTAGAATCCTAAAACAATTTCTAAATAACACAGGTATGGCATGGATTTTACTTTCATACTTGCCCCAGGTTATTATTAGGTCCATAGAAATCACTTTTTTGACACTTCTCTCTTTCTTTTTCTTGATACTTCTTTTCCAATAGCACTCATGGCATTGTGCCTGTCTTGTGTCCCTTTTCACAGACAGCAGAAGTACATGCAGATCCCAGGCAAGCAATAGATGTAATTAGCTTTGCAATGTTCTTCCTTTCATCTGGGACTGATCTCACCTAACTTGAGCCACATAAAAACTAGTCATTTAATTATGGTAGTCACCTAAATTTCCTCTCTAATGAAAGGCGAGAACAAAGTCTCTTCAGACAATGATTCATCATGCACATCTTAAATACCTACTTTAGGATGGGATAAATTCCTCTCTGGTGGTACCTTGCTCTCTCCCATGACTGTGGAGACAGTTTAAATAATGGTCTATGACTAGAAACATGTAGTTTTAACTGGCTAGAGTTAGACAAGATAAATGTTAGTCACATTTTTTTTTTAGGATTTTTTTTCTTCATTGTGCTGTATGAGCATAGAAAAATCAAGCAATTATTTAACCCTTGGCACAAGAGCACAAAGAACACTAATTATTTCGGCAGGAAGCAGTGGCAATGCTGTGCACATATGTATCATTCAAAAGCAGACCTATTTTGTATTTTGAATTTCAAAGACCCAAGCAAAATGTCACAATATTGTCAACTGATGTTTAAAAGAAAAAGACTTCTTTCTTTTCTGCCTCTTCATCGACAGGAAAGGAAGTAATTGTTAGAGCGGGAAAAAAATGAGCTTTTTCTTATCTTTACTTACTTTGTTCTTTAAAATCCACCTTTTTCTCAAACTCTTAGTGATTTTCTGAAGGCCACAGGTTTAACATGCACTTCCATGAAACTGTGTAACATTAAAGGAGAAGGATCTGTTTTGATTACCAGGAACATACTGACATTTGGAGTCAGCTATTCAGGTCTGTCATCCAGTTTTATACATATCCACAAACTGCAGCATTTCAGAAAAATAGGTTACAGACAGTGAGAACAATAGGGGGAAAAGGAGATAACACTTCATGCGAAGCTTTAATTACTGTTAAGCCAATGCTGGCCTGTAGGAAATGTCAAGTTCCACTGGATAAATCAGGGCTGCTTCCTGGTTTTGCAAGACATCATGTTCTGTGTTCAATAAGATGCCAGGTTGCTTATTTTGCCTGTCATTTATGTGCAGCGTTTTTCATGTGGTCTTAGAATAAGGTGCCAAAGTTGTCTGGTTCCCTGACTTTATTCTACGATTAATAATGCATTAGCCTAGCAAAATATTTGCTCCTGCTATTACTCTTGAGGTTACAAAATTAAATATATACAACTGAAAAATACAGTAAGTATATAGGAAATAAATCTTTCTCTAATCTTCCCTTCCCCATTTTCATTAAGGCAGCTCTTTTAGTTATAAGACCAGCTCTTGAATTTCAAAACACATATACAAAAAGACCTCATTAAACTCGCTCAGCTCTGATTTGCCTGCCCCTGTGAGCTTAAAAGCCCATCACTGCATAAACCTAAGCCCTATTCACCACTGTGATAACACAGCTTTATACCAGAACAGCTCCACTGATTTCAACAGTTACTTTGTTACATGCATCAGAAGCTTCATATTATTAATAATATTTTTATTGTATCTTAAATATTTTACATTATAACCTGCACATAAAAGTATATAGAGGTCCTGATTTTTTTTTCAGGAGCAGAGAGAGACATGGGAAAGTCACCTTGACCCTGGTTTCAGACCTGATGCCTGTCCATTGCCAAGCATTTCATTGCTGGGTTTGCTCACATACTTTCCTGGTTAGTGGATCTCCAGAGGCACGGACTAACACTTGCCGTTTATGCTGTTTGTATTCTTGTAAACCCTTACAAGCCTTTCTTTGTTTTGTCCTCATTTCCTAGTTCTGTTTTCCACAAAATATTTTCTTCCTGTATCCTTTGAAAGTTCATCCTCCGGTCCATCAGCAGCAGCTGCCGAGGATCTGGGCAGGATTCGATGCAGGTGTTGAGAGAGAAGTGCTCAGGCAAGACTGAAACAGGGCTTTCTAGGTGACTTTTTCACCTTCATACACATCCTTATGGTGTGTTACAATGAGTCCCCTCAAGCACTCCCTCACCTGTTGTCTACCAGAAGCAAATACCTGTCAGTTTGGAACACTAAGGCTTTGCACATTCCAGCTGTTTGGAAAGTTGTGGGAGAACACCATCTAGTCACACAATTCTAGGCTTAATAATAACAAAGAATGGTATTTTAATTAGCAAAATTCAAGAACATTTCAGGCCTAAAGAGAAATTTTGTTCTCTTAAATATGTGTAATTAGTTTATAATTTATAGTCTAAAAACCTTCCTGTTTGAAAGTTTTTTAAGGAAGAAACTGCATTTTGAAATGAAGAAGTGAAATGCTTTAGAAAATAAAAAATGTTCAAAATTTTGTATTTGATTACTTTTCCTGTTCAGAATATTTGCAAAATTAGACCCATTATTTTGACCTTTTTCAAACTGTCAGAAAAGAAGCAGTCGTTATTTTTAAAAGGACTGTTTCTATTATTTTCACCTTAAATCTCTCCTCTATGAAAAGCAAATCCTATAGTCTTGTAAATTTCAGAATATTGTTATTTTGGAGGGAATTATCTATATTTCCTGCTCTGGTGACACCTTTCTCTATCAAAGATGTTTCCCTTGCTCTCTTTGTTCCTAGACATTTCTTCATGGCTAGAGTTGAAAAGAGAAGTCTGGGCTAGATGATTTTCTGCTCTGATGATGTCAGCTCATCCTCGTGTTGTGCTGTTATCTAATATTAATGAGTACGGATGACAATGAGGATTGGGATTGGGCATAGAGATACCTTTGTCAGAGTCAGAAGACAATCAGGGAAATAATTAGATCGTAACAGCAATACATAATTAATGCAATATAACGGGACAGATCTCAATCTGTTGCACCAGTGGCAAATCCAAAGTAACCTTATTAATGTCAGGGACAGTTGTTTCCATATGCTGTACATTGATTTAACTGAGTTTTGATTCAGGCTCATTAAGCGACACATTTTTTTTACTTGTATCGTTTGCATGGGCAGACTGTGGATGATTAGCCTTAGCTTGAATGCCATTATATATTAACTTTTTTAAGACATGTGAATTAAACTCTGACCAGACAACAGAGATCCCCTAATTAGAAGTGCAAGCCATCCCCATTCAAAATTCAAGGTTCCTTAAAGACAACAGACTCCACTGAATGCTTATCACCAGCTGTGGACAAATCAGTATCTTAAAATAGTCCCTAATCAAAAAAGAGAATAGGATTTTATGTAACTGCATGCAGGTTGGCTTATTCATTTTTTTGCTATTTGTATGAGCAGCACAGAAAGTGTCATTTAAAAGAGGAACAGGTTTTAATGGAAACAGTCAAAACTGTGCTCTGGAATAATGTATGAATATTATTTATAATGGAACAGTACCCCATAATGCATACTAAGAGATGTTGTGATGGAGAAAGACTTCAGATGAGTCACTCTCTCATGACACCAGTCTTTCATCTGACAACAGGGAGAACCCAGACCCCTCGCTTAACTTAAATAACCTGCTTTTAGACGTGCGTGTTAGGTAAGATGATTTCCAGCTGTCATATGATATCTAAAGAGTCAATCTAGCCATGTCTAACCAGGTGCATCACTTTGTGACCCGTCATTTCTTTCAAGCAATTCAGATTTAGGGGATGTTTGATGCAGCTGTCCTGAGTTTAATCTCTGTAGGCTGTGTCTATAAGGGTGGACTCAACAAGTTGCTTGCTGGAGCAAGAAACAGAAAGGTCAGTAATTTATCTTAGACTTCAAAACAGGGTGACTGCCTGAAAACTACCTCCAGGGGATAGATCCTCACTGGTCTTGCTGCAAAAGCACATTTCAGCTCAAGTTTTTTGTTAGTGTACTGTTTAGGTTTTATTATTATGAAAATAACTTGCAGTATTCCCTTAAGTATTACACAGCACAAAATGATGGAATTAGTATTCTAGTGGCCAACTCAGTTGTATTCTGAGATGATGTAAACCAAACGATGACAATTTCTTGATACACAGGCTGATTCAAAGCCCAATTAAGTTAACAGAGAAGCTCCTTTGATTTTTTTCAGTCTGGAACAGGCCCTTGAATCATGTTGCACATCAATAACACCCAGTGGCTCATCTCAATATCAGATTCAAAGAGAATGAGAAATGCTGCCCTGCCTCACAGAGGGGGTGCAGAGGTGAATCCTTGCATGTCTGCTAGACATTTGGATACTACAGAAATAAGCATCATGGAAAAGTCCATAAAGAGTAGACAAGTTATGGAGGGTCCGGATGATGTGAGGTAAATAAAACCCAGGCCTGCACGTTGCATGAGGGAGAATAAATCGTGATATTGAAGGTACGATGTGTGTCCTACCCTGCCAATGTGCAAAATGCATCAATGCTTGTGGGGAAAAATAAATCAAGACTAGAATATTAAGGACTATCTGATAATGCAGTCACAGAAAAAGAAAAATTAGAACTGGATGGAAACTACGTAGGATTTCACCACTTCACATTGTTTATTTTTCCAGTTCAAGGGACAAGTCTGAAGTCCAGGATTTCATTTTTAATTGAAAGGTGATGGCTCCTCAGGAGCTGGGATGTTGTCAGTTTTGTGTTTTCCTTGTTCCAGTGCACTGCCTCTTCTCTATTTTATCTTGAAACAGAAGAGGCTTTGGAAGCTGTGCTAGTGTGTAGGGTTTCACTGGCTTCATGATGCACTTCTGCCCTAGACTTTTTGTGTCCCTGCATGTGTACCTAAATCTCTCCATACTTCCATTAGCTGTATTATTAGTGTTTTGAAGATTCTGTGTTTTATTCAAGCCCAGTGGTACTAAATTGGGTCATTTCTTTGTATCATAGGGATGACAAAATATATTTGTTCTGTCCTTTTTTTCTTTCCACTCTTCACTTCTGCTTTCAAAATTCTTTCCATTTCTCCTTTTTGTATTTGTATTCATATTTTATTGGCTTTGTTTTCCTGTTTTTCCCTTTTTATTTTCCATTCTTTCCCTTTCCATACATCTCTGGTTTAGATGCCAATCAAAATTCTTGCCCTTGAATCATTGTCTATTCCTAAAGTAAAAATTCTTAATTTTTAGCAAGCAGGTGACTTTTTGTTCCTCTTTTCTTAACTCACCTTCCAGATTTCTAATTGCTATTGCTTCCAGCACCTTGACAGCTGTTTGACAACAGTGTCTACTTTTAGTTACACCTTAAGCATTATGATAAACCACAAAGAAAGCGTGGTTTCACTAGAGGAAATTCAGTCTTGCATCTCGTGTTAAATCTGCAGGTCTAACATGACATGCAGAAAACAAAAATGAAGCTTTCTCATTATTATTTAAGCATGGCAATCGTCTTCACTGTTGTATCTATGAAGTCACACACTGGGCATTTTCTTTTCCTTTGGAAACATGACATCAGTTCCAATATCGTAATGTGATTTTCTTTTTCCCTTTGAGAAATGCATATAAATGTAAATGTCTATACTAAAGGTCCAAGTTTTCTGTCAATAATGTAAAGATGAACCACTCCATTGGTCCCAAACGTTGCCCTCTAACACCAGTGTGAGAAACTACTTGAAGATTAAGGTGGGTTTACTGAGATCAGATGGAGCTTTTTAGTTTTCATTTCTCAGCCAGAATATTTAACAAGTTAAAGTTTCATTGAATATTCATTGAAGATATTCTGTGGTCCCCATTCTACCCTGGCTTAGGAGGCTTGCATAAGACCTTTAAGGCTTTTGTAAGGTCAGGACTTCAAAAGTTTGATTTCTGAGTAGGATCATATATAAAATACTCTTGTCCTATTTCTGTTTTGCTGTGAACCTAAAATCTTGTATTTGTTTGAAATGTAGTTTAACAAAAAAAAAAAAAAAAGGTAAAAAATTGTCCAGGCTGAAATAGAAGACATCAAGATTGTCTGTCTTATATTCATGAGCTAGCCTGTGAAATTGTGAAACAAAACCAATGGTTTTTTATTATTGTTTTCTCCTGTCTTTTGCAAAATTTGGAGGAGTTCAGACTTCAAGTCAAGCACTGAACCTTTGTACTCTCTCTCCCACATTGCTCACCTTCACATCTCTGACTCGAGTTGCTTCCAAATAGGATAAATTTACAGCTGCTATTACAGGTCATGTAATATAGGTTAAACCTGTGTTTACAGCCTAATAACTTTCCTGTGTATTTAAATGAGCTATGAAGTATTTTGTAATGCAGATTGTCTCCTTTTTTTATTTGCCGGTAAAAGCAGTGAAGGGAAGCTACAAAATCTCTGTGTTTTCTTGTCACTGAGGACAGCCTTGCTGCTGGACTACGTTGAGTCTGAAGAGCCAAAACCACTCTGTGGTTGCAACCTCAAAAGAATTGCAGGTGCCAGAAGTGGCAGAGGAAGTATGCAACCAGTCTAAATGGGTCAGGAAAAGGCAACTGAGTCATATTTCAAGACTTAGCCAATTTGGGCATTTTCATTGCCTAAAATAGGGAAAAAATACCTGTAAACTGTCTCTCTTCTCTTCTGATCCTGGAGATCAGTCATGTTGCTACACTAGATGAGATGAACTGGATGATCCTTGAAATTTCCTGGCTGGTAATCCATACAAAAGGAGTAAATCATAGAAATCTTACTTGGCCATATTCACTCTTCTCTTTTTACCATTATAAATGCAAGAGAGAAAAGCATGAAAGGATAAATTTGTTCAGAAATGTTAAAGACAAAATGCAGAAAATTGAACACAGTTTGTATACGTTGTAATGTGCAGAGATAGGGCAGGTAAGATGTTTTGTTTAGATGCAGGTCCTAGTTCAGATGTGATTTTTATGCCTTTGATTTCTTTTGAATTTACTTCGACATGCAAGAGGTCACTCGGGACAAGGTCTTTACTGTGTTTGTGTCAATAGCACCCAGGAATTCCAGCTGTGGGCCAGGACCGCATTATGAGAACTGCTGTACAACCATAATGACAAACAGATTTATGTCATCTTATATTCAAATCAAGCAAGATAATTGATTGGTGAGTTGTAGCTGAGCCAAAATTTAGGGATGGTTTTTTTTTTTTTACGTTCATATTCGTAAGCGCATGAATGGCATCAGATTCTAGACTTCAATCTAAACAAATGCAAATACTGAAGATGTGAATTCCTTTTTGTGTATTTATTTCATATATTTTCGTTGTTTACAGTTTGTACAGATTTTAGATTTTGTAGAAACCTGGAGGAATTAGAAATTGAAAGATTATCACCGTTGTTCTTTGTATCCCAGCAGTGTTTATAAAAACAGAAAAAGAGCTTATCAAATAATCATTTGCAAGTGCTTATGAGCTAGGGTGTATTTTCTTCGTAAATTTTGCAACTACACTTAGTATCATTTGCAGATGTTACACTTTGCAAATATATGTTGGATTTTTTTTCTTCATGAAAGAAGCAAGCTCAAACGAGGCGTTTCATTATTACTTCCATAATGCACAATCAGCAAAGCTTTCATGTACCTTGATTGTTGATAGCTCCTGATGAAACAGGAAGAGACAAAGTTTGTCAGGTGGAGGCCCTCACAGACGCACGTCACCACAGCTAAGCAGCATGTCCATGTAAATTTAAGTCTCAGACAGAAAAGGCAGAATAGGGAGGAGGGGAATCAACACCTATTAAATTTGGACAGGGACAGAAAGAGTGGCCTTTACTGACTGACAGACAAGGTTATGTGGCTGAACAATAATTTGAAGGCTTGAATTATTCATGTCCAATTCAAGGTAAAAGGGTTTAACCTGGTGATATCATCTTGTTGCGGTATTTCACTAAGGCAAAAAATGCTATTCTTTTTTCTGAGGGTTTTTTTTTATTTTACTAGGTTCATGTCTTATACATGAAAATAGAGGAGAGAACGGGAATAACTGCTAATTTTTAGAGAAAAATGTATGCGTATGTATTAAGGTCCCAGAACATTTTGCCATTTAAAACGAAAAAGAAAACAGTTTGCACAGTTGCCAATGCAGTCTGACAGGAGAACTTCAGGCTTCTCTTCCACTATACCCTACTCACAAGACCTGTCCTTCTTCTGCATAACTATTAAACCAAGAGGGTAGAGGTGAATACACCACTGGGATTCCAGCTTTTATTTTAAAATGAAGATTTTTTTAAAAAGAGCTATATTTGCTTGCTTACAAGAAGTACAAACACTATCACAATACCATCATGTGTCCTACCATCTGCTACAACTTGCTGACTTTACCTTCTATGGTTTTCATTGATTGTGATGAAGAATTTATGGACTGTCCAAAATCATCACGTAGCTAATTACTATAGAAAGGATCAACAAAACTGCCTACACATAAAGGCACGTACAGACAAGAATACACTTAAGAGACTATACCGTGCTCAAGATTAACTTTTTTCTGTTAGTATCAAACAATTTATTGATGAATTAATTTAGCTTGGGACAATATTCATTCACTCCTAATTCCAGTTAAACAGACTTGAAAGAAGGTATTTAACTGTAGATGCTGGCATGGAATGGGAGTCTTAGGCAAAACCTGAAGATTTCTTACTAAATATCCCTCCTTCTAACCTGAAGAACATTTCAGCAGCATTTTCTGCTAGAAAATCCATTACCAATTCTATCCATCCTATAGTTCACAGTATTGTACATTATTAACTTCACAGGAAGTGTTGATATCTGTGAAGCAGGGATCAGTTGTAGGATGTATCAGTTTCCATATTTTTGAGTCCTTTATTTCAAACTTCTGATCTCAGTGGGACTCCAGGGGTATTTGTGGTGCCTCAAGGAACGGAACCAAGGACAGGGTTTGTGATCTTGGGTCAGTGGCAATTTACAGCAGTCATCGACCCCCAATTCTTTTCATCAATTTTATTAAGATAAATATTTCATATGCCCATGTCCTGGTTTCAGCTAGGAGAGAGTTAATTTTTTTTCTAGTGGCTGCTATATTTCAGATTTGGTATGAAAGGAATGTCAATAATGCATATTGTTTTAGTTGTTGCTAGGTTGTTTTTATAGTATTCAAGGACTTTTTTCCGCTTCCCATAGAAGCTGAGAAGGAGCATAGACAGAACAATGGAATGGCCAATGGAATATTCCATACCATAGATGTCCATGCTCAGTATTTAAATGGGGGTTGGCCGGGGGGGCAATCCAAGACCACTGCTTGTGTCAGTCTGGGCAACCAATTCACCGGGCAGTGAGAATGACTTGTGCCATGTATATTCTTTTTCCATCATTATTTTTATTGTTGTTATTCTCCTTTTCCATTATTGTTCTCGTAAACTGTCTTTATCTCAACCCATGAGGTTTGTTTTTTTTTTCCCTTTCTTTTCTCCCTCTTTTCCCTACCCTTCTCAGGGGGGAGAAAGGGGAGTGAGTAAGCAGCTGTGTGGTCCTAGTTTCTGTCTGGGGTTAAACCGCGACAGCCCACCCTTAAGAACCCATTTTAATTTAGTCATGCAGGCCACTGGCTTCCTGATTTTGCTTTCACAGGCCTGTAGCTTCCAGATTTTTAACAAGTCACTGGATGTCCCTGCTTACTGCAGGGGGGTTGTACTAGATGACCTTTAGAGGTCCCTTCCAAGCCAACATATTCTATGATTCTGTGATTCTATGATGATCCCCATCGCTTTTTATATTCTATGCAGATGTGCTCCTCCATCTCCCTGCACATCAGGTCTAACTAAGGTAGAACTTTTCAGTTACAGGAAAACTGCAGTTACTGTCCTTAAGTGCTTTACCCACTCAGTAACATTCCCTGTGGGGATTTCAGAGTAATAACCTGTAGTTATTAATCAGTGTTTCTCAGTGCTTACTCTCTTCTCCCAAGCAGTAGCTACCAGCCCGCCATAGGACTGTGTGCAGTTGCATGCAGGAGTCCTGGGCTCTGCTCTAGCTAGAGAAGAGCTACCTGTTTCACTGTGGTCTCCTGTTCTCCAGTGGTCTTGACGCAGCCAGCCTTGTTCTTTCAGAGCCAGATGTGCAGCACACTAAGGGGCAGAAAATAAAAAAGGGGGGAAAAAAAAAATCAATTTGACCAGAAATACTGGGAGTTTTTCGTGTTATGGGTCTAAATTTTCTTACAGCTTTGAGACATCCAAGTGATTTGGAATAGCATATTATGGTCAGATGAACACCTGTTCAGTGTTATCTGCTGGCTTCATTTTTGCAGAAAAACATAGATACTTTAGGGAAATAATTCCTTTTCTTAACCAAATCTTGACAGCAAAAGCAACCAGAAAATCTAATATCAACTTGACTTGAAAAATCTTTCTTGTGTGTACATGGTAACTTATGTGAAGTTTAAATGCTTATAACAAATCTTTTTCATCAAGGAAACTGAGGAACGCATATACTTAAAAGTGAGCAGAAATTGGAATGCCATGTGAGAAAACTCAGAAACATCAACACATTCTGGACGTTATCTCCCAATGAGATAAACAGTATTCAATATCAAAACAATAACCCTCTGGGGGTTATTGGGAACAGAGTATAGAGGAGACATCCAGTCTGAATGGAAAACGCCAAAATACAGTAACTACTGTACACAATGGGGCCCTAAGAAGGAGCGTTTCTTTTCCAGCCTTCACTTGGGACTAGGCTTAGAAACAACTGGCCTATTTTCTGCTATCTTCATCCAAAGATGGTTTCACAGTTTTTACTCTTTCATCATCTCTTTGGGGCATTTTAGCTGCTTCTGTGTCATGTAATCCATCACTCACTAAATAATTAATTTACTCAAGTAAGCAGGATCTCTTGGGGTTTACGGTTTCTGAGTGAGGAGAGATGACAGTTGATGTGCTATTTAAGAAGGAAATGGAGAGTAAGAAAAAATAAACATGCTATATTATTTTCTTTGATTTTTTTTAAATTTTTATTCACTTTTCAGTCATCAAAATTCTTTCTTGGTTAACTTTTCTGTTAAGCAGATTAGATTTCATTCCTCTGGTATTATTTAAATATTTGCGTGTGGGAAACTGGTATATTCTGTGTTAATCAAGGCCGGGAGGGGATTGAGAACCCAGTCCAACTCCCTTTATAATCAATCGCAGCACCAAGGGAGCAGAAACAGGTCGTTACTAAGGTGACATTTTTTTCTCATTGCACTGGCAGCCATAAGCTGTACATTTTTCTCACCAGGTTTGCAGAGAACAACCAGCATTTGAGGAAGTCTGAACATGAATGAACGACACGGCTGAAAGCATGGGGGAGGCTGCACTGGTGCTGGTGAGTCTGTAGAGGCACAGAGACTCTTTGATGGAGCTTTCTCGTAAAATCGTTTGTATAAACATATACATATATGTGTGTATGTCTGTAAACACACAAAAACCAAATTCTGTTACTGCAGTTGTTTATAGCTTAGAGGAACAGTTTATTTAAATGATAAAACAATAAAGCAGCAAATGCAACCAAGCAGGACATATGTATACACATGCATCTATATACATATGCATATATATATAGAAGCATGCATGTATGTGTATATATATGTATACATATGTATGTATGTGCGTATTTAAATTGTATGGGCACAGTGTTTTCGTCTCCAACCATAAAACTGATCGGTGGGATTAGTCTTTAGTGTCTGTAGAAAGGACCATATAATCTACTTCCTAATTCATTTGTGACTGACAAGACCACCTCAAAGCTTTTCACAGGAAACATATGTCATCTATGTTCCCATGTGTGGACTACTCACGTGGTCTGTGCTTTTCTTTTTCCTTCTGTTCAGTCTTAATTTCGACCTAATGAGTATCTAATAATTAGTGCTTTGTATCTGCTTCCTCTTAATAAAAAAGAGAGAATTTACAACTGAATATTTTCCATCTGAAACTTCAAAATTCATTTACTGTTTGAAATAGCTCAGATTAAGGGGACTATTTCCAAGTTGTCTCCAGAATTAGCCCAATTCATACCTGTTCAGATAGATTTCATGTGCAAATTTTCCAGAGGAATCCAGAGAACTAAGGAATATTGCTTTTTCATTGTGTTTCCTGTGGAATAGCTGTTTTATGTGAAGGCTTGCAGATGTGTGATTTATAAGTGAGTACTGAGCGCTTTGTTTTAGCTTATAATGTCTTGACTCTTACAAGCAAGGCACATACAATTTCTGACATTTAACCTGACCCAGAATAAATGCGCTTGGATTTTTTTTTAAACAATTCTAAGAGAGTTCAGTTCCCACTGGAAATTTCCTCAGTGTTTTTGAAAACTGTGCTGTAATTGCACAACAGAGTGAAAGTTTAGAATTAAGCACTGTCTCTGCAGGTTACATTTCTGCAATTTGAGGTGTCTGAGCTGGCTGAGGGCTCTGGGGATAATGATCTAGGGCTTGGGGGTCCAGGCAGTTTTCTCCTTGATTCTGGTGATGAGGGGGAAGAACCTGAATAGAAGCAGGTGGATTCTGAGTGTCAACAACTGTTTGTGCAAATGGTGGGGACAACAGGGTTTGTTTTTTGTGACCATGGGACCTTCTTTGAGGATTGAGGCCCATTATGAAGAGACAAATACGTGGGACAAAACCATCTTTGCCAACAGGCTGTCTGAACTGGTAAGGAGACCTTTAAACTTGACACAACAGGGGATTGAGACCATGACCCACAGTCAAGCAAGGAAATGGTGGACCAGCCTGGCAAGCAAACGATGCCAGGTGATGTGGACAAGAGACCTCCAAATGAACAAAACAGGGCTGAAAGGGATCTACCTCAAGCATATGTACATATGCAAGTGCCACCAGGACAGCATTATGGGGAGACCTAGTCAAACTTTTTCTGTGAAATCAGCATGACTGCAGTACCTGTACGCTACTGCATGCTGTACTGGGGACAAGCAGGAGAAAACAAGAGATCCCTATGCAGATGCAGGGTTATGATCTCATTGGGATTACACAAACATGGTTGCTCACATACCTGGAGTGCTGCCATAAATGGATACAGGCCAGGACAGCAAGGAGGGGGAGCTAACCTTGATGGGAAAGAGCAATGGGAATGCACTTCCTAGGAGCAGACGATGGTCCAGTTGAGAGTTTATGGGTCAGTATTACAGGGCAGTCCAATATAGTTGGGTGTCACAGTTGTGGCTGTCTGCTAAAGGCTGCCTGATTAGAGTTCCTTGTAAGGCAACTCTGAATTATCTTTGAAAGGTCACGGTGATTAGAGAGATTCCTGATGACTGGAAGAGAAAAAATGTCACTCCAGTCTTCAAGAACGACAATCCAGGGAACTAGAGGCAGGTCAGCCTTACCTCAGTCCCTGGGAAGGTGATAGAGCAAATTATCCTGGAAACCATTTCCAGGAATATGAAGGACAAGGTGACTGGGAGCAGTCAGCATGGATTTACAAAAGGGAAATCATGCCCGACCATCCTGATACCTTCTGTGATAAAATGGCTAGCTCCAAGGACTGGGGGAGAGCTGTAGGTATTCTTTATCTTGATTTTAGCAAGGCCTTGATACTGTTTTCCATAATATCCTCATAAACAAACCAGTGAGATATGGACCATAGAAATAGATACTGATGAAGACTAGGAACCAGCTGATGTGCTGGGATTAGAATATTCTGATCAGTGACACAAACTCCATCTGCAGGCCAGTCACTAGTGTTGTACTCCAAGGGTTGATACTGAGGTCAAACTGTTTAACGTCTTCACTAATGACCGGCATGATGGGACAAAGTGCACTCACAGCAAGTTTGCAGACAATGCAAAACTGGGAGTAGCTGATACATCAGAAGCATCTTCTGCCCTTCAGAGGGGCATCAAGAGGCTGGAGAACTGGTCCCACACGAATCTCCTTAAGATCAACAGAAGGAAGTTCCCAGTCCTGCATCTGGGAAGGAATCTCCCCCCAAGCACTGATGTTTTTGTGAAAAGCTTAGAGCAGCACAAAGATGATACAAATGTTTTCATTTTTTGCTGTCTCTGCTGCATCTGTTCAGTGGATCAGGAAGAGACAGCATTTTATTTTGCTGAGGTCCAGGTGCTTTTAGGGCATAAATTCAACTTCTGGTGAAATTAGGAGCAGGAAAACTCTACAGACCTTAAAAAGTGTCAATAACACAAGGAATCATGGTGGGGAGAAAGGGGAATGATGGTGTAGTTTCACTTATTCTGAAAGTATGTTGGATTATGTTTTCCAGGTCAATGAATAGCTCAGGTGTGAGAGGAACATTTCTTGGGAAGAGGTTATGAGAGTGTTAATACAGTGATTTGCTGTAAATGGATATAAAGCCATCTTTACCTCATTACTGGGCTTTAAAATTCATTTAACTAATTTAGGAGGACGTTGATAAGTTTGTTTTTTTAAAAAGTCCTGAAATAACGTAGTTTTTAGAATCTACATTAAAAAACATATTAATACAGCATTATAGTTTGCAATTTGCGAGTGGATGTTATATACAACTGTGACTGTACTGCTGTTAAATTTGGTATGTGATTAGAAAACTACAAAAAATGTATTTAAAAGGAGATGCAGTGATTCCTTTGTTCTGCACAATAATTGAATGTATTTAATTTTAGGAAAAAATTTTCAACTGGTATAAACTGCTTAAGTTCTGTTGATATCTGTGGAGTTATGCCAGCTTGCACTAATTGATAAACTGTCCATTATATTTTTAGCAGAGATTTTCACCTTGCTTGAAAGACAACATTTTTGGCAATGTCATAAAAATAGTGTTCCTCATAAAAAAGAATTCAAATACAGGAGCATTTGCATTCTGAGGCTACTTGTCTTCAGCCACATCCTTACATGTGGTTATTTCTTACAGCATTGGACTGGGTCAGTTGTCAGTTTATGAACATTAGGAGTGTGACTTGAGAATACAAAATGTCCCAAATTTTGCGAACAAATCTAGCCACTATTTTTCTTCTGTATGCTAACTATTACTTGCAACATTTTACTTTGTAAAAAAATAAAATGTCTGCTTAAAGGCAGATTCAGGGATAACATGACAATGAAACTTCTGATGTACGTTCCCTTGAGGATTGAAGTTGTCTAACTTAAACCATCAGAATTCTTGCTAGAGTAGCTCTATTTACCAGAAAGAATTCTAATTATCATGTATTTTGCTTAGAAGGTGGAAATAGTCACTGTGAAGACAAGTATTCCCATTTGATATTATTCAGAGTAGCAGGTACTCGCATGAATAATGATTTCAGGTTTAGGTAGTTCTGAATTTCAAGATCCTCAGGGGCCCAGTGCCATTAAGTGTGATATATCTTCGGTGTTCTTTGCAGATAATCCCATGCAATATTACAGATGCCAAGAAAATCCCATGTCTAAACCAAACCCCAGTACTCAGCCGAACTGTGCATATACTTCTGGTGCTTGCTAAAGCTTGCTAAACGAAGTGCTCATAGACATATTTCATGGTCTTCTTCTTGTCAGCAGAGTACGTGTAAGTCTTCCCTGAACTCAAATCTCCATTTCAAATTCAGCCCCCATGCCAAACAGTCTTTAAGAAACACATACAGAAAAAATTTATTTACATAGTTTTAGGTTTTAATGTTCCTGCATTGATCCAAGTTAAAGTCCACAAGAAATCATAATTGCTTTACCTATGTATTCAAATGAGAAGTAAAGCATATTCAGGCCTTTTACAAAGTCTCTAACATGCAACACTGATATCAAGAGTGAATGTTCAGATGTAAACCAAGTATAGCCATGTTAACTGCTCTCCTTACAACTTTAATGATGTGCTTCAGATGTGACAAGGTCTCCTATGTATTAGCACTGGGAACCATGTCCCGGGATCCTCCAGTGGTATTGCTGAACTAAAACCCTGTTCTGGCACAACCTTATCTGCACTGGGTATCTGCATCTGCATTCATATATTACATGCCATTTAGTTCTCATCTATACAGCAGGCTAACAAGGAGAGGCAGGCATTGATCCACTTATCTCTGAACTGAGGGACTGTTATTACTGTTGGGAAAAACTAGTAAGGAGGTACTCATGAAGCCAGACCTTATTACATTGTCTCAAATTTTTCTGCCATTTGTCAGAGTTTGAACTTGTTATTTTTCCTGTATGGGAAGGCACTAGCATGCTCTCTCTTGTCTGGGTATTTCTTGTCTTGACATACATATAAATATACTCACTTAATCCCTTCCTGTGCCCCTCTTTTTGCTTTGGGATATTTTGCTGTAATTTTAGGCAGCACATTAAAAAATTCCTAACTAAAGGAAGGTTAGACAACCAGAAATCTATTGTAATTGCATAAGCCACAGTTTCTCAGAAGTTAGACCCCAAAAAAAGTAAAATAAAAATAAAAATGCAGGAAACGTGGACAGAAGGAAGATGTAGGGGAATTAAAAAACTGTGGAAGCAATTGCAGCTTCTTGCGCCACTTGCTCATGGCAGATGGAAGCTATAAACAAGGAGAGCCATGACAGTGAAAGAGAGTTATTGTTTGGGTTGCTTTCATGCTTGGGATTATTAGTATTGCCATTTTTGTCCTTTCCATGTTCTTTTAATATATGGCCATTAACTAAAGTAGCAAAGGGAAAAAAAAAAAAGGTATTGCTTGTTTCACAATTACATTGGAATGTTGCTTTGATAATTAGTTTGCAGAAGCTGTCATGCTGGTCGATACTCTCTTCTCTGCTGAAGACAGCATTATTGTCTGATTTATGTTTTGACTCATCCCCTTGTCCCCTTACGTTAATCGTCTGCAGTTGATAGCCATTTAACTAAACGTGTCTGGGGAAATAGGGTGAATAACAGTAATGTGGAAGACAAGGATTAGAACAATTACCCATAACACAAAAAAATATTTTATGCATTAAAAAAGAGCATGAGCCAGCTAATTTCCACAAAGAAAAACTTCTGACCTCTGGAGAACCTCTAGTTCCTCACAGTAGATCACATAAGACTTTATATATACATATATAAATATATATATACTTACAAACATGTGAAATTGTATCTTTATAATATATATAAACAATCTATAAAATATGTATGTACATGTGCAATTATATGTATACAGATAATCACTTTCACAGTTGCTGAATTATCGTTGGTGTATTATTTAAGGACTGGCAGGAAACCACAGAAAACATAAAAACAGAGCTGAAGCAGTTTACACGACTCTCTTTCATAAAGGCTGATCATGAATTCTCCAGCACTGGACTATGGAGTCAGAAAACTTCTGTCTGATCTTTTTGCTGTCATCATCTAGATTTTTCTTTCTTCCTTGAGTTTGCTTTTTATCATCTGGTCTGTAGGTTCCACCAAGGTCTTCTGGCATTGGGACTGGGTTTAGTCCTACACCAATGATGTCATTTTTTAATGAAAAAATTAATAATTGGAAAATAAAGTTTTCTGAGTTTGTTTTTTATTTGGGTTTGGGTGCAGAGCTGTTTGTTGTGGTTTTTTTTGTATAAAATGCTTAGTCCTCTTTTTTTTCCTTTTTTTTTTTTTTTTCCCAAAAAGCATAGGGGTTTTTTTGGTGGGTTTTGGGGTTTTTTTTCTGATGGAGGTAGTGACCGTGGCAGTTGTTGTTTTGGGTTTTTTTAAGGTTGATATGTCTGTGTTTTGCTGAAAAACTCCAGAGAAATAAAATCATAGAACAGTAGACCTGTAAAAGATCTGGACATATTCAGACCAATTTGCACTATGGCAAGTTGGAGTATACTTTGCCACCCCTGAGAAATACTTGATTCAGAAATGATACCCTATGGCTACATGCAGTTGAAGTTCAGTAGCTTCATGATCCTAATATACTGCATTTGGTCTGTCCCCCAGCTAAATGATATAGTAGTCTGAAGAGGCCTATCAGATGCAATATCTTCCTTATTTTAAGGAGGGAAAAAGTTCATGTCAAATCTGAGTGGTGGAAGAGACAAAAAGCATGAGATACCCAAAGACTCATGGCACCATGACGTATTATAAAAGCAGAAATATTTTCTTTTTTGGTGAATGTATTTGTTTCCATTCTCTAATAAAAATCAGTATTTTCCATAAGAGGATGTGAATTTTCTGACTACTTGTAATTACAGTACAATAAATTCTAGAACGATTTGCATGTACTTTAATACTTGTAAAGAAGATATATAGACTTGGAAAAAAAGCCTTGCTTTTCCTGTGAATTCACTTCCTTTTCCTTATAAGAATGGTGGATTCAGGAAAGCTGTTCAAGGCAACAGAAATTATGCAGTCTCTTTAGTCTCTCTACATTAATTATAATTTTTAAGCAGATTGGTTTTGGTGTTTAATCTCGCCTTCTGTTCTATATACCAGTTTGAAATCTGCTTCCATGGCACTTCAACTCATAATGGGTAAACACTCAATATGTTCAGCAACTCGACCTCATTGGATATTGGGCCAAAAATGCGTACGGCCCTTCAACAGTCATCTCCAAACATCAAGATCTGCAAAGTCAGCTGGACACCTCCAGAAAAGTTCCTGTAAAATCTTTAGTAAGGACAAAAATAGCGCAGAGCAGACTTCTCTTATCAGCACTTCTTTCCTGTTTCAGTAGCAGCAAAGCCAAAAAACTCAAGGATTGAAATTAATTTAATCAGCTGTTGTTCTTATTTAAGCTGAATCAATATTCAAATTCGTGTATCTGGATTTGAAAGCACCTGCCCTTTGACTTCCAAGTGGAAATTTATTCAAAGTCATGCAGGTCGTTTGGTAACCCCATCTTTTCTTCTTAGTGCTTTTCAGTTCCACTAAAAGAAGTTTACCTTTACCTATGACCCTGTCTTTCCTCTTCTACTATGGGTTGTGATGGAGATAGGTGGATATTTGTGGGGCTTGTATTTCCTAGAGCCTGTGCTCGATAAAATGGTCCTTGTCAAAGCCTGTGACATTTAAGAAACCTCTGTGGTGTCTCAGCCCCTTTGTTGATGTGCAGGGAAGCTATTAAGAACTTTACACGTCTGAATTAATTGACATTTTAACCTGGAAGATAACATGAGAAGTAAAAGAAATTTCACCAGTGAAATGAATATTTTAATGAGAAAAGTTCATTACAGGCTAAACAACATGTTCTGCTCAAATTTTAAATACATCTTTCAAAGTTATGCTCCAGTTTGAAATACTGTGAGGAATGAAGAGCCTAAATGATTCAGTCATACAGTATTTGCCTTTTTTCCCCCCTGATAACTGAAACTAGGCTTCAAAAACCAAAATGGAGCTGCATTTTTCTCACCAGAGTTCCTCATAAAATTTATGAGCTCTTCACATACATCTGACTATTCACCACCACACAGGTGTGCAAAGCACCTGCTCTTTCCACAAATCAATGCACACATGAGTTACCATAAACAGTATTTGCTACCAACATTCACATATACGTCCACACATTCACTTGTACTCAGTTAGATAAAGGCAAGTTACATCCCATACCAAGGCAGGAACTTTCACAGAATCATAGAATGGTTAGAGTTGGAAGGGACCTTAAAGACCATCTAGTTCCAACCCCCTGCCCTGGGCAGGGACACCTCCCACTAGATCAGGTTGCTCAAAGCCCCATCCAGCCTGGCCTTGAACACCTCCAGGGATGGGGCAGCCACAGCTTCTCTGGGCAACCTGGGCCAGTGTCAGGTGTGGAAATGTACGTATTACTTAGAATTTACTTTAAAAGTCTATAGAACAGAATAGAGACACAGTCTTCACAATTTTTTAATCACACTCCATCAGTAAAAAATGTCTGAGCACACATCCCAGTATAAGTATATGCATATTTATGATTTATGGATGCGTACTGCTGAAATTCTAAAATTGTCTTCCCGTATGCAGCTGTTTGCCTTGCGCACCACCTGGGGTGCATGTGTCCTGCTTTGCAGACCACTAGAACAGAGAGATGATTTCTTTCCTATAACTTTTCTGAAACAGGGAAAGGGATCAGATGGGTGTTAGAGGCAGGATTAGCACATTCAGGGAAGTTTTCTTTACTTTTGAAAACCAACTTTCTTGGAGCTAGTGAAAGCTGTGCTCCGTTCTCTATGCTGGCATGCTAGAGGGATACTTAACTGGTAAAACTGGTCTTTTTATTCAAATAACTGGTTCCAGATAAGTAGGAATGAAGCCAATTTCATGCAGGCTTTTTGAGTCAAACCTATTATCTGGTGAAATGGTATAGAAAATCATTGGTTTTGCTCTAAGCTTTTCATGTGCAACAGTATCTGTTTATTGTGACAGTCTTATTTCAAACTTATTCTAAGTAACCCACAGAGGCCTTGCAGTTCTGCTCTCCATGTTGCACATGGCAACAGTCTGGTAATTAGAAGTGCATTAAGCACAAGAAAAAAGCCCCCCAAATAATATTTTTTAATGAAAAATTCTGAAGCTTTTTCATTTCAATTTACTTCACTTGGCTCAAAACGTAAATATCCAAGTACTTGAGAGACTTTCAACTATCTTATAAATGAAAAGCAATATCACAATCTTCTTTTAAAAAATATCATTCTGTGGAAATGTAATAAAATGCAGTTCTTGTAGAAGAGACATTTAGATTAAACATTTTCAGAAATAGCTGCAAAAGTTTTTTTGTTTTGCCTTTTTGAGAAAGGTGAGGTAGGCAAACCATCTTTTTTATTAAAAGGAAAACACTCAGGATTAACTGAAATATATGCTCATTAAAAAAACCACAAAACTACGGCAAAAAACCCACAAAAAACCAACTCAGTCACCTTCATGGTTAGCACATCGTGGTGCCAGATTTGGCAGCTGAGTGTACAGCCCACCTATGCTAGGAAAGCACAGAACACTTTAAAGAATACTGAAAATCTCCTTTCTGGCTCCAGTAACCATAGTTCAGATAACTGGCATGGCCAAATGTGGATCATGAAGTTCACCGCAGGTCAAAAGGGAACAAAAAGCCTATGTTGACCTGAAGGTACTTTTATCTTGCCACTGATCTCCATCCAGTCATGTGCAACAGTGATCTGATAATACAACAAGGATCATCTGGGTACTCCAAAAAAAAAAAAAAAAAAAGGAAGGAAGGAGAAACAGGTTGCCTAATTGTTTACCTGTAGGAATATCCCCCACGGACATTCTTTTCTCTGAGAACCCTTTGTTGGATCATAACATTGTAAGAGCAAAGCCTGGGTGCTGCTTTTGGGACATTAATGACTGCTGTTACTGTGTTGGACATAGGGCTCAATATCTGAGAGTTATTATCAGTTTAAAAAACATTAATTTGCTTTCATATATACATACATCTATATAACCCATGAGCAAATTAAAGTAATATTTTAGTCTTTTACTTGTAGAAAAACATTTTCTGTCTTTCAGTTCTCATGGACTTGGCCAGTAAACACTGAACTGGGAAATAATAATCCAGTTTGTGTTTGCTACAGGTATTATGGATCCTTTTGAATTGGCAGAGAAGTTCAGAAGATTTTTTTTTCTTTCCTATATAGAGGATTTGTTGTGAATAAGAATGAAACTCTGCTTTGCTGATAAATACAAAAGCATGACCTATAAGAATTTTTATCTCGCTCCTTTCATTTTATTGACAAACTTTGGGGCATGCATCTCGTCTGCTGTGAGACAGGAATTTGCATAAGTCAGAGGGCACAGAATAATGCCTTCTTTTTTGCTATTCCTACAAACTAAATGTCTGCAAATAAGCTCCCAACCCCTGCTATGATCTAGAGAGGTGATCAAAGAGCAGAAAGATAAATGGCTCAAAAATAAGGCATCCTTGGCGTTAAGTAGTCTTGGGGAGTGGTAGTGTTACTTCTACTAATGTATTCCTTTATTTTTGTAGGAAGGAATATACAGCTGGATTTTATTTGCCGGATTTGAAATAAGAAGTCAATTTCAAACTACAAAATTATTGAATTGACGAATATAGCTTTCATCCCACCTATGCCTTATTTTTCCCTTATATAACCCATCATATATTTGAACATAATCTACAAACCGTTCCTGAAAATTGCTCAATAATTTAGTGGGGACAAAACTAATAGATTTCTGTAGAAATAAAACAGAATTTCCTAATAAAAACAAACAAAAGACAGAATATTTATAATCCATATAACTTAGTAGCAAATTAAACCTTTCTGTATTAAATAGATTATTTTATCCCTTTTAGAACACTCTTCACATACACTTTAAAAAATAATATTATTCTTCTTTACTTTATTGAAACTTAATTTTTATTATTAACAAAATATACCTTAAAGTACACATGAAATTGAGAGAATGTCTCTGTTTAAACAGCTAGTGAATGTGAAAAATATTATATACATGTACTGAACTATAACATTTTTAAATGAACGCAAAAATTCTATGATAGAAGTTTAGTAAGTTTATTCCACTCTGTGGTTTCATAATTCTACATATAATTCAAGGACCATATTCTCATTTACATTAAAGGTCTTTTGCAGATATCTCATAGAATATTAAAGATATACATTTTGCCATAAATGGTATAAAGTATGCTAAATGCAAATGAAAATCAGATTATAAACACTTCAAGACCTCTTTCAACAGTACCCTACTGATTTCCCACACTAGTAAAAACCCCTACAAGATTTCCCAGGGGAGTGGTGAAAGCAGTATATCTGCTACTAACGTCTCACCAACCAGAGGTGACTGTGGTGCTACTATAGATATTACATTAAAGAAGTTGTCAGGCTCTTATGGTTAACCATCCAAAAATAAGATGTGGCAATAATCTCCAGAGTTCAAACACCTAAATTCAGGTACCTATGTATGAGCTAGATTCTTAGTTTCTCATTATAGTCAGTGGAATGATTAAACTGCCTAAACATAGGCAGTCAGAAACATTCAAGATGGTCTAGAAGAGTGGTCTTTAACATTTTTTGATTGCATACCTCTATTGGTAAAAACTTTTGAGCACACATGGCCAACATATGTATATTTGTTTATAAATTATGTGTGTGCTACTGTACTTATATATTACGCACATTACAAAACAAACAAACAAAAATAAACAAGGATGAGATAAAGATGAAATAACCACTACTTTAAAAATATTTAGGAAAGAGAGAAAGATGAGCTGAGGGATCACTGCACTTGGTCAGCAAAACTGAACGTCCTTCTGCTCCTCCATTATAAGAGGTTCCTACATGTTACCACACTATGTGGAGGTCAGCAAAGGACAGAGGTGGAATAGCTGCAGTCAGGCATGCCTACATCAACATAAATCTGCACATCCTCTGGTCAGCGGAGAGTCAATCTGTACATTGGTCAGGAATATAATTCAACTTTCAATAAAGCTGAAAAGCTGAATTATGCCGGGGGAGGTTTAGGAAGAATAATGGGAAACATTTATTCACAGAAAGGTTTGGCAAGCATTGGAACAGGCTGCCCAGGGGAGTGGTTGAATCACCATCCCTGGAAGTATTTAAAAGGTGGGTAGACGTGGTGCTGGGGGACATGGTTTAGTGGTGGACTTGGCAGTGCTGGGTTATGGTTGGACTCAATGATCTTAAAGGTTCCTTCCAACCTAGACATTTCTATGGCTCTATGATAAAGAGATGGGACATGCGTTTAGGGTTGCCTTCAAGGTCAGGTCATGGGTGTTTAATCTCAAATCTACCAGTGCAGCTTTTTCTCTTCGTAAGAAAACCCAGAATGAAAGAATCAACAAGGAAAAATGGAGATAGAAACCCTGCTTGAAAAAAATAACCCCCAAATGAAAAAACAAATAAAACCCAAATAATCCCCAAACATTAACAAACAAACAAACAAACAAAACCCAAAAGCTAACCAACAAAACAAACAAAACCAAAAACCAAGCCCCATCTTAAAAATAGAGCAAGTCCCAGGAAGAAGTTATATCCGAACTACACCAAATGCAGAAGGAGAGGGAAGGAATAGCACCTGCCTATCTGTGGACATTTAGATTATGGGTTACTGAGGCTTGCTTCTGCCTGTTAGGGATTTCCAGCCCTTTATGCAGTTGTTTGGCCTGGAAATAGGCTTTAGCGACGTGGAACGAGAACTGAAATTCCTCGCTTGTTTCAGTTTAAGACCTGTGGTTTCACAAGGCAGCTGAATCCCTAGCAAAAACCAGGGAATATTGCAGTCTCTTCCAATCCGAGCCACTCAGTTTTTCTCTCTGCTACACTGCTGATCAGCTGAAAAAGCAATGATAGGGCACTTTGTCTAAAAGTGCCTATTTACTCTCAGTAATTAACCCCTAATTCAGCGGCTGGACAGATAGAGATAATCAAAGTATAAAACACCTGGTGTAATTGGAGCTTAAAAATGTCTTCTACCATCTGTATATTTTGCAGTATATGCATTTTCTTTCATCTCCATGCCACAAATCCTTGCTCAAAGGAGTCATTTGTCTTCATGAATAGCTGTGGCTAAATCCCTCTTTTCTATTCTTTGTTTTTCCCCTCTTACAGCTTTTATTTATACATAGGCTCTTCACGGAACAATTGTTTATATTTGTTTTCTGATAGAGATATAACTTGTATTATAATGTCAGACCTTGAAATACTAGATTTTTCTCCCGTAATTGTACTTAATAACTTTACATGAAAAGAAAGTTTAGATGAAGAAACCACTGAAAGTTTTTAGGTGATTCCAAAAAAGAAAAGTCCCATCACAAATCAGTAGGAGGCAGGAAATGATGCAATCCAAGTATTTAAAAAGTTCCTATTCAGGGGAATTAATAACTTTTTTAATTATTATTTTTATTAAGGAAAATGATCAAATCAACATGCAGAGAAATAATTCTAATTCTTCTATGACATTCCCTGGTTCTAATCCACTGTTTCTTGACAAGTACCCTTATGATGACAACTGTGGGACAAGTGTAGCTGGCAACAAGTGTATTGTTTCCACAAGTGTACAACATTAGCTTAATTCAGAGCTGGAGAGTTTTTTTCATCCAGGGGCTGGACACAGTCAGAGGGTGTTGTGCTATTGGCACCTGGTAAACAAAAATCACATCGACAGCTGTGACATTTGAGGAGCAAAGAGGTGAGTCCAAAAAAAGAGTTAGGTGTAAAAATGGTTTGGTGCCATGCTCTCTAGGAAGTCAAATACGAGTTAAAAGAGTGAGTATCTTTGGAAGTCTATGTCCAACCTTCCAATCCCAGTTGCCTGCCAGTTGACTGATGGCTCGTGTCCTTGTCCCTGGTCTCTGAAAGATCTTACATCTTTCATAATTTCATTGGGGGAGGAATTAGTGAGACAGGACTGGAAGAGACTTCCTGGATCACAGCTCATAGGAAACTAGGCTAAATGTGTTTATTCCAGAAGAGACAACAGAATAGCAATGCTTCTTCCTTCACTCTGAAACTAAAAGTCACAAAATAATCTCAATCACCCAAATCAAGGATAGAATAATTATTATTTTCCACTTATTGATTTAATGTTAGGAGTAATTTGGCTTCTTAAATATCCCATTTCACATTATACAGAAGTGAAGCTTTCTGGAAAACTTGGCAGTGGCCTGCATCTCCTTACTAGTACTTCTGGCTGATTTATCAATTTGAAAATGTGTTGTAATCTGCATAAAAATGGAGTCTGCAAACTGATTTGGATTAATCAGGTCTGACTGTAATTCCTTTTGGTATCCTCATTTGAACATCACATCAATCACGATGACCTCTTTTGATAATAATGTTACCGTAATATCTAATTTCATATTAATTCCATTGTAATTTAGTGGGCATTCATTCTAACAGTAATTCCTATGGAATTACATCTGACATCCCCATGAATACCAAAATAACTCAACATGATAAATGTTATTACATCGAATACCGAAGGAGGCAATAATGATTTGCCATTTATAATAAAATGTTGCTCGCAAACCATTAGTGGACATTACTGCCTAGTGTTAAGGATGTTCCTGTGTAAATCTGTCCACATCCAGCTACATCCTGAATGTCTCCCCTGTGTGCCAACACGAGCTTGGAAAGAGTTGCTCAGACACCCATTTTCCAGACCCAAGATAGAGATGATTTATCATCAGACACTGAACCCATTCAATCAGTGATCTCATGTTGAATCTCACAAGCCAAACCTCGGCAGCCTGTCAATGAGAAAAGCTTGAAACAGTGCAGAGATGGTTTCCAGCAGTGCTTGTGCCAAGACGCTTTCTGATATCCTCATCTCTCATTAGTGCTAAATTAGTCCCTCCATGCAACAGTAAGAGACACTCAGCTCTTTGAGGGCTCTGCCTGTTGGATGAGGCACAGATATGAGCTCTTATTCTTGCTCTGTGTATATATATGTTTATATACATATATATATAATGTATATCTTTTTTCAGTGCCTATATATCTCAGTTGACATATATATAGCTTACAGAGGCAGAAGGGGTGTGAAAGGTGGTTGCCAGCATGATCTTGCAGAACAAATGAGACATAATTTGTTCTCAGCTTTTAGACAGACCATCATTCTTGAGGAAATAAGGCTGGCCAAATCAGAGTACAGGTATCCCTCACTTGTCTGGACAACAGCCCCAGGCCATTGAGGGTCACTTCCAGGGTTCATGACCACATCATAAGAATGGGATTAAAGAGAAACCGGTGCCTCAGGCTTTGTATAGCTTCGTGCCTGCTATTTCTGCAATGGTTCTTGTGAGACTCACTGCATCCTCAAAAGGCAGAAGTCTGCAGACTATGAGAAACCCAGCAAAAATCTCTGTGTATTTCCTGTTGCCAGCATTTATGCACCTAATAATTAGCATATGTATGTTTTGGAAGGTGAATGAAGAACACTACACTGTTGTGCATTTCTGTTGAAAAAGTGGAAATTAAGTCTAAGGTTCAGATGAAATTTGTTTGCCACTTTTTACAGTGTCCCCCAGTAGGAGTGCTGTAGCAAGCACTTGGGAGGTATTTCCCCAGCTCAGTGTTCAATCTAAGGACTCCAGCAGCAGCAGGATTTGCATGCCTAAATCTCCTACAGCCCCTACAACCAGCAGTATGTGGGCTCAGTATCACCATCAAGTCAGCAATGGCTAAAGGGGTGGAAAGCAGGAGACATTATATTTTATTTCTTCTGGTAACAATCAGTGTTCAGATTATTTCAAGATACTCTGGATATTTAGTTTACCGACTGAGAGGCTCATATTTGTGCATCTCCACGTGAACTCCAGCTTGATCTTTCCTTTTGCTGCAATTTTCCTGGAAGCTGAAAATGAGCGGTGATGAAGTCAACAATAGAGAGTCCCACCCCATTTCATGCCTGCACAAGTCCATTCTTGTGCACATTCTGTGCGTATTGATTACTTTCATTGAAAGCGAACATGTTAGGAAAACAGAGAAAAAAACAAGCAAAACCAAATCCAAACCCAAACCCAAACCCTGAGTTTTCCCCCTTCCTGTAGATAGATATGGTCTTCATTGGTCATTCTAAGAGGGAATTACCTTTCCCAAACAGTAATCATTTAGGATGTACCTTAGGAAATAGCCTATTCTTAAAGCCACCAATGTCATTTTGAGTTTTCTAATTCAGCTTAAAAAAAGGGCAGAGGGACAAGGTCCCTGGAGTAACCCAAGAAGGAGCACTGCAGAGATAGCAAGAGGTATATCAGCATAGCATTGAAGGTGTTCAAGCCTTAAAGAGCCTGAACAGTTGCTTAAGAGCTAACAACGCAGGGAAGGGAAAGGTGTGTGTCAAGGATGCTGCCAGAGCCATAGCTTACCAAGTTCGTGAAGTCCCTCAGTAGATATAAATAAGGGCAGTGTGTACAAACTTGTGCTAAGCTTGTGTTTCATGCTGATGCAGCATACAGTCAGAGATCATTAAAATGTCAGGGTTTTTTTCAAAAGCAAAGGGGTCAGATTCTTCCATGCATGTTAGCCCTTCTTTCAGTCTTGCTGATATAAAAGAGGCCATTAAAAGAAGAATACTTCAGATGCTAGTGGATAATTCTTGTAATGGGACATAATATTCCACTGCCAAGCAAGTACCAGCACCAAACAGACAGAACGGAACATCCTTAGGTTTCTTTCATAATACTATCTAATCTAATGACATAACCCTAAATGACACTCTGAAGGTCCTTATCAGATGATGATTTAGCACAATCCTGAGTGCTACTTAAAGTCAATAGGGAAAGCCTTACAAACAGTAAGTGTAGCTTACAATTTTCTTTTCTAAAAGTGTGTTCATACATATTTCAACACATTAAAACACAGCTTTTTTCCTGGATTATTTGTAGGAATGCTGTGTCCTCTCTGTTTTCTGCTATTCACCCACTTCTTTTCCTTTTTGTCAGCTGCAAACTCAATTAGTAATTTTAAACGTATATATTTTTATTAAGAAAGATATCAAATAGCACAGAGCAAATGTTCAGTCCCAGAGGAACTCTTTATGATTTTGGTCAATGTAAAGCAGCAACCAATTCATGTTCAAAAGAAACTGTGGCACATAAAAACAATAATGTCAGTGAGTTTACAAAAAGTAGCTGAAAAAGCCAGAGAAGGCCTGAAAGTTGATTGCAAAGTCCAATCTGCAAAAACACTTTGGCACTGAATTGGCAATTCTTTTCATTCTGTATAGCTGTCAAGGTTTGGGCTGGACTGGCCACTGAAACAAACGACAGACGATCTCCCCTACCTGTCTCTCCAAGGACAGGAGGGACAGAAAGAGACTTTCTGAGTTTAAAAAAGAAACTGAACTACTTATGATGCTGTGATTCTATACTTTAATGAAAATGTTAATAAAATAATAAAAAATAATGAAATATGCACGATATATACAAAACCGTACTGAGCTCCCAGGATGATGATCACATCGCTGGCAGGCACTGGGAAAGTCTCAGACTGGACTCAGCAACAGATATGCATCTGGATGCTGAATCTGGATTCAGGAACACATGGATTGGAATCAAAGGCAGGCGAACAGACAGAGTCCTCCTCGGACACCACCCATTGAAGAAAGAGGCCGACCCCTTTGATCCTCTTCATGCATCAGCTTCAGCTGATGACCACATCATTTAATTATTTTTTTATTTTCAATTGAGGCAGCAGCTGCCCACAACAGGTTTTTACCTTTCCTGACAACTATAGACACAAACTGAGAAACAATGACGAAAATAGACTGAAAGCTTGCCATCAGGTTTTCATTGTGTGCATATTGGTATCTCGTAAAGTTAAAAAGTGTCTTACAATATTGAGCAAAAGGCATCATAGTGCTCTACTGATAAGTGTCCATTAAAGATCCTGGCAAATGTCCTATGATAACATAACAGGTAATAGACTGAGAAGTACACTATGATTTGCAGCTACTGCATTTGAAAATCAAAGAATCACATGCAAACAATGTTTTTGGGTATTATTGTTATTTGAAAGTCTGAGTATTGTGTTCAATAGCTACCACACATCAGGTGTAAAGATGCAAAAAAAGTAACTCTAGAAGGAGCTACCTATAACACAGTAAAAGTTTTATATTCTTTTTTAACTTGCCATCACAAGTGAAAGCTTGGGGTGAGATTTTGGTTTGATACACTCCTGAAAATGCATAGTAGTCCCATTTGTTTACTCAGTGGGTCTACATTGAAACAAAATTTCATGTAAATACTTTATAATGTAGATGGATAGTTATAAAATTTCTTCTGAAAAGACTGTTAGACTGTACGGTGTTTTTTTTTTGGTTTTCTTGTTTGAGGCTTTGATGTTTTCACTGCAAATACTGGAATGCTGTTCTCCACAGCATGAGTATTTCTCAGATTTTAAAAAAGCGTCTGGCTAGATAGCAGCTATCAAGATTCATGGAAAACAGAAAACAGACACCCAAAAGATGGTGACAAATAAATAATATGAAAAACAAGTTGTGTAAATCTAGATAGCTCCTTCACTCATATTAGGTGGATCGTTCATTTTAGGTAGTTTTACTCTCTGTATTTTGGATTTTCCTTGTTTGTTTGTTTGCTTTTATCTAATGCTTGTTAAATTCTGAATCTTTTGAATAAGTGTGGCAGCAGCACAGACTGCACCATCCAGCTGAGATGAATGTGGTATGAGTTACTTCTCATAAACTAAGCTCTGTTGCTTAGTTAATCTTGGGATGAAGAAAAACAATTCTGCCTGAAATATCCCTATTTCACAGCCAAGTGACACACCTCTTGCCCACCCCCGGAAAGTCTCATGCACTAGGAAATTGTAAACAGCCACCACAGTGACCAAGGAGAGCCAGAAAGCAAGATGACAGCAGTGAATATTCTCATTAATCAAAGTCCCGAGCTTAATTCATAATGGTTCTGAGATACTATGGTATCAGTTCTCCTCAAATACTTGAACAGTCTGCTGGTATTTATAAAGATGAGTGCAAATTCCCAAAATGTCTGGAAATATAACTTGATAGATTATCCCCCTGAAAGCTCATGCTGGAAGTGAGATATTAGCATGTATTTCTCTTTTCACGTGGGCATTCTAGTACTGCAAATTCTTCATAGCTATGTCTGTCCCTTACAATGTGTTCATACAGTGTGGAGCACAGCGGGACCTTGATCTTTGCTAGGACATCTTAGCATGAAAGCAATGGAAATAATTAATGCAGAACCATTTCATTATCCTCTGTTCATAACGTGTCAGTCTTTCAGACTGAGAGCAGGGGGAAAAAAAGGGAAAAAAAATAAAAAAGAAGACAAATTTATCTCGTTAGTCTCTCCTGAGTCATAATAGCAAAGTATCATTAGCAGCTTCCATATTCACATGAATTAGTTATGCCATTCTGGTAATAATAGCTCATATTTCTTTAACCTGTTCAATCGATGGAAAAAAAGACAAGGCTGTTCTTGCTTATGTTGAATTTTTACATTCTCTAGGATATACTGCACTGGAGCCACCAAGATTTTACCTGAAGCAGAAGACCACACCAAAAGGGTGAATGTAGATTTCTGTTCATCTCCACAGGAACTTCATGGGATAAGAAGTAAAGCCTACCTATTCCTTCATTCTCCATCAGCCTGGAGAAAGACTAAATATAGGTCACTTCTTCAGCTGTTTCTGCAAACTTTAGCTGCAAACTCTTCATTACAGTTGAACAAGCTGAAGAGAGAGGGGTGGTCCATGTGCCACTTTCTGTGTCTGAACTAGTAAGTTAAACAATACCAAGACTGGTCTCTTGCTGAGACCAGCTGAAATAGGACTGACTACTTCCATCCTATAACCTTCCTTATTCTCCAAACAAGTCTAAAATGCATGTTGGGAATGGTCACTGGCCTGTCCTATGTTGCAAACTTTATCCACAAATTGTTTAGGAGCGTGTGGATTACACCAAGGGCACTTTTAGCCTCTGATAATAGAGATGACTGTGTTCTGGTCCTGGGCACTTCTCTGTCACAGTTCAATTCACTAGTGTGTGTGTCGCCACTGAGGGCAAAAGGAGATTTCATTCAAATTGGTGAATTTTTGGAACATTTGGAACAGATGGAAAGTCCGAAGCCTTAAACCATTATCCTGAGAGCAGTGAAATAACTTTCCATTTTCTTTCACTCCCTCTCCTCCACACATTGCAAAGCATATGTTAGCATAAACAAAGAAATTAAACTCTTCTTTTGAAGTGCCCCCTTCTATCTGTGAACTGTGCCCTTCTTACCACACCACCAACTGCACCTGGCAGATAGATCTGCTCTGTGTGGTGGTGGTTGCACTGTGTCCTTAAAATATCCTTTAGCCCGGAAAATAAATTCTGCTGGTGTCTGCTACACTTCTACCACCACAGCCACAAGCTCTTTTGCAAACCAAACATGCTTGCTGCCATTCCTTCACATCTGTAACATTTAACTTTAATGCCTCTGCCCCTGAGGAGCTGCAGAGTAGCATTTCAATTCACCATCCACGGATTTGTCCTGAAGAATTAGAGACATGTCAGCTTATCAGTCTGTGACCTTTTCTATTAACATTGTCTTCAGGTTGACTTGGCAGCACACAAGGAAAATAAATCTTGTTACCCGAAGCTGGTCTGGCTTGCCAGGATAGAGCAGCTGTGGCTCAAATCTGTTAAATTTTTAAATTGCAAACATTGCTATGACTATATAAAATTTATTAGGTAGAACAATCCCTGGGAAGGGGTGGGGAGGAAAGCATTGGAATAGAAACCATTAAAATAGATCTGAAGGAAGGGGTTTTTGCAAAGACTGGAAAGTTGCATTGTTTAGCTTATTTACAGCCTGGCCTGACACCCTAGAGATAATGCAAATGGAGTCACCATGTAAATTACATGACCTTTTCATGTTAAAATCTTTGGAAGATCTACACGGACACACTTCCAAGCAAGCTGCATGGGCCTTCTTTATCACCTACTCACAGACTTTTTCAACGCCTTTTTCTATTGTGTTGTTTTAGTGATAAAGGGATGGGGGGAGGTATAGTGACCTCATAAAGTGATATCATGGAAAAGTCTTCTGACATAAACCTGTTCTGGCACTATAGCTCCTGTATTTCCCACTGCTTTGATATTCTGTGACCTCCTATCACGGAGCAGTGTACGAACTGCCTTCTCCAGGATGATCTCCACTATGACATAAGGGCATTTAGGGCTTGGAACAGCTGGTTAAATATCTAGTGGTTTCTGAGATACCCACAGCAGACTTGTGGATTTGAAATAGGACCTATATCTCTCTGGCCCCTCAGCTAGTCCGGAAGCAAAGGTGAAGCTGAGGTATCTCAAAGGACTTGATATTTAGACAAATGAATTGAGCCCCAAAATTCGGGTTCAGCTGCAGATTAAGACACTTAATTAGTGCCTGGATTCAGTTAGGTTCTAAATTCCCATTGGAGTCGCTGGAGATCACAATAATGTATGCAGTAGAACCTATGGAGGGAGATGAAACCCACTTAAAAGTAGGGAGCTGTTTTTCACCATAGGTCTAGTGGCAGCAGCATTTATACCGCTCAGGTCTCCTCTGACTGTGATGGTAGTTTAGACACGCAGCATGCATTTAGACAGCTACATGGGGACACCTAAATGTTGGGGTTTTTTTTAAACTTGGACAAACTCAGTTAAAAATTCCAGGAAATCACAACACATACACACACACAAAAAAAAAGGAGTAGGAAAGGCTGTTTCCTATGTATATTAGCTTAGTGGAGACAATATGATTCATTTTTTTCTCCTACTTTCTAGTTGTAATATTGACCAGGTTTTCTCCTTTTAAGTAATACCTTTTTTCTCATTTGGGCTCTCCCAGTATGCTTGTACAAATGTCTGATCTCATCTGTTGTACTTAGGCCCTATTATAACTGTAAAATATCATAATTAATGCATTAGGCAGATACTGAAGTTAAAAAATTTAAAATTTAAATTACACTAAAGCAGAAATAACAGAGCAGTTGATCCATGCTGGTAATTATTTCAGAGCAAGCCTGTTCTGAGGTCATAAAATAAGGCGAACGAATTCTAGAATAAGTATCTTCACAAAACCTTTGTCCTGTGATAAGTAAACCTGAAAATATTTTCTTTCCATATGTTTTCAATCCCTGGAAATAAATTCTTTTGTATTAAAAAATGTATTTCTATCAAAAAAAAAAAAACAAACAAAAAATAATATGGTCTAGGAATTCTTCTGATATCTTTGTTGCTCTCACTCTTTTCTACAGCCTAGAAACAGCTGTTGGATTTTATCCTCCATGGTGCACAATATTCTCCCTTCCTTTGCAAAGGGAGGTGACGTCTGTTGAGCAACTGGTATAGTGACGCGTGATGCCAGAGCCCATACAAGAAAAGGGAGGGACAACACACCTGACAGCAGCACATCATCTGCATCTTTTGCGGTTCCTGAAAGCATTTTCTTTCAAAATACTCCTCCCTTGTTGCAGTTGTGTTGCAGTTCATTGGGATTATAATGTTTTTGAAATCAGAGCTATTGCTTAGTGTGTTGAGACAAGTTGAAAATTTCATTTTTATTCTGCTCAGACTAGTTTCTATCGCAATTAGGCAAATTAATAGACAAAAGTTCTATTAAACAAAAAAAGAAAATCAACAGGTAAAACCCCAGGGTCAGGAACTCCCTGCACAGCAGGTTTCTGGAAGCTGCCAGAATACACAGGTTGCCTCGTTCTTATCAACTTTTCCTGAACGTCTGTTCCTGGCTACTGTCAAACAGAGGATTTTAGGGTAGATTTTTAAGGTAGGCATTACTGCTCTGATTCTAAATCCCTGTTAGAAGGTAATAATGAGCTGAGCAAAATTTCACAATGATCAGTAGTCCCCTTTTCCTAGAGGCATTTGGAGCTTTCTTTGAAGGTGTCTTAGACAAGTACTGAGCTGCACTGGCCAATAATCTCTTGTGGTAGGAAAAATTCCTAAATGACAACAGAACATAAACCTGTCTTCAGAAAAGTCACTTTTTCCCATGCATTTAGCTACCTTGTATTGGTCTCAAAACAATTAATTTGCATCAATAACCCTAAGGATATAGGTCCTAGGACCTCAAAATCAAATCATAGTGAATTGCAGTAACATTTAACACTTTTTGTCAAATTGCAGCTGATG
The DNA here is from genome assembly GCA_013396915.1 of Stercorarius parasiticus. NCBI lineage: Eukaryota > Metazoa > Chordata > Aves > Charadriiformes > Stercorariidae > Stercorarius > Stercorarius parasiticus. The sequence continues at coordinate 295,566 of VWZL01004817.1, forward strand.
AAATTCAGATCTCTTAAGAGTGCTCTCAATACCATGAAATTCCTAAAATCAAATGCTGAGTAAAGCATCTCAACTTCAGGTTGAACTTTTTCAACATTGTACATAGAAGAGCTTGTACCTGTGCCAGATCACCACCTAAATAACCCAAGGAAGAAGAGCCTCTAAGTTAAAAAGCAGATTTGTAAGTTAAAGTCACAGCTACTGAGTGCTTGGCTTATAATTTTCCTATGGTACTAGCTGGTAATAGTCTCCCTAGACAATTGGATAACTGCAGATCACCATATATCAGGATATTCTATCCTCCTCTTCATGCAGGTACATGTCAGAGTGGCCTAAGTACTTTTGCAAGTGTTGACAAAGTGAAAGAGACATTATTTAATTGGAAGATCAAAAATTGAAGTAGCATGCCAAATTGCTGATTAGGTGGCTGACTGTCCATTGGGTTTTCACTGAAGTATTTGCTGATTTATGACCTGGCTGACAGTAAAAGCCACTCTCTGCAGCAAGGGGGCACCCACATTTCTTGACAAAGAACATCATGTTCAATATTTTACATCAGGTAAACTAACACTGAGGTTGGTGTTTTAGGCTTATCTTCACAGCTCCTCACCTCTTTGGACGTTGTGCAGAATTTGGGCAGACATCAATGCAGAGAGAAAAAGATGAAATAAATGCTCAAGGTTTGTATCACGTCTCTTAATCCTTCTCTCCTCCCAATATGTTCAATACATTTTATCTCCTTTCAGAATATCTATAAATGGAGAGTGACACATGGATTAATTACATATATGATTTAATTTACAGTCTGTACATCTAATATACATTTAAAGGTATATTAATATGCATAATATTATTGATTATAGCTAACAGGCTATTCAGCATAAATTACTGACACATAACATTCAATATATCTTCAATGAGAACCAGAGTCCTTGGCTAGCCATGGATTCAGATGTTCCTTTTTATTGTCTGTTTGCATTTTCTACAAATACTTTGCACAGCACTTTGAAGCTGTGCTTTGGTTATCAGTGGTTGTTTCCATAAAGTGTAATGTCCGAGCTATGAGAGGTTATTTAAATTAGTCATATTTGTGTCCTTCAAGGAATTTATTGGGGAAAATCTTTGACCACTTTTATGCAGATTCATCTGCTTAACTTTAAGTACCTATATAGTAAACGTCTAGCCTCCCTACACAGTTAAAGATTTTTATCACCTTTAATGGATATTAATCAGCCTCCACATTTGGCTTACTGTTCCAGTATATGAAATGTAGGATGAATAGGGACTCAGCTTATAATATTTTGGTATGCTAAGTTTAACTGGGATGAATGTGTCTTTCAAGACAAATCTTTAACATTTGATGACGCTGAAAGCATTTTTCAAGAACATTTCTAAATAAATATATGTAGAGGGTATTCATACTTAAGGAAAACTCATGCCGAAGGAGACAGATATAACAAAATTAATTGCTAGGAATTAGAACAAATACTTGCTGAAATTTCATGCACAGTTTCCTAAGTTTGGGCTCTAATAGTAGGAAGTAAAAAATTATTTTCATAAGCTCTTTTTTCTCCAGTCTTTGCCATGTGAAAATATTCTTCCCATATTTCTTTCCACATCAGCTTGGTCATCTATTTTTAAACCTCATTTCAGTATGTCTTTTCATCATTATTTAAACCTATTAATTTCTCTTTTCCTCTGGGATATATAGATATATTTTAACTCTGTAAACTATTTCAGGAGAGACATTGTATGAAATACCATAGAGAAGAATTAACATTGTTACCATTTGGCAGCCACTGTCTAAACTGAACTTCTAATTAAGCTATTCTTGATTCCTGCAGGGGAATACTAACCGTATGTTTCTAGGGATACCAGGGTTAATTGTCAGCCTAGACTATAGGGACTGCATTTCTTTAACTAGCACAGATTGCTAAAGGAGAGTAAGTGAAGCTTTCTGGAACAGAAGTATAATTTTACAAATCAGAGCTACAGTGAAAGTACCTTCTTGTAGGTTCATGGGTAAGTGGAGGAAGATTTAGGCAGCAGAAGGAATGAAGTCCACAGCATCACAGTAAACATGAGGTCAATATTGAAGGAAAAAGGACAGACGAAGCAAAGAAAATTCATCTGGATGGCAGGATGAAGTCACTGCATTTTGTTTGGATGTTTGTGTCTCAGTGTCATTGGATAGTTGTAGTTGTCCACACATGACTTAGCATGGTGCAACAGCTACCAAAGGAAATGAGAGATCAGGGAGACAATATCAAGTTTGGGCATTGGTTCACAGTCATCCAAATAGGACTGAACAGCCCTATGCCATCTTTTCATGATGCAGAATTGGACAACGTGTACTTAGATAAGACATTTCTAAGACAGCAGCAGAAACTGTTTCTGCAGATGCAAGAATGGCCACATAGGGCAGTGTTCTGCACATGGCTATGATAGTTAGGAAACATTTTATATGTAGCATAAGAATATATATAGTGATGGATCATCACAAAGATGGAGACTCCCTTTTTACTAGGAGTCACATGGAAAAGATGAGGGGTAATGGGTACAAGTTACTCCTGGGGAGATTCCAATTGGACACAAGAGGAAAATTTTTTCACAATGAGAACAATCAACCATTGGAATAATCTCCCAGGGGAAGCTGCCCATTAACCAACATTGGACGCTTTTAAGATCCAGCTGGACAGGGTGATGGGCCATCTTGTCTAGACCATGCTTTTGCCAAGAAAGATTGGACCAGATGATCCTTGAAGTCCCTTCTGACCTCGCATTCTATGATTCTATGCATGTGCTGGAGTAGTCACACAGCACCTTGGACCAGCTGCATGTAAGAACTGAGAAAAGCAGTGCGCTGAGGAGTCTCATCCAATCCAGCTGAAGGTATCGTTGCAAGGACCCTTGCAATGGAAACTCACTTCACCAATCAGAGAGCAGCTCAACAGCCTGTCTGAGGGACTTGATTCCCCACATGAGCTTTACCCTGTGCAAAGACCCTAATAAATTACTACTTTTTTGTGTTTTGTTTTATTTTGTTTTGGGTTTGGTTTTTTAGGTTTTTGTTTTTTGTTTGTTTTTTTTTTCTTTATACCACCTCCTCTGTCTGTGAATGCCTGTGCAACATGGACATCAAAGCAAACAAATGCTTACCTCAGCACTGCACCCTGCAGAAGCGCAGCCCAAGGCGCTAGATGGTAAGAAGTTGACCCAGATTTAAACCAAGGTTTCCTTCCTTCCTGTAACCCTTCAGCAAACTGTCAGCACACGTTGCTGGAGGTAGAGTACTACCACCACTACTGTGATTCCATTGTGCTAATTGGCTTCAAGCAGCTTATATGAATCAGTTCAAATCACAGCTTAAAGTAAACTCCCAGCTCCTGGGGAGCTGGTGACGTGTACAGTGAGAGTATTATCGAGCTGGCCTCAGCTTTTCCCTAAACATTAGAGAGCAACCACGCAAAAGTTTAGCTTAGTCTCTATGCTCTCATCTTTCAGACTTGGCCAGCACTGTCTTGAATGGGATCGTGTCCGACAGCAATCATAGAGTGTGCCTTGACATGTGAATGGGATAGTTCCTGTTACATCAGCCTAACAACAGCCCACCCTGCATCTCCTTCTGGACCAGCTGTGTTCCAGCTGTGGTGGATGAGTGGCAAGCTGGGCTGGGTGTCAGACACTATTAAAACTAAAGTGCTGCTGCTGTGTTTATTTCATGCCCTGGGGGACTTTATCTCACTTACTTCAAAAATAAAACTGAATACATTAAATGATTTAGCAGCATGGCGGCCAGCTCAGTAACCCAACAGAAGCATTTTTCTCCACTTTTCTGACTATTCAAAGCATAATGCAGAGAATAAGCCCTTTTATAATAATAAAATTAAATAACTGGCCAGTGTGATTTTTTTCTATTAGCTACTGGATAGAGCCTTTGCCCAGCACCTGTTTGTGTATCTCTTGAGTTTTTTTGCGCATCTACTGATGACTCTGGTGTAGGTTTATGCAGTTGTCACCTATTGCTCTGATGATGAGGTTTTGGGATGAACTACATCCCAACCACTGAATAGTGTTAACGATTTTCAAGGGATGCACTTCTAGGGGCGGGAAACCATCTACAAAAAGATGAGCTAAACATTTAGGATCTAGTCATTATGTGCTACTTTTTGTCAGCCTATATACATATACCTTTTCACTTTCTTTGGGTGATTTGTGTGTTGCATCAAAGAAACAGATTGGCAAGGCTGACTTCAGGTTAAGTTCTCGTTGTATTCAAAAAGTCCTTTGCTTAACGTGGCAAATTTTAGGGAACAGATTTTTAAGTTCTTTAAGATATTCCGTGGCACACCCAGTAACGCACTTACAAAACAATACAAAACAAAATATTTTCAGAAGCAGATGCTTCAGATAGCTTAATAATATGTTCAGAAATCTAGGCACCGTAGCAATAATTTTATTGACTTTCCAACCAATTTAGGTCCCTAATTGGTTGATCAGAGTATTATTGGTGATAGAGCCGTGATGGCACGTGATATTAGATTCTGTCCAGCTGTAACCTAGAGGTGTTGTTACAGCTCTGGTGGAGGTTACCACTCACACACCACATTGGCAGGATGGGGTGTAAACGCCCCTCATCTGTTCCAGTACAAAGTCAGCCATCTCAGCCTTAGTATTAGTATTAAAAAGCTTTTGGCACCTTACTTATTCCAGGCACGAGAAGAAAGAATACAAGTCAGTATGAGTTATGGAGAGCAGAAACAAGGCTGTGGTTTAATTAATGCACATTTCAGTCTATGAAGTGCTGTTTTATTTAAAAACATGTTTTGAATATATAGTGAGATCTTAATGCTGCTGAGAAGATCTGAAACTGTTGTTATCCAGAAATTAATGGGTTTGTTGCATCTGCATCTTAAGGATGGCTTTGAAATCCTTAAATATAGTTTACAGAACATTTCAAACTGTTTGAAAATTTCTCAGTGACTCAAAATACTAGTTAACTCACAGTTCAAAGCTTATTATCTCGAGACCTACAGTGAGGAAGTGGCATGAGAAATATGCCATCTAGTAATAATTTCACTTGTAACTGAAATGCCATTATCTCTTCGGAATATAGAAACACAGAAAAAAAAAAAAAAAACCAACACCAAATCAGTATTCAGGCTAAATTTCAGCATCCAAATTTGCTCAGTTCCTGTACAGGTCATAGACCATTTACTTATATATTTCTATATAGCGAGTGCTTTTCTTTAGTTACTTTTTATTCATTATTACAGAAGAGATTAAAACTACACAACATTTTAGGAGAAGGAGTAAAAGAAATGTCATAACTAATTGATAAGTATGTTAACACTTCCACTAAACAAAATGTAACCATCTGAAATGGAAAGCTAACAGGTCACTCAGGCTAATATGCCCTAGCATCTTGCACAAATAACTAATCACTGTCTTCCAATTCACCAGATAAGCTCCTTTCCTTACCCTCTTGATTCTCAGCTGAATATATTTTTCTTACTATTTATTTAAAACTACCCCTGGTACAATGTAATACAGCACTTTCTGATATTCCCCAACCAATTAAGCATAGTAATTGAATCCCTCTGCTGCCCTCCTTATGTTGTTAATATAAATTCATAATTATCTGAGTCCAATCCCATTTAGTGAGCTTTGGATCAGACCATATGTGGCCCTTTCTGTTCTGCAACACATCATTATTTCTTAACAGTAGAACGGTTTCTTCTGTTTCAAAAGTTCTTCTCTGGATATGACCTTTAGGGATTTCACAGACTTTTGTAGCTGTTGTGTGAGACTCCTTATCGTTTTAAAATCCATAATAAATGCCTGACAGATATTGCTGCAACAAGATAACATATTACCTCTACATTGGGATCAATCAAACCCCAGGCCCTGAGATTCAATATGTCTTGCCTAAAAGATGTGAAATTTGCTGAATAAATTAAGGAGAAAGGCTAAAGGCCTTGTGGACATAAATTAGGAAATCTAGTTGATACACATTGAGGATGCAAATTCCTCATGCATGTGCAGCTAATGAGCTATGTGGTTGCTTAAAAAACGTGTATATTTCCAGAAACATAGACAGAGCCGTGAAGGCCACAAGTAATTTTGCTAATTATAATGTATTCCTTTCCATAGCTGTAATTATGACTTGTACTGGCATTTTCATCTATCAGTACAGCAATCTCATATGAATTCATGCTGCTTCAAGGCACTATTACCTGGTACGACACAGTTATTTGTACCAGTGCATATTTTGTGAAAAATGCAGCTAGATCATATCTGTTCATATTTTGTACTAGAATAAATGGCTTGTCCAGGTAAGAGAGAATTCCTCTATGGCTCTTCCTGGTCTTGCTATTGAATTATCCTGACTTTTTTAAGCACAGGGCACAGTTCCTCCATTGTAAAATGGAAGTAGGTGACACCTGAAGTGTATGTACCTCGAGTGACTTACTTGCCATAGTATTGGATTTAGGCATTTTCCCTTATCTTGAACTTTCTTTCCTCTGTCTCTCTCTCTTTTCTGTATTTGAGCTCATCTTTTAAAGACAGGGAAAAAGACTTATCAGCGATTTACTGTGGAGAAAGGAATCAGAGAAGTGGGAGGTTAGCTAGAAAGAATCAGTTTGTTCTGCATAATGGTATGTATAGTTTGGATGCAAATTGTATGGCACTTGAAGTGAATCCCTGAAATATGTATCTAGGCAGATATAGCCCCTGCTTTTAACCCCAACCCAGCAGTGCTTTTTCATATCAACACTGACAGGATGATCATGGCTTGAATTACTCTGCCCACAGTAAGGCAACATGAGCTCTGAGAGTCTAAAAACCCAATTACCCTTTCAGTGGTCAATGTCAAACTCTTCTCAGAAAAATCGCAGCTCAACTGTCACCACATGATACTGCTGCAAGGACAGAGGGATTACACTGTGATGGCTGGACATAGCGAGGTTAAACCTTCTGCACTGTACACAGGTATGCGCATGAATCCCTGTGAAAAGGTGACGGTGGTGTTTCCCCCATGCAGAGAGCTGCACACACAGTACAGATGGTAAATTCAGATTCAACCATAGACATGCATCAGGAAGTATTAACGAACTAAAGTACTACTCAGTGTGAATAAGGGCAATAGCATACAGACTATTTCATTTTGCCTTTTGTAGGAGTCATTTTTGGTTTGTTTGAGTTTTGTGGGGCATTACCTATAGAGGACAAAAATTTGGAAATATCTGCCCTAATTTTTAAGGCTGATGTTCTGTTTTTTAAAAGTCTGTGGAATAACTTCATAGTTCGCTGTCATGGGAGAAAACTTCATTACTGGATATGAATCTATTACGTTAGATCAGCAGAGCATGACATGGTGGGGGAGGGGCCTTTATCAAACATTGGTAATTATATTCTGGGTGGCTGCTGACCCCTGCTTTTGAAGAATATTCAAAGATTAATAGATTTAAAAGCCAGAAGGGTCTGTTTCAGTAATTCTAGTTCAAATGACTCGGTAACATGGGGCTGGGAGCATCACCTGGTAAATGTGGCATCATGACCACAGCTTTTGCAAGAATTAGAGAATCTCTTTCTGAAAATATCTAGAAGTTCTTCTATCAAGATTTAAAGTAGTGAATTCATGCTTTTCCAAATAAATTTTTCTAGTACTTCACTACCATATTTAAAATATATGCCTCTGCAGTTTATTAGTTGTTCTGAACCTCATTGTCACAGGGATTATAAAAAATTTCCCACAAGAATAATTAACACATTTCTCTCTGTGAACCTTCTATATTAAAATATACATTCATTTAGAGGGTTGTAACAGAAAGATTTACTTAATGATGACCTCTGTAGAACATGTTATATTTCCTACTCTGCACACAGAACAACTACACTATCTAACTAAACTGTCTAATCTGGATATTTAATCATTAAAGATAAGGACCATAATATTTTAGTAATTTTCCATAGGCTTTTTGGTTTTTGTTTTTTGGGGTTTTTTTGGTTTCTGAGAGTCTGTTTCATTTCCTGGTCTTATATTTGAAACTCTGTGATGTGTGCATGTGTGTGTGCACACGAGGAACATACATTTAATGTATGTGTGGATAGATAGATATATTATGCACAACATGCACAACTGTTTTGAGCAGAGGGTACGCCCAGATGACTCCCAGTGATCCCTTCCACCCTAAATCATTCTGTTGTTTTATGATTCAATCCACTGGTCATTAACGTAATATCTCAGTGTTTCACATACAATTACAAATAGACATTCACTGCAGCTCTATCAGAGATTTCAGTATTCCTTCCCTTCTTTCTTGCTTCCTTCCATCCATCCATCCAACCTGCAGATACATCATTCAACATGAAAACAGTGAAAGGTAAAAGTCAACTAAGTTTTGCAAAGCATATTGAGTCACTTTATCAAAGCCTTGAAAACAGTCACATCTATTCACTTTGGATACTTCTGTGGAGTTCACAACATAAAAATCAGATTGAGATTTACCGTTTAGTGTTAAGGCACGATGTTGCCAGTTGACTTAGACAAAAGATCACAGAAAGGGGAGTAGTTTCTTTAATTTTAAGGTTTTTTACTTTATGGATGAACCTTTGACTTTCACAAAAAAAATTCTCAATGAATTTGCTATAGACATACATGCTTTGCTTTCCAAATACTGTTGCTGGAAGCATAACAAAGTAAATATTTCATATGCATCAGTTGGTCCTAAACTAATTTATTAGGAATGGTTTTTTCAGGTTCTAAGTGTTTTGAAGGTATATGGCATCATACATTACCAGTAGCATCACAGATACTGTCTGCTGCATGTTTTTTTCCTCATTACAGAAACTAATATCGATTGCCCTTGGCTCTGCAAAAAAGCTGATCCTTAGAAGGTAGACAAGCTGTTGTGTCCTACTTTTAAAAGACTGGGATGTTGACATGTCAGAAATTGCTTCATAAGAGTGTCTTCCTTATAAGATTGATGACAAACCTTAAAAACATTACTTCACTTGGGGAAAATCTATCTTTCTACTAGAAGTAAATATAGATATGTGAGTGAAAAAATAAGGGAATTGCTAGGGAGATTCTTTGGGAAGAGGCTCACTGGAAAGATATTTTACATAGTACACATGTGTATGCATTTTTGCATTTATTGCTTGTCCATAGTTTATTCTTCAGCCTGTATAGTTCGACAGTGTTGTTCTGGGTTAGATCAGCTGGAAGGGATGTGTATACAATTACAATATTAAAGTAAATGAAACTTCAGATGCTTAATTTCAAGTATTTTTTTTTAAATTAATATGACCAATTAAATAAAATGAACCAAATATCTACTAAAAAAGATATTTTAGGAAATCATTAGATGAATTAGAATTTAAATGAAGACTGAGGTTTACCCTACTATAATAGTATGAAATTAAGACATAGTTTTACTTTTGTTGTTACTAATAGACAATATATTCGATTACACACCGAATCTGATTTATTTGTTGTCTATGCAATTAAAACGCAAATGTTCAGGCCATAATATAAGCAGCCTCCAATTTTGGTTGTAGTGTTATACAATATTGTTGCTGTTATTGTTAACAATAATTCATATGAAAAGGTACCATAGCTTTAACTACCAACATGTGCCATCCTGAAACAGGGCATTAGGTGTCGTATATACAAGTCTAAACAGCTGTAACGAAACTCTAACACAGTACAACTCAGTGAAAGTCTTTAGTTGCTCCAAGGACCTCTATTTAAACTATGCCATTGCTCTCTTTAGCCAGCCCTGTGGAGAAATAATTCCAAGTAATGTGTTACCTTAGGTCTCTCTTTACCTTTATTCACCAAACTGACTTTCGAATTTGATTCCCAAGATGTTCTTTCCTTAAGAAAATGCTGACAGGACCAGACAAACTGGGCACAAACTAAAGGTGGTAAAATATTTTTCTTAGAAATAGAAATAATATACATATATATACATATACATATACATATACAAAATACTCTGTGTATGATACATTTTAATTACTGAAGGCATTTAGGATCTATAGTAGTCAAGGTAGTCATATTTATTAGGTAATATAATTTTCCAATTAGAACATTTGATTACTGATTAGAACATACCTCTGTCTAATATCACGTGAGCAATGCCAGGAAACCCAGAGGTCTGGCTATTGTTCATGACCATAGGTAGCAGCCTCCAGGTCAGATTCTATGCAGCAAGCAGTGAACATCATCTGCATAAAAGGTATCCTGGGATATGTGTCCTCTCTTGTCACACACAGTATTGATAAAAGTGTATTTTGTTACTTCAAAGATGTTACAGGAAGAAAAATATCTTTTATGCTGGCCTGTTTAGAGAGCTTAGGAATTCCCAATGCCAGCCTTATGGGAGGCTAGAGGAATGTTTTATTGTTACTAAAGAACATACAGAAGACTCCAAACTGCCACTTTTTTATGGCCCAAGAACTCTAAAATTGCTAAATAAAGAAAGCCTCTTTTTTTGTAGCTGCCAACTTTGAGTTTATTGCTCTCCAAAAGCGAGGAATTAAGTGTATATCAGTTTGTCTGTCTCCTGGCCTCGAAAAAAAGAAATTACTCTGGTTTTGCAGGCTTTTTTAATCTAAACCTACTTATGGGCTATCACGCCTGCTACCTACAACATCCTCTCGGGAGAGATAATAAAAGAATGCAGTTATGCTTTATTACTGATGTGTGATACAGGAGGCATCTTGGCTTCACCCAAGGACTTGAGGTTTTCAGATTGTAGAAATGAAGCTATCCGGTGTCACTCTACTGAGTGACAAGTGCAGACAACCAAGTCGAAGATGGGATGATCACCGGACTGCAGAAACTAAGTTGAAAGAATCTCTTGGCTCATGTCACTGCTATGCTGCAGATCAAGTTTAAAAAGGGAAAGAGGATGGGGCAGGTGGGCATGGGCAACCAATTTGTTCTAAGCATGTCTAAGTTCAAGCTATACACTGCACATTTGTTCAGCAGCAGGCAGTCTTGCTTAAGTTGAACTGACAGTGTTTCAGTGAAAGGTGTCCCTCCAGAAACCCCACCATCTCTCTCAAGTCCAGTTTCTCTTATTGCTGGTCAAATGTTACTGGACACCTCTTTCTGTCAGCCACCCAACACACCAGCATCTGTTAGCTAGCATTTAGAAGGAATGCTCACGTTTGGAGAAGAATTCTCCTACTTTTGGAGTCTGACCTCTTTGCCACCCTGAATATTTAGAAACTTGAAATACTGATGCTTCATCTGGTGCAGCCTTCCCTAACCACACACTGGCACATCAACCTACACCACTTAAGCACAGCATCCCAATTCTTTACAAAGGGAAGGCAAAGGTACATATTAGTCCCCTTCTGCCTCACATATCCACACTCACATGAAGATGATTCCCAGGAGTATGGACGAGAAAAACGCAAGCTACAAACTGGACAGTGAAACTCTATCCATGTTTAAAAAATTGCATGTATCCCAGATCGCTGCTTGGGTTTGAGGCCTATTGACATGGGAAGACTTTCACATACGTTACTGAGCTCTCCCAGCACCAGACCACCTGCTGGAAGTGGCTCTGGTCTTCTGCAGATGTTGTGCTATGTCCAGAAATAGTTTGGGAGACTGCCTGTTGGCTCAGGTCAAAAATGTGGCAGGGACTGTCCTAAAAATTTAGTGTACAGACAAGTGAATTGCCTGGAAACGTTCTTTGACACATTCAATTTATTACTCTAGACAACAGACAGGGTAGCAAAAGTCCAGGGCATGTCAAGGCACACTCCTTCACATAGCAAAGCTGCGCTCACACTCATGAAGCTGCAGATCTCCTTGTTGCCTCTGTTACACCAAGGACTTGCCATCCTCCACACAATAGGCTGATTCAACAATAGATTATTATTTTTTTTTTATGCATCTAAATATCACTTTTACGAGATACCAACCTCTCTTCTGTAGATGTTCCAATCCACCCAAAGCCCAACAATTTCTTCCTACCAGGGTAAGGCAAGTCAGCTCTATATTTGACTCAACAGGATTATTAATATGAGTCCCTGGACTCAACTAATCATGGGCTTTTTGGGAGGAAGCTCTGAAGTGTTCTAACATGTTTGCTCTGTACGTAATCAAGTAGCCATGAGAGCAGAACATTTTTACCCTGTAAACCAATATATTTTTTGGATTATCCTTCTACCTGTTTGCCTTTAGTTGTCTCTGGTTCTAGATCCTTGCTTATGACAAAAGACAAAGCTTGCTTTTTCTACAACTCACTAACATAATTACAGTTAACTTAGTGCCAAAACCATCATTTATCCATTATAAGCAACCTGGTCTCTAAGTCCTAAAAGAGAAACTCCACATTTTCTTGCAACTCTGAAGGTCCCTCAGTGAGTCATATATGAAGATCATGTGGTGGACTCAAAAGGGAACCTTTCTCCAAGTTTATTTTTAACTTGATATGTGGATTTTTTTCCAAAGACTGCTCATTTGCATAACTATACATATGTGTATGTGTGTGGGAGAGTGAGGGGAGAGGAAGAAAGGGGGAGAGAGGGAGTAAAAGTGACAGTATGTATGTAAAAGCAAATCTCTTTTTGGGATACAAAAGCAGATGTGAAATGTCTTGCTATCATTGAAAGACCAGGCCTTGAGGCAGAATACACCTTTTATCTTTGATGAAGAAAGACAAGATTTTTTTCTCAAACAGCATGAGTTACAGTTTGTCTGTAAATGTCACTGAAGAAGAGTGTCTCTAGCCTGTCTTTCATTTATAATGTGATTATTAGGAGATTATTCAACATTCTGAAAACCAAATAAGCTAAACAGCCATAAGAAAATAATAACCCTTAATAAGCAGCAGGATAAGAAAGAGCACATTTTCAGTTTATGTTCATCAATGCCTCAAAGCTCTTAACAAATATCGAGTAACTAAGCTTCAAAACAGACCTGGAAAATAGTTAAGTATTTTTATCTACATGCGTATCACAGGCAATTGCAAGGACAAAGAAGCTAAATCAGAAACTGAATCTGTAGATGAGCCAGGAGTATAACCTATGAAGTCATTTCTATTCTTCTTTGAGAGATTAATACTGGAATTGGCACTAAACTGAGTATCTTTTGCCCCTGAGAACTGACAGAGGAAACCCTGTCTGTTTAATTTAGATGCCACGTCACCATCTCTATGAGTTTCTGGCCTTAAGAGGACTATCCAGTCCACCTAACACAACTACCAAATCTCCATACATAAATTCAACTGAGCAAAGCACTAACCTCTGAAGACTTGTCCAGCTTATCTGCCTCCCTCTTGCTATCAAACTGCTCAGGGCAGGGACCCTTCATCTAAGCATAAAAGTAATGCTTCGAAGTCTGGACTTAAGTTCCTACCATCTCGCCGGAATTTCACATGTGCTAAAAACAGCTGCAAAAACATGCCATTTTGTCTGTCAGCGAACTACATTGCTTGGTGTCAGAAAACACGATAACCGCAGTGCAAAACCTGTCAAACATAGTGAAACCTGAAACTCAGTTACCACACAAGGATGTCTAGTGCCACTTGGGATGACGACTGTCATCCTGCCTAGTCTCTAGTTGATGCTCCAGTGGACAGCAGGTTTTCTGCAGATCGTGTGTCATGTTTGCTAGCTCTCTGCAGCAGATATTCACATGTAAAAAGCAAAACCAAAATCAAGTGAGCAGATGCCTAGATATGATCAGTCAAAGTGAGCTGTTAGGAAGGAATTAATCTCATCCAGTTTAACTAAATCTTCAAGTGAGAAATCAGACTGGTCACCCTAGGGTCAATTAGCAGGTACAGGCACTTTCAGATAGTGATTAGTTTTATCTAAATCAGAAGCTTAAAATAGGTGAGAAGGATCACCCTTTGAAGCTACCTATATTGCAATCACGTTCCCTATAATGGGATTTTAAGGTAACAGTAAATTTTAGATGTCTGTCCTTTAGTTGTCTAAAGTGAGGTGAGAACCTAGATTGCATTGCACAGAGCTTTGAGATTTTCAAGACGTTACAATTTGTTCAGATCTTTCTCTATCCACCTATTTTTTCACAGTATTGCTTTAGCATGATCACATTGGCAGAATATTTTATTTCTTTGAATGCCACTTTCCACATTTTTACTAGAGCAATGTTGTTAACACCACACCCCATATATTTGTTGCAGTTTTGTTCACATGGCATTGCCAGTCTCCCACCTCCTGACACAATTTTTTTCCCATGGTGATGCTAGCATATTTTGTAACAAAACTACCGTAAATCACTAAGAGCTAATATGTCTGTTCCAGGATTATGTTGAACTAGATCATGATTCCCAAGTCACATGGACATTTATGGTGGGAGAGTAGTTACTTATCTTTACCCCAGAGAAAGTGTACAGTAAATGGAAAGAGAGTGATAGAGTAGGAAGCTTGAAAAGCCTCAGTTATTACTCCAGACCCCCGAGTGCTTCTCATCAAGTGTCTTGGAGGACATGGCATGAGTAAATGGCACAAAAGTAGCCAGTTTAGGTGGGAATGGAGGAAGGGTTTGCTAAATTTAGAAGCTGCACTGTCATTACAGAGCTAGGAGCCCGGGAGAGTAATTTCCAGCTGCCTTTGGCAAAATGCCTTTGCTGGGGTGCTGCCAAGGGCGCTGCCACTGAGCTGGGAATAATTGGTGCTCTTTGGCTCTATGTGAAAGAGGAGACAACAAAAAGCATGGCAGATCCTTCTATAAAGCAAGCTGGTTTATACATGTAAGCCTTTGTGTGTCTCTTCCTTCCACATCATTGCACCCAGGTCCGGACATTTTATCTCATCATGAGAGATAGGATCAATTTTCAAGGGCATAGTTCTGTGATTCGCTTTCCATTAAAAGGAATGTTCTGTTCTTCAGGTCATGGCAAATACTTGGGTGGGATCTCAGAAGAGGAAGAAGAGCACTATACAGGACATGGACCTGTTGGAGTGGGTCTAGAGGAGGGCCACAAAGATGATCTGAGGGCTGGAGCACCTCTCCTATGAAGACAGGCTGAGACAGTTGGTTGTTCAGCCTGGGGAAGAGAAGGCTCTTATAGTGGCCTTCCAGTACCTGAAGGGGGCCTACAGGAAGGATGGGGAGGGACTTGATCAGGGACTGTAGTAATGGGACGAGGGGGAACGGTCCTAAACTGAAAGAAGGTAAATTTAGATTAGCTATTAGGAAGAAATTCTTTCCTGTGAGGGTGGTGAGACCCTGGCCCAGGTTACCCAGAGAAGCTGTGGCTGTCCCATCCCTGGAGGTGTTCAAGGCCAGGCTGGTTGGGGCTTTGAGCAACCTGGTGTGGTGGGAGGTGTCCCTGCCCAGGGCAGGGGGCTTGGAACATTTGATGATTCTACGATACTACAGGGAGGGTGACAGTCCTCACTCCTAACTGTATGCCAACAGAAATACTACAAAGGCTTCATAGAATTAATTCTGTCTCATTCCAAACACTTAGTTTTATGTTATAATTAGGAAAATAGAGGAAACACAGAAGAATTTACTCATGAAAGACACTTAGGGAGTCAGTTTCGAAAGCAAAAGGAAAACCTACATTTCCTTGAGGGGAATCCCCTGCCTGGACCTAAAAATCAAGAAAACTTTCTCAGAAGGGACTGAAGCATCTATTTAATTTCCTTCATTTCACAATTGTTAAAGGTCTTCACGAAAAGGATATTTAAAAAACCAAAACAAGTCTCTATTTTGATGATCTATATCCCACACTAGACCTCCAGCAGGGGGAAAAAAAAAAAAGAGATTTCTTCTGTGCTAGAAGCAGGAAGTGGCAAGAGGCTGCTTCCTTAACTGTGCAGAAGTAGGCAGGATGATTTTGGGGAACTTTCCTTAACTTCCATAGATTCTGTAGTTGCTTCAAGTGCTGACAGGGAATTTGTCCCTTCCACTTACTCAGCAAGTTGCTGCTCCTACCAAACTCTCCTTGTCATCATTTAAGTACAACTAAGCATTTCTGACTTTTAAAAAAAAAAAGACATGGCTTTTTAAGGAACTTAAAATATGCTGTAAATATCAGTTTGACTTTATATAGCCTTATGGTTTTAGTCAATATTATTTATATCCTTGTCACACTCTTTCTTTAGGAGAGAGGATGAACTGAGAAGGACCCAACTCTTAGTTTTGGGAAAGGAGGTAGGGAAGGGAAGTCGCTTTTCTCCAGTGCATGCACAAAGTTGAAATTGGAATATGTATCAGTTTAATTTCCCAAGGACACATAATAAACAAAAAACAACAGCAACAAAAAAAAACCACAAACAACCCACCCCCCAAAAATAATGTCATAAGAGACAGAAAAGCGGGGGGAACTTTATTCTGATGTCTGCAGTGGTTTCCATAGGAGGAGAACCCTTGAGAGAAGAGTCTTCCCTTCCCATCCTATTCCAATTGATTTTTTCAGGGTTAATTAGGAGGGTTTGCATTAAATACCAGGTATTGATTTCTTCAGCATCTTATTTCTTTTTTTGGATCTCAGAACACTTGTACCAACCTTCCCCCTACAAGGAGAACTTGTGTTAATGACTCTCGGCTACCTTGTCATGTAGCCAATTGAAAAAAAAAAGTTTTCCTCCTGGAAGACTTATCGATTGATTGGGAATTTTGTGCAACATGTGAAAGACTGTACTTATCCTTGGGAAGTAAAAAGATAAAAAGTAACAGCCAGGATAATTTAATGATAGTTTTCTAGTGCATAAATGTGATATTAAAGGAATCTGGAGCCTTATATTCGTTTAAAACAAAGGCACTGTTTAATATCAAGGCATTCAGACTGGATTCCAACACTCTTTCCCGAGATCAATGAAGCCTCCTCCTGCCTATTACCCTTTCGCACAGAAACCAGACTGTGAGTTGGAACTCCAAGAGACATATTTGCCCACATCCTGGTAGGAACTTCGTCATGTAGAACAGCAACACAAGTGACTTAGTCAAAGCTGCAGAGCCCTTACAGCCACAGGCCCAGTGATAACATTAGATGCTTACCGTCTTATAAATTAATTTACAATTGATTTAAGATAAAAATTGTACACTGCCAAGTGCACTGTACATGAATTGATTTGGTATTGGTAAGTTGTAGACATTGTCATTAAACAGGTAACACATCTGCCATACTTATATCTTCAAAGCTGTGTGTTGGCATGTGAAGTTTCTACGTCCATGTGTAAGGAAATACCAAGAATATAAGAATATTAAGATAAACTCATTAAGGGAAAATGCTTAGTCATGTAGTCAGCATATGTGAAATCAAACGGCACGGTCCCCAGTTAGAAAAAATAATAAAATACTAAACTACATATTTTCCTGCCAGAAGAAGATACTTACGCAAATATCTACTTGAAGTATTTAGGACTTTTTTTTCTTCCCTCAATCATGTTAACATCTGTCACACCAGGGCAAAAACTAGATAAGTGTCCAGACATTAGATCTTGAGACCTGGTGCTGCAACTTTGCTTCAAAGTGGCTGTACTTTATCATTTTGAATGTGTCTATATTATAGAACTATGCATATGAATTATCACTGAGTTTACGTAGCTTCCAGCTCAGATTGGGTTGCTTCTGAATCCATATGGCAGGATGTATTTTAGTGCTGGGGGAAATTTACTGTCCGACAAGGGGATGGCAATCAATTTTAGGTGCCTCCAGGATACGACATGGTCTGAATTACTTTCTTGGGCTAGATACTGTCCATACCACTTAGGAAGTTGAAGTGTTGCAGCATACAATTTCAATGCAATATTGCAATGAGCAGCTTACTCTGGGGCTGTATTTTCACACAAGAACCTGAGTGAATACTTTAGAGTTGTAGATCACTTTTTTTTTTTACACCTAGGCAGCTATATAATTTCCCCATACAAACTTATAACTTGATCCAGAAACCAGAATTTTGCAACACAGATAAAAACAAACAAACAAACACAAAAAACAAAACAAAACAAAACAAAAAAAACCCCAGAATCATTTGTCTTGTTTGGGTGCTCAGAATTGTACACTCAAGTCAAAACCACCTTATTTTTCCTCAGTGATCCTTGTTCCTGTTCCATCTCAAGTTTTATGATAGCTAACCCTTGTTGTTTTTCAGCTATTTCTCCGATGGGCACCTATTGAAGGGAAGATTTCAGCTTTCTTCCTTAAAAGAAACAGCTCCTATGTTTGTGAAGAAAAGATTGGGAAAAAAAAGGCACACGTATCCTGAAAGGAACAAAGCAGGCATGGCAGCCAGAGGGAATATTAAGAATATTCAGTGAATAGGTTGTTCAGTGTCTCAGGTCATGAGAGCTCTAAACGCTGAATGAGATAATCAGGTACTGTTATAATAGCATCATCCCTCCCAGAAGTGATGCGAATCACTGCTATTATTTTGTAAGATACTTTGAGATCATATGATGGAAAGCCCTGCAGGAAGGTAAGACACCATTTCTTATTACCATTGCCTTCTCTCTCTAAGCTATTCAATGCGCTCAGTTAATGACTACACTAGTCATTATCTTTCCTATATTTCACGATTATACCATATTATACCAGTCACAGTCTTTCCCCTATTTCACTATTAAATGAGACTTACTTTTCTTTCAAATGTTATTGAAGAAGTTAGTGCATCTAATTGAAGGTTACTGACTCATTTATGGTGGTTTTAAAAGCTTAATCTTCAATTTTGAGGGCCTAGATGACCCTGATTACATGAACCGTGAGCTACAGTATGACTTTCTGTATTTTCTGTGTCATTAAATGCTCTGATTCATCTGATGGCAGTATGACATATATCTTTCACCTCTATGTATGTTATGCGTATATTCAGCAACATCAACAAAACAAATGTTGAAGCAATGTGCTCAAATATATATATCACATACTGTCTCTTTATCAGTCCTACTGTTAAAACTGTATCATACAAGCCCTGCAAATACAGACAACTGAGTTTAAAATTATATTCTTTAAAAATTCACGTAGGAAATTTTGAGTGTGTCTTTCTCCTAGAAGTCATGTGAAGTGAGCAGGTACCAAGAGCTAGAGGACAGGTAATAGGCTGTATGTGAAGAATAGAATAATGTTTAGGATCATTTAGAATTGGGAAAAATATACAGCACTTTGGAGGGATTTATCCTGAAGAGTATCTAAAATGAAGAAGTCTTATTCATGCAAGTAATCCAATGGGACAAAGATAAGGCCTCCTTAGATGACCAAACCCAATTTTTTCCAAGTGTATGGTAAGAGCTGGATGGAGAAAATCTTTCTTTTGCGGAGAAGAAAAGATTCAGAAGAGCCCTCACCTATGTGAGTGCAGTTAATATGAATTGAGAGAGAAGCCCTTAGACTCAAAATAAATAAGGTCATACTACATTTGATATATTTTTATATATTTCTCTATCAGTATATATTGTTAAGAGGGGCCAATGATCTTACTGTGAGAAACTTTCTCCAATTGCTTTTAAGTTTTGCTATTTAGAGTGCATTTACATATAAGGTGTCCTCTTCTGCATGAGTTTCTGAAGGCTTTGGGGATATTTTTATTTGAATCATGAGTCACAACATTGCATCCTTTTTAAAGATGACAAGAAAATAGGTTTGTTTGGGGCACATCCTAAAGGAAATACAGCTCTTCACAGCTGGAACTGAATAAGGAAACATTAAATGACCACCAAACCTTATCTGTGCACCAGGAAAGGGGATCTCCTGGGCAATCAGTACTGTGTGATTAAGCAAAGACTGTGTCCCCATGGCTGTATAGGAGCAGGCTGTAGTGGAACAGCACAGACACTCCTCTTTCTAGTATTTCTTACTTTTAGAGCATCTACCTTTTTAACCTTAGTAAAGTTATTTTAATGGCACTCCTTATTTGAGACTACTAACTAAAATTAGGTCAGACAGTAGCTAAGACTACAACCATATTAATAAATCAGATATGCCCACAACCACTCCCAGGCACATAAGCTATTTGACACAGAAATATCAATATCCATAGTACTAAACTTTCTTAACCTCTGATAGAGAGTGACTGCATTCAAATTTCCTATTGTCCATGATTTCCTGCATGTGCGAAATCCTGTACTGTGCCCAGAAATTGTCTGGAAATATGTTAGCTTTACCAGGCAAAAAATGTGCCAGGGAGTATCCCAACAATTTGAAGTGAGACAGTAAGCTTCAGAGCAGCATCATTTCCTTGCAGTGTTAAACTGAAAGATATAAATGTGGCCTCTGTGACCACAGGTTGCCTCATGTGGATCATTTAGCTTACAGAAAGCAACTTTTTTCTGGGGGATATTCAGGTGATAAAACCAGAATTCTGTTAAACGGTTAAATAAACTTTGCAAAATTCTTGCCCACACAGCTCAAACTGTGTTATAGTACTTAGCAGAGTAGCAGCAGCCTTACTAGGTAATGATACAGACTTGCCAAAGGAAGATATTAAGGGGCAGGAGACAATGGGCCTATTTCTGTAAAAAACCATTTTTCTTTTGTTTAGGTCACTGATGAAGAGGAGGATTCCACCTCCATATTTCCCCTCTGAATGCCTACAGTCATCTTCTATCCATCATGACACATTTCAAGGGAGAAGTTAGAAATCTCTGAGGATTCAAGGACTGACTGACAGCATAGTGAATAAAAACACCTCAAGTTTTAGCAGGCCAAAAGCAATGTCAGCCAAACTGCAGAAGCTGCAATATTTTTTGATATTTTATTGACTCTCACTTCAGACAGGGAAATGATCTAAAACTTAGTATAACACTTGCTAAGATATCTTGAGACTCAATCTCTTTTCTTGATAGAGAGATAATATGGGGATTTAATTTCTTTATTTGCATGGCACTGATATTTTGACAGAGGCCTTGCACACAGGAAGAGACAGGATGCTTGCTCCAGACAGCAGCATGCTAAGTCAAGGTGTGAAAGGGTGGCATGCTTCAACAGGTTGTGGGAATGGGTCAAGGATAATGTTTCTCAAAACCATTAGTGATTTTGGAATAACCTCACAATTCAGTTTTTCTGGGTTTGCAACACCTTTGATGGGATTTGTCTTGATATTACTGAACATCTTCCTTTTGAAAGTCAGGTCCCTCTACTACAACTGAGCTCTGATGCTTAAAATTACTAGTAATTTTTTTTAAATAGCAACCCATATTAATATATTATTTAGTACAATGGGCTACGATTCTTGAATAGTTCTAGCACCATGGCAATGAAAAGAAATCATGATAGAACTTGGACTAGCATTTATCTTTCTTCTCATGAAATTTTTCTCCTTGTTAAAACTTTGAGAAGTTTTGGTCAATGGATTTTTTAAAATTGTTTTCTCAGGGAAAATAATTATGATCTGTTTTGAAGAAAGGGGCCTTAATATTTCAGGGAAAGTATTATGGACCAGATGCTTTTCTTTTTTCAAGGGTGGTTTATGTTCCATCATCACCACAGTTTGTCTCTAAAGAAGAATAGATCAATGCTCTGCTACAATCACTCCCTCTATGTTGTCCCTATGGCATTAATTTTCTTGAATGCTAACACAGGAGGAAAGAAGGGCATGAGATCAACTTGTTTGACCTACCCAGTCAACAGGTGAAGAAGCTCAGGGAGTTTAAGAGAACTAAAGTAAAATCATCTTACAAGATACAAGAAAAAAGTTACAATCGTACTTGCTATTTAGCTAGCAAAACATCACCCCATTTCAGTAGTGGCTCTTACAGATGCAAGTCCTTCACAGGCCAATTACCCACCCTTTTCCATCTCAGTTCACCCTGTGCGGCCTTTCAAGAGTACTTTGCAGCACGCCAGTTTTCCTCCCCATGCAAACGGAGATCAACATCTGCCTTAACAGTACAGTTTCTGGCCTTGTGACTATCATTTACTTTTCAAGCCTTCCTAACCTTTGTGCTGACTCTTAAGACGCTTGGATAATTTTGAGAGCATAATGAGGCCATAATACCATAATTGAGACTAAAAATTCATAATTTTGAGAACATAATTGTTATCTAGTTTGACCTGAGGCATAAAACTGGCTAAAGAATTTCATGAAGTGGCTCCTGAATCAAATTCATCATTTCTATTGTAGAAACTGAGCCCAGGGTGATGGTTTGTGTTGCATAAAAACATGCAGAATATGCTAATGGGAGAAATACCCAGAACGTCTATTTTCTTTACAATCCTGTTCCTTGCAAATCCTATACTACATAGTTAGCAATTCCCATGGGCAGAGTCCAAGGGATGAGACATTTTCCTTGCATATTTTCTTTAATTTCTCTTTGTCAAGAACATACCTTTGAGCCTTTGACATGAAAGGATCAAGAACTGGAAAAGATGTCAACCAAATCCTCAAATACAAATGTAAATGCATGAGTAATCTACACTGCTCCTAGTTCAAAAGTGCTTGTCCACAATTCCCCACACTGCTCGAAATGCACAACACATCTTGATTCGAGTTTGTTTAACATGTATCCACCTGCTGAACTGTAATGACATTGCTAGCTATGCCAAAGAAATTTTTACCACAGATTTTCTTCTTTTATTTTTCCCCCATGAATGCTCACTATACAATTTGTTCCACCACGTGGGGCAAGGAGAGCCCAAGGGACCTTACCAAATTCCATTTTTGTCCACTATGTAGGAGATGTGTATGCCACGGCATTCCCCACACTCCCGACCCCCATCATTCTTGCTGGAAGGACTTGTGGCACCCCGATTTAGCTTTTTTCCATCATGCATGCCAAGTTTTCCTTCCACAGAGATGAGAGTTAGGATGTGCCCAGGGATTGCACTTGGATGGATGCATTTGGCAATGCCTCTGTATCCTACCGATAGATTTATCTGGTAGTGTAATAGCCTCATTATAGATACTCAAGGTTGGAAAATTCTGATGTGATGTTTTTACTTATTTCATAATAAATACTACCCACCTATTTTTTTATTCTTTTTCCTCACAAGTCAGCTTTCATACTTGAAGGTTTTTGCCCCTGGGAAATAATAATAATTAAAAAAAAAAAAAAAAAAGTTGTTGTTTCTCATATTGTCTTGCTTTTCATTTGAGTGAGGGAAGGGAAAGGAAGAGCTGAAGATGGTTCACTTTTTCTGCTTTATTGACCTATTTTTAACAATAGTATTTTCTCTTTTAAATTGCTTAGTACAGGACCACAATGTTAGTGAAATAAAATGATTCTTTCATCCTCCCCTACACAAAACTTACAGCTACATAGAAAGGAATCCAGGTAGATATCTATCCTAAAAAAGAATTGAACCAGACAAAAAACCCACTCTATTTCTCCCAGGGCTACTCTTAGCTTAGAATTTGAAAATTTCTATAGGAAAAAAGGTTAACAGTATAGAAAAGAGTTTTTTTCAATATTATTTAATGATGTCTTCTAGTATCATAATTTGAAACACATTCCTTCCCTTAAGCGTTAGATGTTCACTGATATGTTACTCATAAGAGGTTTCTTTTTCCTTCCAAAACTTAAAGCAGAATCAAAACTATAGATGAAGTTTAAAACTTATAAAAGGCAATACAATGATTACTGTACTGTCTTTTTTCTTCCCTTCAGTACTTGGTTAAAATTCTAGCTTTGGGAAGAAATCACTTTGACATGATTGATATCCTAATACATTTCCCACTTTATGAAAGCTGGCAAAAGACCTTGTCTAATTTGACCCATTACAAATGAGTGCTTCTCCCTCCATCCCCACCCCCACCCCACCCTCTAAATTGTGTTATTTTACCTTCATGTGCTGGTTGGATTGGATCATTTGGTGACTAGTGAATTCAGTGGAGTTTTAACCCTTTTTTTTGCCACCTGGAAAATCACCCATTTGTATAACACAAGTGAAAAATAAACCATATTATAGTCAAATGTGACCAATACCATCAACTGAAATTTCAACCTACAGTTTGGAACACTTAGTTTTAAAAATAATGATTTCATTTACACCTGAACAACACTTAGGATGATAGGAATGGTGAACAATCTGATGCAGTTTCTGTCAGAAGATGAGAACTACAGAAAATGCTCCAGGAAAAAATCTTCTTTGACTAACTGAGATTGAATTTTTAGCATCATCCAGGAAGCATTCCTAAATGTTGGCTGAAATACTGCAGAGTGTAAAACACAAGGAGTTTTCTGTAAGTTTTCTGGCACTTATAACCTTTTGAGAGGAAAAAAAAACACAACCAAAACCCAACAAAACCCAAAAAACGTATATTCATCTGAAAAGCTGGATGTATGCCTGAACAGCTAGTTTAGTTATGTAGCTGTTATTCCTAGCGCCCACATTTTCATATCTACTGCTAGCCCAAGAATATCTACAGAGGGCAGACACATTTCATGTATTTGATCTCCCAAAGAGATCTTCAACTGTTTCTACCCAACTATTCAACTTTTATATGACTTACCCAGCTGAAATTTTTAGTTTCTTTTCCAGTCCATGAGTTGATTCCCTTAAGCTTATAATAAATAGTATGAGACTGAGATTCTGCAGAGATGCATTTCAGATTCAGGAGCTTTGGATAAACCTTCTGTAACAATGGTATTCAATTGCATGTTGGAAATTAAATATAAATCATTGTTCCCCACACTTTCTTCAGATAATACCAGCAACATAACTATAACATTGACTATTGATACAGCATTTTACACTGGGCTTGGGAAAATTAGCAATTGAACCAATTTCAGGGGGAAATTATGATAAATCAGTGTGCCTATGTGCCTATGTACGGGCAGATTGAGAGGATGTTTGTGTGGGAGCAGGAAAGCAAATGCACATCTGGAAGCTATGACCTATGGTCCCTTTGTGCTTGACTCTAAATTCTACTGAAGTTTGGGATCAGTCAGAGGATTCCTTTAGAAAGAAACTAACCAGAATTGTCAAACATCATAATATAAATGATATAAATGATCCAATATGGGCAGAATGTTTTACATGAGAATGACACATAAGCTTTCCTCTTAATTTATAAACTCTTTGTGGAAACTTGGATGTGAATTTCTTCCTTATGGATACTAATGCACATCTTGCTGCTCATTCAGGAATTCAAAGTATTTCCCAGTACTACTGTCTGTAAAATATTGGTCTTCCTGTTTCATGGGGCTTGATTATCTATTTAAAATGCTCGTAATTATGGAAAAAAAATGTAATGGATTACAGGGATGAAGGGCTTAAAATCAGAAAGCAATACAGTGCAGTTTCTATTGATCCCCTTGTAACACATTCTCTCAAAAAGAGGTGATACTGTGATATGAATAAGCATAGGCATTTCGTGATTATGGGGACTGAAGCTTCTAGCAAAAGGAGATGAAATAGATAGGAACTCCTGCTATCTGCAAAATTAATGAGAAGACTGGAGTACTTTGAAATTCTGTTCTTGCTAAATGACTGCTAAAAAAAAGCGTGGTCTTTTATTCCCAGCAGCAGTGATCTTGTCAGGAATATCAAATACTGCATCCCAACAGAGGATTTGCATTCCTGAAAGAAGCTGTGACCTGGAAAAGGGAGGTTTGGAGCCATAAGTCGGCCCTTCGGCTTTCACAGAGAAGTCAGAGCCTGTCACTGACTCAACGGCAGCAGCTGGCAATGCTGGGGCATCAGGGACCCGGGAGAGGGCCACATCAGTGTGGAGGTTTCTGTCAGCCTGGCAGATTTGGAAAAACAAAATGATGGAGGCTGCCAGAGAAACCCATTAAAGCATGGCCTAATCCTTTCCTTTTTTTTTTGGTTTGTTGGTTCCCTCCCCCCTCTAGTAAATACAGGAAATTTGCATTTGCTGCTGATGCATTATTGAGTTTCACATCCTCTTCAGCATCTTTATAAACTGCAAACAAGACATAATGGTCAACCAGCAATGCCTCATATAATGACAGAGTCAATAATGCCAAACTGCGGCTGAATAATCTCCCTGCATTAATCTTGAAATAATTCACCAGAGATTAACATTATTATAAAAAAAAAAAAAAGAAATAAAAATGGAAAAAAAAACCAACAACTTGAAACTCACCCCAGGATCAAGAAAGATTGGTCTTTTATTCAAGTCTTAGAGCTAAGGCTTTTTAAATGTTCACCTTGTGATTTATGAAACCTGCCAGCTCGGTTTTAGTCTGAGATTTTTTAAAAAATGTTGCATAGGCTAGGATAGACAGCAGGTGTATCCAACAAGGACTCCTATAGATCATAAGCCCTTAAACATGTAGTGAGACCTTTGGCTATTGCTGGTCTACTCAGTGAGCCAACACCGGTCAGTGTGGTATGCTGTCCCAAAGGCTTCAATATACAAACTCAGCTGGGACAGGCTTGGAGTAAAAGAACAATACGCTCAGATTTTCATAGTAAGAGAAAAAAATACCCATGAAATAAAAATACAGTGACTGTGCTTTATTTTAAACCCGTGACACATCCAGGCACATGTGCATTTTCCCAAAGTACATAAATACAGCTTTACGGACTTGCACAATGTTTTCAGAAACTGGCTTTTGCTTTGATTTTCACTGAAATGTGACAAACTTTGTTCGTTATGCAGTTTTGCTTCCTATTGCAAATAATTGTCACTTTGTTAACTCTAGCGAGTGATTAAGGCTGAGTGAGCTCAGTTCTCCTTATTTTGCTCATATTCTCCAATACAACTGCCTCATTTTCACAAAAAAATGTTTCTGTTTTGCTTTGTTATCCAAAATGACTCTATGACAGTTTTGATGCACTCGTTTTACCCATTCCAGCTGGAACTCTGGAAACAGCCAACGCATTACCGAATAGCTAAAACCCTGCAATTTTCTGCCTCATGACAGAATCAGAAATGATAAGAAGCTACTATTTGCTGTGCATACCATCACAGCTCTGCAGTCACGCAGAAGTTGGTAGATCATATTTAGCCTTTGCATTAAAAAGCACAATTTCTCATAAAATCAGACTTTGGGAAGAGTGTTATCCAGCAGCAAACAGCTGGAAAGCAAACAAGCAAAACAGAAAAAACACAAAGTTGTTTCCATTACAAAGACTTATAAGGTTTACTTAGCTGTGGAAGAGAATATAATCAATTAATTTCCTTAGGTTAAACAATAATAATATATAACACAGAATATCTTTACCTTGGGATATTGTGATTTTGTACAGAGAAAGTCTCTGAAAAGTGTTTGAAAATTACCTTGTGTTCCATACTGGGGAGCTCAGGCAAGAAAAAAAAAGCAGCATAGACAGCCTCAAAAGGCTACTCTCAGGGACAGAGAGAGAATTGCTTTGAAAATGGAAACACAGTGATGCCACACTTTTTTGGGTAAAGAAAGCACTTTTTCCTCTTGTTAAACTCAGTGGGAGAGATCCCAGGAGTGACAAGTGTCTGATATATTCTAGACATACCAGACCATCCAAGATGCCCTCATGCAGCCAGCAGACATGATATGGGACCTGCTGGTCTTCTGGCTTTTAAAGCAGCACCTGAAGGTCCTACAAGGTACTCTGTAAATGGTGCCTGAAAAGGCAGTAGACACCTATGCCTGGGCACCTGAACTGCTCTGCTTTTCTTCAAAGAGGTGTGGACTGATTTTTTAGGGGAGGGTTCCAGGACTGGATTCAATGCCAATAGGAATGTGTAGGAAAAGAAAGTAAATGAAGCCGTGAATTCTTTTTATTCCTTCCACAATTTTAAAGACAGGGAGCCTCTTCCTACAAATTAGTGGTTTGTACAAAAGACACATTTCACAACACTAAATATAATACAGGGAGACACCAGTGCAAAACTTTGCATTGGCATTCACAAATAATTTAAACAGAAGGGACGGAATTTCCTGCTGGGATTAAGTTTTTGACCTTTTTTTTGTGTGTCTTGTTTGTTTTTTTGTTTGTTTTGTTTGTTTCTGATAGTCAGTTACTTAGTTCCTTAGAAAGTGTTTGCTGGTCTCTTCTAAAGCAGAGTAAAGCAGAGTTGGACCCAGTTGATGCAAGTGCTACTGTGCATTTTACTATATGGCGTTTATTTTCCCTCACCTTTCCCAGAGTCTGGCATTGGAAAGTAAGAGTGCATCTTGGCTGTACATACCCATAATACCTGCTCTTGCTCCAGGTACTTCTACCAGAGATGATATCACCAACAAAAATCTGCCCTTAACAGCAATAGGCATAAAAGCCATAGAGGTAACAAGACAATCTATGGCAGATTTGCATCATGTATCAGACTGTGCAGTGCACCAGAAAATATAGCAGATTAATTCATTTACTTTACATCCCCTCAACTTTGCAGTAGGGTTTAATGATCAATGTTAACAACTTTATGAGTGAGTCTGAATTTGCTTCCTGCTCATAGAGAAGTAGCCAGATGTTCTAGAAAAGCACATATAAATAAGCTGAGAGGTCAACCTGGACTTTTATTAGTGGACAGAAACCCAGACCATATTTTGTCTGGATGATAGAAGATTACTGGTTCCCACAGGGGATCTTTTATAGTGTTGTAAATCCTCCATTTGGCATTTCATTCACTTCATTGTTCAAATGTTTGCTATGTGCTGATGCATTGAATTTTCTTTGTTTTTTTAATATCTATTCATTTGTGAACTTACTTTCTAGATACCCTAGTGGAAGGAGGTCCCTGGTGGCATAGCGCTCAACCACCCGGTGTCTGAGAAAAACAAACACACATATTCCCGTTTTTTTCTTCTTTAGAAATTGTGCAACTTGCGCAATGAGAATTTTCTGATGAAATCCAGTTTTGTAACACTGGACTTGGAGAATGAAACATGATTTCCACAGACTCATCTAGGAATAGAAAGATAATGCTGAGCACAACCCCTAGTTTTTATAATGCTGACACGTTATTTCTTCTTTCTTACTCTAGAGGAGGAAGATCACATTCAAATCTAGAACGTATTCCCACATTCAGAAAGAAGGATTTGTGTAGAGAAGTTGATGTTTTAACTGTTTGGACAATGCTTTTAAACTCCAGAGTTGTGGTCCAAATCCTGCAACAGATTTTCTTCCTGATCTTTATCATGTCATTAGGGTTATGTATTTCAAACAGTTCCTCAGTGTTTCTTAGGGCGAGACTTCTCCCATGCTTCACTAAATGAAAACTTTTTGGTTTAGGTTAGCCTATGGTGATATGATACCTCAAAGAAGGCATGGGCAATACCCTACAGTCTTTCCTCTGGGGGGGTCTCAGCTCTTAAGACTCTCTGCAGCTTCATTATCTCTAAACTGCCAGATGTACGACACAAGCACCATGAACATGGCCCTGGGAGAGGAGGTGGCAAGAATGTCAGACATCAAACTTCTTTTTTCCATGTTGTGAACTATGCTCCAATATGTCCAAATTAGTAGGTGGTAAGAATGTGTACACCTAATAAAGCAGTTATTCTAAAATAAGTACCTAAGGTACCTATTTAAGCAGATGTGTGTAAATGTCTCCACAGGATTCTGTCTATCTAAATTAAGGCTCTGGAGACCTTCACTTCCTTCCATTCACTTGGTGGAAATGGTGGGCTCTTGTACAACTTTATCAGAAAGGTTAAAAGTAAGTGTGAAAATACCGGTTTTCTCAGACTGGAGTGCGTGACATCACCATGCAGTTTCACTGTTCTGAGACATCATTCTGTTTGTATCAACATACTGAAACAAAACAGCTTGCTTCAGTAATGCTGGAAACATCATTTCAATTGGAAATGTCACACCAAAAAGCTTTGGTGTTATTATTTCATCTGTTCAAAATTTTTCTTTCCACAATGAACTTATAATATTATAGCCTTTAACGTGGCTTCTGGGATTTTCCATAGTGTGGAAATTCAGATTTGTGACCAGGATAGTAATTTCTTCCCTCTTTCATTTTTTCTGCCTTTTCTGTTTTGATTTCATTTTCTTTGGGGCAGAGGCTGTCTCTTATTAGGTAAATCAATTGCAGATAATAAAATAACTTCATGTGAACTTGTTCCACTGGTGTTTACCTTTTATGTACTATTAACAAGCAAAATAATAGTAGTTTTTAAAATGTGAATGTTTAAATATTTATTCACATATGAAGGAATTCCTGAAAAGTATGTAAAGTATCTGACGAGGGAATTTGGGCAAAATTTTCCATCCAGTGATTTATAAATCTTCTACAGTTTCTACATTCTTTGTGGAAACTACTTGTAAATGGCTTTGTAACTAGGGACTAAAAGCGATTCACAATCTATTCCCACTATTAGCTGGGGAATATTAATACACATATATAGCAAAATGGTGCCAAAGCAGTAAAGAAAGAAAAATAAAACTCTCTCTTTCAGTTCAAATTTTTGGACAAGTTTCCAATAAGCACTTGAATGTTTGGGCATCCATCTGAACCAAACCTTTTCTGATGTTTATGCCTCATTAATCACATTCCAAAAGTTGGAGCAATTTGTGTTATCTGCAAAAAATATTTCTGTTCCTATGTTATGGTTATCCCCAACAATTCTGCAATACTATAAAATTTGAAGGCGGTGAAATAGGAAAAATAGACATAAATTACATCAAAATTTTGCCCCTAGTTAATCTCTGAGGTCTATGTCATAGACATACACATGTATATACTTATATGCTTACATATACAAATATATATATATGTATAACTACAAACGTAAGTTCTTTCATGCTTGCAAAGAAAGTTATTTCTTTGCAAACACAGATTTTTTCTGTGCCATAGGATGTGGTCACTGCTTTAATCAGCACTTGAATCTGAATGAAAGATTCACTCCTAGGATAGTTTCTACATTTTCTACAACTCAACCAGCATCCAGATCCACACTAGGATGGACAGGAGCCATGTCTGCCATCTGGCTGCCATTCTGTGGGCCATGTGTAACAAGCCAGTGGTGCCAGACTTGTTTCTTGCAGACAGATGCGCACCTTCCACTGACATTCATGGCTGGCATCAGTCACCAGCCACAACAAACAGGTCAATCACTGAACTGGCATGAAGATTGAGATATTCTCTGAGATATACAGGCATGCCCTCACGATTTTCTACACCAAGGGAGAGGATAAGCGAGGGTGAGATGTCTTGCTGACACAGGAACATAGGGTATACCACTATGGAATCAACAAGATGTTTCCCGTTGGCTTCTGGACTGGGTTTCCACCCACAGTCATTTTAGGTGAGAAACATTTTTTAAAAACGGTAAAATCTATAGACTATCCATCTAGCTGGCAGTTGATAACAGATGGATGGAGGGTGCACCAGAGCTTTGCAATAGCGTACATTTGCTTACTGACCTCCCAAGTGCAAGTTTTCATGATCTCACTTCCTGATAGCAATGTTTTGCTTCCCAAAGCTGATTTCCAGTCTGTGTAGGTTTTCCAAGAACTAGACTCTTTTTTTTTTTATCTCTTCTTCATTTTTTTTCTTCTTTCCCACCCCTTATCCAAGGTTGTCCTATATGTCTAGGAAGGATCAGGGTAAGGGACAGAATCCAGCATATAATTGCCACCCACTGTCAACAGGGTGTTAAAATTCATTACTGTAAATTTGTGGTTCTTTGGCACAAGCTGCCATAGTACAGACTTTCAGATGTAGTTCAGCCAAGAGTCTGCCTAACGCAGGGGTGCTTACAGCGCTGTGCAAGATGGATAGATATTCTGGACCAAGTTAATGCTGCACAGTGGAAAGCAATGCAGGCATACCTAAGCAAACCGTAAATCCTTGTACATGTAAGAATAAAACACCTCACCTGACATTATGTATTGTAATTGTGTAATGCATTATGTATTTTCAGATCAGGGATGATTAACTCAGGGACAGCACTGGACTGACAGATCTGTAGTGTTCTGGAGATGGTGTTAGTGCACAATGATGTTGTATGCTATATGTAAAGATGATAGGTGGACTCAGAGATCGTCTCAAAGCATTTGTTCCTTTAATCTAGGAGTTATAAAAAGTAGCCCATGCATTTAATGCAATCTGGGCAAACCACGAAAAGGCTGAGCACTGCACATACTTTTTCCCAAGGCAGGCAGTACGAATGCACAGCCATGGCAAGTCACTCCCATGAATAATCTCCTAGAAAGCTCCACAATGCAAAGAAAAGCCAACATACCAGACCAGATGGAATTAAAATAAATAAATAAATAAAGAGGAGACTCAATGTTAGATGGAAAGTGAGAAGGAAGTCTATAACTGCTGACTAGCACAATCAGATAAGAAGATTATTGCACTCCAAATAAGTGAGATCGATGCCTACATAAGGTAGCTATCAGCTGTCTTTCAGTTTTAACAAAAAATGAGAAGAAGAATGCATTTTACTTCCAGATAGAAAACGATAACCACGTTAACTTATTGGGGAACCCAGAACAGAGCTGTACTATGATAGATTGAAGCTAAGGGAGACAGAATTGAGAGAAGCCTGAACATAAACACATAAATCAGGGATTACATCAAGCTGAGATCATGATAAATATGTTCTGAACATTTCTACTGGGCAAAGTTAAGGTTGAGATTTAGGAAGCTTGTAATAGGCCAGAATTAAAAGACAGCAGTATTGAAAACCGACTGTACCCTGGGGGCACGGAAGAAGTGTTTGCTTTTTTTTTTGATACTGCTGAAGCACCATTAGCACATAGAGTGCACAAAGGAGCACTTGCCCTCACTGCAAGCTCATACAGGTATGTTTTATCAGAGGACAGCTGTACTATATGAAAGTCAAAATGAAGCAGAGAGCAGACTATCTTTTCCAGTACAGCTGGACCTTAGCAGTGGTCGCGCAGACAGTTTGGATGGGAGACTGCTGCTCAGTTATGTGATCACTTCTTTCTTCATGCTGAGAAATTAAAATGACAAGTTCAATACAAGTGATAGCCAGAAATATCTTCCTCCCGTGGAAGTCACACTGAAATAAAGATACCTAATGTTAATTTGATAACTAACTCATAACCTCCTCTGTCTCTATTCAAAGCAGCTTCCCAGGCAGTAATGATTTGGTAACATGCAACAGGGGGAGGAATATGCAGTGAAAAAAACTTGTAAATTCCCAAAGCCCCTTCGGCAACTGCCTTTTTTGGTTAAGGGAGAATTGCGTGAAGAATGCTACAGACATGCGTACACAGAGGTAACATTTCCCACATGTAAAGCTTTAGAGGTCTTCAGTAACATCTTTAACATCTTTTTTTTTGCTGTAACTTTGCCTAATGATAAGTTTAAGATTTTAAAAGGTAAGGAAAAGTTAGATAGCCAAATTGTTTTTCTAATTTTAACAGCACTGTACACTAAATCTCAGGAATTTGAGGCATCAACAGAGAGGGGTTTGGAGCTCTTCCAACACAGAGAACATTAAATTATCCCTGTGACAGCAGAGGTCTAGAGAACACAACACTCTGGGGTATTTCCTCAAAGAGAATCCCTGTTAGTTTAACTATTTTTAACTTGAATGGATTAACATCAGCCTGGAGGGGGTACTCCCAACGCCACCTCTGGCTGCAAGGAGAAGGTTGTGAAGCCATCATGCTGGGTCAGTTCTAGGAAGAGAAAGACTTCTTCCCAACTCGTGCCTTCATCGTGATGGGTGCCAGCTTTGCTTCAGCTCGGTAATGGTGTAGAAGGGCCTGGCAATGTGCTACAGATGCCATCTTTTCTTTCTTATTGCTATTTCTAAATTGAAATGGCTTCCATTAACATATAATTTCATCAGAGAATGAAACAGAGAAAGAGCACCAGAGCAGACAAATGGCCTATGACGAAGCACGGGAGCGTTTTTACAAATACTCCCACATCCATGCCACTCCTTCAGTTTATATTGACAGTCAATGAAGCCAGTCAGTGAGAAGTACATTATGAGGGACGGAACAGATGGAGAACGCTGGATAGATCATCTGGCACAATTCCCAGTGTGGGATTGCTCCCTTAGGTTCATTTGTTAGCATTTCGTCCAGTCGTGTATGAGTCAATGAGAAAACAGAACAAAAAACAACAAAAAAGAAAAAAGAAAAACAATAAAGAAAAGGCTAGAAAAAGTAAGAACAGAACACTATCAGCAAAAGCAAATCTTTTGGGAATGATTCAAAACCTTCAGCAATTCTACAGCAGACAGGAAAGTTTTAAGATTTTCTTCACAGAATCATAGAATAATAGAGTGGTTTGCGTTGGAAGCGACCTTAAATATCATCTAGTTCCAACACCCCTGCCATGGGCAGGGGCACCTCCCGCTAGATCAGGTTACCCCATCCAACCTGACCTTGAACATTTCCAGGGACGGGACATCCACGACTTGTGTGGGATACTTGTTCCACTGCCTCACCACCCTCAGAGGAAAGAATTTCTTCTTAATATCTAATCTAAATCTCCCCTCTTTCAGGAGAGAATTTAAAACTGTGACCCTTCATCCTATTGCTACACTCCCTCATAAAGAGTCTCTCCCCATCTTTCCTGTAGGCCCCTTTTAGGTACTGGAAGGCCAGTATAAGGTCTGTTCTGTCTTTTCTGCCACAACGTGTCCTTTGATAAATATTGACTCCATTTTAAATGTTTTATTCAGAATTTAATGTTTATTTAATGAAGATAGAACTAGTCATCATGACTGATTCCCCAAATTCCCCCTTTCACCTCAAATTCCAAAAATATCAGGACAATACTGAAGTTCAAAACTGTAAAAGTGTTGATATCCCACCCTGAAAAAACTCTTTGTAAAGTCAATGGACAGGAGAACGTAATTCATTTGAATACATGAGTCTTATTTAGAAAGTGATGAATGTACGCCACTGGCTTTATTAATGGGAGTGGAAACCTTCAGTGAAGAGGGCTGAAGTTAGGAAATGTTTCAGCCTTTGTTCCAGTTCTGTTTAAGCTGTGTAATGGACTGAGATAACTAGGAACAGGGGTGGAACAGGATCTCCAGAACCTCGAGTGTGATTGTGCACTTTCACTGCCTTCAAGGATTTCAGGAAGGCGTTACAGATAAGGAATAACTGTTCTGGACTCCTTCCACGCATACAAGTCCTAAACTGCCTTGTAAAGTTGGACTAATTAGCTGCTACCATAAGTTATGGGAGGTCATTCTGGAGGACTTCATGAAGTATCACTACATCTAAAAGCTGTGGTTCTTTTTTTCATTATTCATGATCTTTTCTATGCTTTACTCATAACTTTATTAACAGAGTAAAATGCATGGCAAGTGTCAGTAGGACATGGGAATAGATAAACTTCTCAAGCATGTTTTAAGCTCTTTGAGGACAAGATAATCTTTTATGTTTAAGTTCCATTCTGTTCACCCACTTTTTGGAAAAGATTGGGAACAATTTTTAGTTGCAGAAGTGGATTCACTATTGCTTATGTCATTTGCCAGGCCAGCTGTAGGTGAGGGCTGCAGAGTACATAAAGCTCTGCTTCTGTCTAGGCATCAGCACGTCCTTAAAAAAATCATTCACACAATTTTGTTGTTTCCAAAGCCCGGTGAGCCATTTCTGGGACTGAGTTGACATTCACAGCCCCAAACCAGGACATTCAGCAAACCCCAGGCTCAGTAGCAAGTCAGGGATGAGCAAGGCTTCTGCCTGCTCACCCTGTTGTGCAGGGATAACATGGGCTTAGATCCTACACACAATTTAATTTTAAGGCCTTTGATTGTACCATTACTTCTTTATGGCAAGGATGAGTGCAATCATCATCACATGGCATGAATATTAAGGTCAGACGCAATCTCCTGCTGTTAGAGTAGGAGTTCGCTTACTCACAGCTCACTTACTTTTCCAGATCTGATTACAGCAATTACTAGAAAAATCACAGCTCTCTTACAGCCAGGTTCCTGCATTAGCTTCTTAAGAAAGCAGGCTGCTAAGGTCTCCACCCCATCGATTATAATTAGCCATCTCTTTTCTTCCAGTGGTTTATTCAGCTGGAATTTGTTAGAGTGCTGATTCATAATGCTAATTGCAAAGTTAATTTTACCTGGGCAGATTTCTAAACCATTGGCATTAAATGAGAATTATTATTATTTTCCCACCCCTGTAACTGAAATCAAATGTTTTGTGAAGGTTTGCTCTACCATGCATTACTTTCTCCTGGCAACAATGAAATCTATTTGGGAGTCTGAGCTATGAGTTGCTTCACTTTCCCACAGATCTGTATCTGTTTATGTCAGACTGAAAGCTCTCAAAGGCAGGGATCCTGGTTAGGATTATCTAGCAAAAACTTCAATTTATATTGATTCATATCAGCTCAGTATAGACTCTCTAGGGCTTTGGCATTTACTTTTCCTAAGCTAAATTTCTATTTTCTACCATGGAATTTAAAATCCTCAGCAATGCACTGGCTGAATTATTCTTATTTAACAGATTAGCTCAGTGTATCCCTCACAGAGAGTAGGTAATATTGTATCAATATTGTATTGCTGTGATCGCTGTCATAACAGGATTTCAGAGTACTCTAGTAAATTAGAGGAAGATAAAAAAAGGTAAGTCAACCTAATGAAAGGATTTTGGGCTTTCCTAAAGGACTGGGCTTTGGGATACTTGAAGGGAGTCATGTCATCACTGAAATTTAGCTCATGATTTTAATATGAGCAGTCACAGGACTGATCCAGGGTCACTGCTGTTTGGACTCCTTGTTCCTCGACAGATAATTTTAAAAATGCAAGTGGAAATCACAAAAGAAAAAGAAAAGAAAAGAAAAAGATCCTTAGGCTTATAATAGAGGGGGATTTTATGTGTGTTTTCTGCAATGCTGTAGGTTTGACTGTTGTATTGATTGCATCTCTTGCATACCCCTACTGCCCCAACTACAGTCTTTTCTTTTCCAAATCTCCATTGTTCTTCATCAAAAAGTCCCCCCACTCTGTTGGCCCCTCCAGATAAAAACAAAACCAGCAGATTTTATACTTCTTCTTTCTCCAAATGCAAATGTTAAATTTTCCCAAGACACAAACCTTGAAGTTTCTAGTTGCATATCCAAATTTTTGTCAAAATTTTATATCAAATTAATTGTTACAGGAGACTTTTGGACAAAACTAGCCTGTTGGTAACTGTGCAGGAATTGGAGTTAGAGGGGTTTGAAATCTTAGTCCAGTTTATTGTGATTAGTTATCTCAACAGGTATATCAATAGGTAGAACAATAGGTAGATAAACAAGTAGATAAACACAGACAGCCCTAACTGTAACCGATTATTTTATTTAGTCTTTGAACAATTCAGATATGAATGAGTTCTAGTCTAAAAGCTGTATACAGCCATTTAAGAAACAACGTATTTTAGCTCAAGCTTATGAGTGGGTTCTATACTACAAACGTCTCAGAGATGCCCACTGTCTTGATGCATCTGTGGAGGAGGCATTCAGCTGCCTGGATTCAGTGGTAAAGACAAGCCCTGTGTCAGTAAGGTGCCAGGGTCAGCCATGCTGGCTGACTGACTGCCTTAAGAACTCCTTCCGGGAAGCTGCAGCCACACTTTGCCACTGAGATGATTGTCTGCAGTCTCTAGCAAGCTTTCAGCATGGAGAAAGTCACAGCTCCTGTCTGAAAGGAACAGATTTTCATTTTCTCATTCACCATCGCTAATTACTTTTACATATTCACATATGGATACATATATTTATATATTTGCATGCTCAGTGGATTTAACTAATTTAATTTAGGCACCTAAACTGTGCTTATTTTTTGGGCACTTAGTAAAAATAAGCTCTAAAAGCCCGTGTTGAGTTTCCCTGATCAGTGAATGGGAAGAGGAAGATGTCTACTGGAGACCTCCAATTGGAGATCTCTCTACCAAAGGCTGAGCATTTGAATTAGGAATATATCTTATTCAGGTATCCATAAAGTGGAGGAAAAAATGTTTCCCGCTTCCTACGGGTGCAGACTGTAGGCTCTGAACCTGCAGAGAGCCTGCCAGCCTCACTGGTGGTCTCCACAGTGCTTTTAAAAAGTCCTTATCAGCATACCCATTTTGCATACATTCATTCAGTCCTCTTTACATCTAAGACATGAATGCTGGGAATTTCTACTTGTCCATCTACAAAGTACTCCTTAAACTGTATTTTCTTTCAGAAGCCAGACAGTTCCTAGTTAAATGAAAGACTTGAGCAGCTAATAGCTTCACCTGCCAACATTTTATAAAACACAATACCATTTTTTATAAAATGACTTGTGGTTATTCAGCAGTGAATGATATTGATCTCTCTCTGTGTCCCTGGTTTGCTTAATTGCTTCCATAGTAATAAATGCACAATGTATGTTAAACAGACTTGGCTGATCTTGAAGCTTTATTTTTCCATACTCGCTGGTACTGTGCTTACAATTTATCTCTGGCAATCAATTTAAACTCCATATGTCCAACTTGTTAATTTTTGCTGTAGTGTCTTTGAAGCAATTTTATGTTTATTTACAGATGAGATAAAGACAACAACAACAAAAAAAATTAGAGAGGATGGCAAGAGAAACTTTTCCTGAAAGATTTTTGGCTAGTTGGAGAAGAGGTTTGAGTTGCATCAGTTTGGGGTTGTTTTTCTTTTCCTAGGTAACATGTCGAAGGTTGCAAAAATCAAACCAAAAACCCTCCAAACTTATTTGTACAACTGTATTTTGAGTAGAGAGAGAAAAGAAATAAGAAGGCCTTTCTTTTTCTTTTCATAACATCATATTGAACGGAAGCAATGCTCATATTTCTACTGTTTCCTTTGTAAGTAATTATAATATTTCAGTGAAGGAGAGATGTATCAACACATCGACACTTAAAGTTCTCTGTAAAAGTGATTTGTAACTGGAATTCAGGTTGGATGGAGGAAAAAACCAAGGTTACTACCTCTGCTTAACACTGAAAATTTTGCTTAGATATATTTGTTTGGAGGCTGATCTCCATTGCTTTTATATGTATTTAATAAGGAGAAAGAATTCACAGTGCAATTCAGAGACTTTACATTAGACTTCTGCTATCCATCATTTATCTATGAAGTCTATGCTTACTAAGTGACACCTAACACAGATGCATAAATTAGGTGCTTAGAATTAAATGCTATAAATTTTCATCATATTTTCTTAAACATGATTATGGTTTTCCATATATCAGTTGATTTTCATATGATTTTAAGGACTGTATGATGGTCTAAGATACACTAGGTATTGTATCAAAGATGGCCCTCATGAGGATTTGTAAGGCCAAAGGCCATATGTAAGTGACTTTAGGCACTGGAAAATATGAGAATTGCTTTGATTTGCAAGCTTTGTAAATGGACAAAGCAAAAGAGAATGTAATTTATACTTAAGTGATGGATCAAAAGGGTGCTGTGAACACTGCTTTAATAGCTAATGATGATAAAGAATTCAGGGAAATGTTCGCATCATCAGAAGGATTTAACAGATTTCACTGAGTCCTCTTTCTCATCTCCTGTAAAACTCATTTACTAAAGGCTTTAAGTGTGAAATTGCTTGTTTTCTGAATAATAGGGATACAAGATCGAACTATCCCATACAATGTAGTATTGAAGCAAGAAATAATGTACCTCAAAATGAAAAACAACAGTAAAAATAATTATTTACAGTTTTTCAATCTTCAAAGGAAGGCTTTAAATAAACGGATTAATTCAAACTTTGTATATGAGATAAATATAGGTAGATAACAAAAATAAGGTCAGGCTTCTATGTTTTTACAAATATAATGCAGTAGCTTTCTGAGATTTGGTACACAACATCTCGCAGTTCTTAGTTTTGCTCAGAATTGAAGGCTCTTGTGGTCTCAAAATTTCAAAGCAGGGAAAACCAAGTATGATTTGACTGTGTAGTGAAACCATGTGGAAAACAAAACAAAACAAAACAAAACAAAATAATTCTGAGCATTTATGGCTTTGATTTATTGGGGAATACACATACACACTAACGTTACTGCATACATTTTCCAAGTTAATACTAAATCCCTGAGGTATGTGGTCCCCTGTTACTTACCATGCTCTCGTCCTTCCACTTTCTTTCCACTACTCCTTCAAATTAGATCAGGACCCTCGCTTTAGCTGAAAACCAGAAGCATATAGCAGCTGACATAACCATAAAAGGTATGAATTTTAAAAAAAACAAACCTGCTGCAAACTGAGCTGAACTTGATGTTCCTGATAACCTGTTATTATTTAGCCAAAGGCACGAGGTTTTACATTCAATGCTATACATATACACACACATAAGGCTTTCAGGGAGAGACCTTTGCCATTCACTCCTCTTGTTGGGTTTCACACCAGAGTCAATTGTCTACTCATTTCCCTTTGATGATCTCAGGGAGCAAGGTGTTCTGGGTACTCCCTTTTCACTGGTGAAGTTATAAGGCTCCTTGCCCTGAAATTGTTCCTCTTATACTCACCAGGTCTTTGATTAGCCTTTAATGAGACAGCCTAACATACACAACCTGGGACAGCCTGATACCCAACAGTCATTTCTATCCAGAGAACATTTGTGATTACAACAGCATGATCACTTTGTACACACTAATAGCTTAATAAGATTTTGAATTATTATCTTTCGTAATGAGAAATCCTGCTAGGCAAAGAGATGTTCTACACAACTCAGCAGGAAAAATTGCTTCTACTAAATACAGGGTTTACTGTTTTCCAGGAGACCACGGTGCCCTCCCACATGCAGTCTTACTCCACACTCCAAGTGTTTCAGCCCTTGGCACTGGATGTGGTGGCAGAGCTGCAGTGAGCACTACTGCCAGATCCTTCCCTGCGCTGCTTCATTCTGGGACAGTAAGGAGATGTAAATGCAATCGGGTAGGGGAAGCCAAGCTGGAAGGCTTTTTTTTGTGTGTTTCAGAGTGTCTTTTAGCTTCTAGGTAACTTTAATTTTCATAGGACACACTAATAACCAGCCCCGAAGGCAGAGACCGTAGACATGAACCCTTGCTGCTGCACAACAAACCGAACTCATTCATGACCAATTTCCAGTAAAAAAGGTCCAACCCACTCTATTCACAAGCACATACAACCCAAGCTGAGAAAGTGCATCTTACCGGCAGTTTATTAGCTCCCAAAAGACCATTTCCATCAGCAAAAGCAATGCCATTTGCTAGAAATCTATTTAATTCTCATTGATGAATCTGATGTGGATTTAGATATCATAAAGGTTTACTAATAATAAAAAAGTGGTCACTGAGTGTACGACCCTTACATACCAGGGGGTCAGATCACTTCAATGTTAGTATAAGCTAGCAGAGAAGTGAGACCTTCCTAGCAAAGCTGCTAACGAGTCTTGATGCTGATAATGAGTCAAGTTTCAGTGACTTGGACTGAAAATGAACCACTTATTTAACAATAAAAGACACTCCATTTGGGCTAGTATCCCAATAATCAGTAACTGTTCCTTAAAGTTCAGTGTTAAAAGTAGGACTTTTAACTTGTAAAATGGTTATTTCCTTCCTAATTTAGAACTTTCTTCCTCTTCATGAACTTCGTAGTGCACAGTAGGATCTAGGATATGGTTTAAAAGAAAAGTAAAATAAGAAAGAAACAATTCCATATCTGGCCACAACTGTGTGCTAGGATTTAAAAGAAATACCAGCTCTAGAGTTTCCAAACTAATACAATCATAAAACAAAAAAAAACAACGTACCAGAGAGCCTACTGCAGTGGTAAAATCTGTCTTAATTATGTAGATGCAAGTCTATGTCAAGAATCAAATTCTCTTGAATAAAACCTCAGAGTTAACCAACTTGTATCACTTTAACTGTTGCATTTCACATATATGAACTGCATTTAAAATTACACATCCCTTATGTACCAGTTGCGAAGCAAGTGTTGTAATGCTAGCATTCCCTGTAATGGAACATGATGAGAAGCACAAGGATTCCTGGGGAATTTTGACAAACTGCTTCATAAGAGTAGAAGTGAGGGGACTGGGCAACTTTCCTGTGTGATACTACTGCACGTTACATTTCCAATGGGAAGAGTTATTTTAGCTAGTAAGCATGTTAGACTAAGCTGTCAGCAG
This sequence comes from Stercorarius parasiticus, assembly GCA_013396915.1. Lineage (NCBI taxonomy): Eukaryota > Metazoa > Chordata > Aves > Charadriiformes > Stercorariidae > Stercorarius > Stercorarius parasiticus. The sequence goes on from VWZL01004817.1 coordinate 337,443, forward strand.
CCCATGTCTGGTACCTACAAGTTTGTATAAAGTTAGATTAAAAAACTCCCGATTCAATAAATTCTTGGACTGCCTTATGACTTTGAGGAAAATATTGTGCTTTCACATAGCTTCTGATCCCCTACCCTCTAAATATGCAGCTTTTGCTGTCAGCTCCCATGGAACCAGAAACATGCCCACAAATATCAGTGGTGGCATTGTGACAGGTTGGCTACTTGTGTAGACGTAGTCCCACAGTAAATTAAATGCAACAGCATTTAAATTCTCTGTTTGGACAGAGAATTAGCTGCTGAAAACCAGCTTTTCACCATAGATTTTTGTGCTGTCTCCGTGAGTCACAGCACTGCATCCCGTCTGAAGGGGAAAGGGAGCAGAGTTGGATTGAGCTGCCTCCAGCACTGCTGACGCTCCACGGCTGGTCTGGGATTTTGTAACATATGGAACAGCAATGCGGCACTGTGCACCCTCCCCCTCTGAATCGTCTGCATCAGTTTATGCTGAACAAGTTGATATCTTTATGAAATCCAGTGTGGTACTCAGTTTATAGTTCTGATCCTGGTGTTTCAGGGTAAATCTGTAGTTGGACAGTTAGGACCTTCTGACAGAGTTAGCTTCTTTGAAGCACTTCACCGTTTCCCCTACACTGCGTCTGAACCTGTACCATCACCCTCCGAGCACTGCGACACGGAGTGGTAATCTGAGGTCAGAGATAGACTCCAGGCTATAATCCGAAATTGTGTTTTCTCCTCTTCTTTACTTTACTTTACTACAAGTGTACATCCAAAGTACACTTGAATAGTTTCCCAAATTAACTAACTGATTTTTGGTTGTAACCCCAGTTAATGGATCAGTTAATTCTCCCTAGGGGTTCTTCTGTGGTTGCTGAGCCGTTCTTTAAACATGAATAGCTCAGTAACCTTTAGGCTGCAGTACGCTTTAGGGTATAACTACTACTACGCTCTCTTATTGAACCATGTTTTTCTGGTTGCTACACTCCCTCATTTTTTGTTACTCTTTCAACTCCTTTTTGTAAAATTAGGGCTCTGTTCACAAACATCCCTCCTCTGCTTTTACAAGTCCTATGTACCTCCAAACCTGGGCAATTTCTTTGCTTGGTTTTGATTTTTCGCCCTTCTCTTTTGTAACATATGTCCCTCATTTAAAAAAAAAAAAAAAAAGGACCTGCTAGACTGGATTGTGTTATTCTCTGATATAATGAGGATTAAATGTGAGAAGAACTCCAGCAACCTCTCTCCCACCAGACGAACTCACAGACCTGTAGGTCTCTTATGGATCTTCTTTGGCACCTTCTTATTTCAGGACTGATTCCTGGAGATGTATCTATTCAGTTCTATCAAAATTCAGGCTGTACCGATAGTGTGAGCTCCTGGAGTACATCCTTGAAGTCATCCTGGACACTCATATACCTTAAGCTTCTCCTTTGAATTATATTCCCATCTCTGTTCCTGCTCACTCTCTACTCCCACCACAAAAATTGTCCATTACCTCTACTCTGTTTCTCAGCCTATCCCTCTTCAAGGGATTTTATCATCTAAATTACCTAAGAAGCCACACAAAATTGTTACCATGAAAAGAAAGCAACAGAAAGACAAGCCCCACTCTGTTCTCTCTGTTTTCCCTTCTTTCTGTTCAGGATTTCTGTTAATGAGTAAAACTGATATTTTTATAATTCTGTGACAAGACCATTTGTGGGTCATTTTTTTCTGTACTGCTTGAGCACATTTGTCATAGTCCAGAGTCCACTACACTTAGACATGACTGTCGGAAAAAGCAAGTGAATTATAGTTTGACTCAGGCTAAGGTTAGACCTCTAAGCTGGCAGAGAGATAAGTCCTGGGTAAACTAGACAGCTGTGGACAAAACAGACAACTGAAGTGCCTAGGGACCTTCAAACAAATCCATACAGCTCCTAGAGTTAACCTTTAATAGGCAGCAGAAACACATAGGAAAATACGAGGAGTAGGAGAGGAATGACTCGTGGAGCAAGACTAGACTGCTTAATCCACATCCTCAGATAACATAGAGGAACTGATTTTGTGCTGATTAATGTAGGTTATACCTCAGAAGTGAAAAGCAGATACAATTTCTCTTGAATGAAGAAATAAAATCAGGAGCTAAATACAGGAAAAAATAAAAATAATCAAATTTTGCTTTCAGGTCCAGTTTATGATCACAAAGTCTGTGAACACAGTGTCTGGGACATGAAGTGAGCAGAGGGGCACAAAAAGACTCTAGCATTCTGTCAGCAGCTGGGTTTTTTTGCTGGAGAAAATGTAAAATCAAATATGTTAAGGAATGACAGATCTTTAGAGCCCAGACGCTTGGGTGAAAGCATTTTAGATGAATTTAAGGAATAACAATTGCAACTATGCGTGGTATTTAAACATGAATAGACTGATTCAAGTAAAATCAGGAAGACAGACTAACAAATAGTACACATACTGCTGAGTTGTGAATATGACCATGAAGTAAGCAAGAAAGGGTGAGATGTTATTGATCAACTAGTCCTTCCTGGAAGGCCTGCAGATCACTCACCCATAGAGAGATTAATTCCTCAAATACATGCATCTAAAAGAAGTAGACAACTATCTACAAAGAGTTGTCTGTGTATGAATTAGATATCAAAACTGCCATTATCATCAAGGGAGACCAAGTCAATGTATAAAATTAAATACAGACAGCTACTCAGGTGGTCAGATTTGATTTTCTGTACAGAACACAATATTTACCCATACATTTCTGATAATGTACACTTTCATTGAGGGTTACTTAAGAGAAAAGGCACCCATCTTGGTTCAAAACTAAAAATGAGTTAGTTAGCTGGTTGGGTGAGCTAACTGAGCTGATTATCCTCACTGCTATCCCATCCCTGTAAAATAAAAGTTCCCTGCAACTATTGGCAAAAGAGCCAAGTCAGCTCCATTCCTGAGGTCTGATGGTTTGGCACTGGAAGCAGTAGGTTCAATGTGCCCTGGCAAACCGCAAGAGGAGTTATTCGTGGTAGCAAATGGGACTAAAATGAAAGGAGTTTGGGACTTGACTCACCCATTTGAAAGGTTAACTGCAAATTTACAGAATCTGAGTTAGATTTCCATTCTCTCCCCATTTTCTGATTTGTTTTTGGGTTTTTTGTTTTTTGGTTTTTTTTTTGTTTCGTAGGATTTTTTGCTAGAGTGCACCGCTGGTGCCTTCTTCAGCCAGCATCTGACAACAAACCACCTACTGTAACAGTTATTGTAGGGAAACATTTAAATATTTCCCCCTGTAACTGGAAGAAATGGGTGCTTTCACCACAACATTTCTAATAGTGAGAATTTTAACAGAGCCTCACAGCAGCACTCCAGGATGTTTTCTTTAGAGGAAACAAAATACAAAATAAAATATAGCTGTTATAAACTGTTAATTATGGTTTATAATAGTAATAATCCCAGAGAATTTGATCATTAGTGTAGTTAATGACCAGTTTGTTAGGGTTTAACTGCCTTTAGTTCCATCTAGGGATACCCAATTAGCAAACCAGTCGTTAAATACTAGTAATGACTAATTATTTGAGGATTAAAAGCTTAAATATAAATAAAACTGAGATTGAGACTCCTAAAATTAATGCATTACTGTATCCCTTCCTCAGCATGAGTTACAGACTACATTCTGTCCTTATGATTAGCACACTTTCTATAGGGGATTCATTTCCCTCTAAATGAGTTTCTTTTTTTATATTCTCTCCAGATGTTTAATTCATATACATATTGGCCATTGTTTCAAAAGCCCAAATCTTTCTATTTAATAGAGAGCCTTCAATAGTGCTAAAATGGTTAACTTCCTTTCACTGTTCAGCATGCTCTTTTGGGGGGCTTTAAAGCTTTGTTTAACTTCCTCTGATTTCATATTCCTGGGCACATCAAACCAAACTGCCTTTAATTAGCATGAGTACTGTTATTTGCTATGTAAGATATCAAATGTACCTACACAACAGAATCAAGATGACCAGATCTGTCCAGAGAAAGCCAATAAAAGATAACTATAGCAGGGATGAGCTTGAGTCCTTTAGTTAGTACAGAATCATGTGCTTTGTATATGGTAAGAAAATTACAATGGTAGAAAAGAGAAAGGAGAAAAGAGAATAGGAACAGTTTGTCGTGATAGAGAAAACCTGGATGCATAGATATAATCCAGCTAGGATAAATATTCACAAATATATGGGTTTATTCAGGATATAAAATGTAGTTGCGGAGTGCCAATAGAGTGTCTGCAGGCCACTGAAGTCTCACAGACAGAGGTTAAATGTAATTAAAGTAGGGCAAAATACCTACGCTAACTTCCACATCAGTTTACTTTTCACTTGTGTCTCTTTATCCAAACCTATCTGTTTTACAAATGAGCTCAAATAAACTGTGTGGTGTTTTCACAAGGGACTCCTCAGCCAAAGTAAAAGCAAAGTTAAATTTGACAAACCAGGAAATGGCAGTATTTGTTCTCAATCTAACTACAAAAGATAACAGTAAACTACATAACCCAGTTATTTAAACACGATGGCTGAATAATGCCAAGACTACTTCATACTTCAGGAACAGTTACAAGTGCCAAGACGCTGCAGAGAGACAGTCTGCATTTCAAGGGAAAACTACTTTTGTACAATCATTCCTCCTTTCCCTGAATTATTCTAGTATTTCAGTGGGAGTCTCTTGGGAATATTTTATGCCAAACAATAAAGTTTTTCCTCACTCTCTTTTTGATATGATATTTATTTAATAAACCCCAGGACATCCCTGGCTTACAGAAACCCTAATTGTTCTATTGAAGTTAGTGGATCCATGACTCCTTAATCTAGTCATTAACCTAAGCCCCATGAGTAATGTTATTGAAAGGACACACAATTTTTTTCATGTTTCTGTTCTTGGGACCTTTCATAGCAGATGTATAATTCACTGTGTTTAATGATGTAAATGAATTAGAATCATAGAATCATAGAATCATTATGGTTGGAAGAAACATTTAAGATCATCAAGTACAGCTGTTAACCTAGCACTGCCAAGCTGCTACTAAACCATGTCCCCCAGCACCACATCTACCCGTCGTTTCAACACCTCCAGGGATGGTGACTCAAACACTTCCCTGGGCAGCCTGTTCCAATGGTGACCACCTTTTCTGTGTAGAATATTTCCTAACATCCAATCGAAACCTCCCCTGGTGCATCTTGAGGCCAGTTCCTCTCGTCCTACACCTGTTGCTTGGGAGAAGAGACCGACCCCCCATGGCTACACCCTCCTTCTTTCGGGCAGTTCTAGAGAGCGAGAAGGTCTCCCCTCAGCCTTCTTTTCTCCAGGCTGAACACCCCCAGCTCCCTCAGCTGCTCCTCGCAAAACTTGCGCTCCAGACCCCTCACCAGCTCCGTTGGCCTTCTCTGGACTCGCTTCAGCACCTCAATGTCTTTCTTTAAATGAGGGGCCCAAAACTGGGCACTCAAGGTGGGGCCACACCAGTGCCAAGTACAGGGGAACAGTCACTGCCCTAGTTCTGCTGGCCACACTATTCCTAATACAAACAATGTTAACAATGTACAAAAAACTAAACCCAACATCTATTTTATCTTTATGAATCTTGAATCAATGTTTCCAGCAGCAGAATGTCATTTTTCAGTGGGTCAGTTAGATCCCATGCACACACACATGAGTTTGGGCTCTTTCAGAGAGACTCTGTTTGTTAAACCTCACTGGCTGGTTTTCTCTTGAATAAATGTAGACACAAAGCTCAGATATACTATATAAACTATACTGCAGAAATACCCATTTTTTTCTATATTGAATGAAGTGAATAATGCAAACATAACTATCTTGGTGGTACAGTCTTTACTTCCAGAATTAACACTACTGCTGAGACCTGATGAAGTAAATTTGATTTATTTACTTTTTGTAAAAATAAAATTTTTACTAGCTTCAAGTTAATTCTGACATATTATTGATAAAATAGGAAAGAAAGTACGAGTAACCAAACAAAAACTATCTTTTTCCTTTTGGCCCTGAACTATGGTATTTTGTTCCACGTTGGCTTACAGAAGCTCCAGACTTTTTCAGCCATTTAAAAAGTGTCAGAAAGAGGTTTTAGTGGAATGACTCCATGTTTACATTGCAATCAGCTGCTAGGTACAACCAGCATGTGTGATGGTGACACTCAGTGAAAAATGACAGTCACAAAATCACGCTTGCCTCCGCTGAGTCTGATGACTCTCCTATGTGCAAAACTTTAATTTTTCAACATTTACAGTTATAATTGTAGTGAGTCTGTGTGCGTGTGAATGTTTGTATTTTAAGCAACCTTCAAGAAAAGAGATTGCCAGTGTGCAGTCCTCCCATCTCCTGCCTGAATGGCATTAGCTGGGGGCTCAGAAAAGAAAAAAAGATCCTTTCCTACACTAATGGTGGATCTGTAGATGCATAACTTTCTATTTATCAAGGCTCAAAATGGGGCTTTCTTTTGGTTGCAGCAAAGACTCTTAGGTTTCTAATGGAGTGCACAGCATTTGTTTCTTTCTGAGAGGTGTACGGTATCACAGCAATTCAGGACCATTAGCACTTACTGCTACAGGGAAGAGAGAACTCTTCTACATTCATTGATCTCTGTCTGATACTCTTAATGAAAAAATACATCGAATATGATAACACTGCCTTAAGGAACAGAGGTAATTATTCAACTTCAGTGTATTGAGAATAACTTGCTTCCTTTTCTGGTCTACATCAGAAAAAAAAAGAAAAGGAATATGCTGCAAGCACACTTATTCTTTTTTTTTTGTTTTTCTCCCCTTCCCATTCTACAAATAAAAACGTCTTAACCACATTCTTCTCATTTTCTGTGACCAGGCCTTATAAGACTTTGATTTATGAAACAAGGGAAATGTGAGCAGTAACTAATTGGTGAAGCTCTCTGGGCGCTATGGCTGCTCCGCACACACAATGAGGTTGAGGTGCCTGCCATCCAGCTAAAAGGAAGCAGTAGGCTTTAACCCCTCCCTCCCCACGCACACAGTTTCCACCATGCTTCTTCAAGAAGATAATACTTCTCCACGCAGAGTTTCCTGTACTCCCCCAGCATCCAAAAAACTCTTAACACGCCTGCTTTTATGCACAACTCTCTAATAACTTTTTATGAAGGAGAAATGTCTTTGTCAGCGTTACAGATGGTAACCCTGGTGTGGATGGGAAAAGCAAGCTGCCCAGGACCACACAAAAGGTGAGTGGCTGGAACAGTAACAAAAGCTATGTTTCTCCCGATCTTCCCATGAGGTAGTTTTGCCTCCATTCTTTATTTATATGATAAGCTTAGAACTTTGATACATCACAGGTTACCAGAGCCACACAGAGTGGATAAACAACACAGGTGAAATGTGAACCAGGGCAGCTAGTTGCCAGAACTTTCTATAAAAGATCACAAAAGATTTTCTACTTATGTCACACTGAATTTCCGACTTCATGTAGTCCTGAGCTGAGATGTGATTTGCAAGGCTGAAATCTCCTTTCTGAGAGATCAACAACTTCAGAGAAGGTTCCTTTCCCTATGGATATGCTTGGGAATTTGGTTTTATTAACAGCCATGAAAAAGGTGAGACTATGAGACCGGTGTGGTCTGAGAAATGAGGAAGTCATAGAGGGGTATTTGCTTTAGAATGAGAAGCTACGGACATGGCCGGAACCAATCTTACTTATTTTTTCTCAAGTGTATTTTACCACACAAAATACACATAATATAGATTAATGGGTGATTATATCTGATGTATATCCCTGCCTGTCTATCCTTAGAAACATATTCTTGTATTCAGTACTTACATTCAGTTATAGATAGGCTGACTCAGCAAAACTTCAGACTAACCTTGTCTAGTGTAAGGGCCACCAACTTGTCTCATGCATAACAAATTAAAATGGGGACCTAGGAATTTTTTCATCAGTCTAAAGAGCCACAGTCTTCCTAGGCTGAGGACAACACTATCACACTTCACCTCTGGAAGAGCACAGAACAAAATCACACATTTGCCAGCAGGGTGCATGAGCACTTGGATATCCAGTATGGAAAAACTGGAGCGCTAAAACGACACAGGTCACCAAACAGTCAGAAGTCCATAAGCCCTGCTGATAACTTGCATGAGGATGCTGAAGTGAACAAGGAAGTCAAGTAGGTCATGAGATGAAAAAGAAATGGGAAGGACAGAGACAGACAGAAGATGTGGGGAAAAAAAAAAAAGAAAGAGCTAAAGAATGAAAAAAAAGAGCTAATGCAGAGGGAGAAAAAGAGAAACAGATAAGTCACTATAGTTCAAGAGAAAAAAACAGGAAAATAAGAAAAAGAAGCCCTGAAGTTTCAAACTCATTCTAATAAAACCTTCTTTATGTGGGTGCAATTTGAGCCTCTCCTTTCGTTTAGCAGTCTGAATTTGAAATATACATTGGACCTCTTATGGCCAGATAAGTCCATGAGTTCAGACAGGTGCAGACACAGAGGGAAGAGCTGCCAGATCTGAGCACCAATCTTACAAACGGAAACTCTTCCTCCAGAAGGACACCCTCTTTGAAAATTTGGCCTAAAGAGCTTTAGGAATATTATTGAGTAATTCATCCACACTCCTGTTGAGCAGACACTAACAGCCATACCATAGTGCCCACACACTTGTTCTAGCCCAGGGTAGTATTAGTTTCGGGAACCTGGGTGATTGTATCAAGACCAGGTCATTCTCACTCAAAGCCCTGCATGATTTGCGATGTCATCACACATTTGGAAAGGCACCGTACCAAAGGCCATGCACCAAACTTAGCCATTCACCCTAACAACAAACAGGAGCGGCAGTACTCTCGGAAAATGTGATAAATATTTTTTAGTGTCCCATTACTGCATAGCCATCTGCTATTTGTTGCAATTGTGCAGATCATAATACATCTATCTGATATTTATATAGATGCTGCTTTTGCTTCCATAAGAAGTGCATTGTAACTTAACGTGGCATTAACTTAATGTTCCATTAAAATAGAGTGCTGGTAAGCGTATATATGTATACTTAAATTATTATTTTCCTACCCGTATTTAGACAGTGCTGAGAAGCTATATAGATACTGAACTTCTGCTAGGCAGTATTTTCAATACTAGAATGTAAATAACTTGTTTGTGCAAAGCCACCCATTTCCTAATTACAGCCACTCATACTGTAAGAGGAAATTGCTAATTGGGTACAGCAGGAAACAAAGAGACAAGGGCTTTATTGTCCATGCTGTTCCTACTATTATTGTTAACTCTTTCCTTTCCTTTGAAAAAAAAGCCTTTAATCTGCTTACGGCTCAGTGTCCCCAACTGTGAAATTATACCAGGCAGAAATTGTGAAACTATATGTTTTAAATACCAAAGATTCCTATCACAGAAGCACAGAATCACAGAATGGTAGGGGTTGGAAAGGACCTTTGGGCATCATCTAGCCCAATCCCCCTGCCAAACCAGGGTCACCCAGATCAGGTTGGACAAGAACGCGTCCAGGTGGGTTTTGAATAGCTCCAGAGAAGGAAACTCCACACCGGCAGCCTGTTCCAGTGCTCTGCCACCCTTAAAGTAAAGAACTTTTTCCTCATATTCAGGTGAAATTTCCTGTGTTCCAGTTTGTGCCCGCTGCCTCTTCTCCCGTCACCAGGCACCAATGAAAAGAGTCTGACCACATTCTCTTGACACCCGTCCTCTAGACATTTATAAACATCGATGAGATCCCCTCTCAGTTTTCTCTTCTCGAGGCTAAACAAACCCAGGTCTCTCAGCCTTTTCTCATAAAAGAGGTGTTCCAGTCCATTGATCACCTTTGTAGCCCTCCTCTGGACGCTCTCCAGTAGTTCCTTGTCTTTCTTGAACTGGGGAGCCCAGAGCTGGACACAGTACTCCAGATGTGGCCTCACCAGGGCAGAGCAGAGGGGAAGGATGACCTCCCTCGACCTGCTGGTCATGCTTTTTTTAATGCACCCCAGGAGACCATTGGCATTCTTGGCCACAAGGACACGTTGAGATTATCAACAGATATACAAGACAGTATTAGACAAAATGGCCTTCGCTTTCTGGGAGGCATTTAAACCAGTCAGAATTGCAAAGGAGTGGAGATGCTTGCCTGTTTTAATATTAATAAACACTTTTAATCCTAATAACATTACAGAAAATCATGGATGAAGAAAACTGAGCTGAGAGACTAGGAACTGTGTCAGATGCCCAGAAGATGAAAACCTCTCCATAACTCTGCTGAAGTTATTGAAAGGACCTTGATTGACATGTCGTAACATTCAGGCCACACACGTTGGCACTTGGAAGACTGAGGATTTCAGGTTCCCCAGGGAGGATGCAAATATTGCTCTATTAGCAATAACACGCTCCGTAGCTCAGACTGATGGGAGATTATACAAGTGAACTGTGCAATATGTTGGGACACCAAGCAGGTTGAGCTGAACGAGTGCTTTAGACTATGGCATGCCATTAGCAGTAAATGCACTAATGTCAAACTAACCTTGAAAACGTGTGTGTTTAAATATGTTAACCACAGCAAGACCTGTGGAAATGCCACAAAATATCAAAGGTGGATGACACTGTAGAAATGCAGCCTGAGTTTCTTTCCTTATGCAAACAGGCTTTTTTTTTCCACCACCCTCAAGGTCTTCCACCGAGCCAAGGACCCAGTGGTTCGTTGCATTGATTTCCCGCCTGCCAAGACATGTCGCCAGTTTAACTTTTCCCATTCACACCAAGGCTGATTTCTTTATTGAGCTAACAAATGCATAAAACTAGGATAATACAACCATGAATCAGCCCAATACACATAGCTCAATAAAGGACAAGGCTCGTGCTGGGGGTAGTCACCTTCCACAGCACATAGACACCTGCTATTCTTTAGAAACCCTGGTTCTGTTATGTTTCCTCTGTTGCTCATAAACACCAAATGAGCAACGTTGGCAATCTAAGGCTAATCCCTCCCTTTTTCCATACGCGATATGTTTATCACAAATGAGCGTCTGGGGCTTTCATTATTTATCAGGGGATGGAGTCGTACCATTGTACCACAGGCTCTGGGAGCCTCAAATCGTGTTGATAGATCGCATTTGTGGGGCCAAAACAGCCTTGATGGCTTTGAAGCCCATCAAAATCCTGCAATGCAGCAGTGCCAAGGCAATATGGGGATCCCGCATGGACCTCGGATAGTCCGTTGGTTTGGAGCTTCAGGGTCCACATGGGAATGGAGATGAAACCTCCTCTGCAGGCACAAAGCATGGCTCCAGATCAGGGCTGCTCTCTCTGACAGCGTGCTGTGCCAGTGAGATGCAGCTCCGACCAATGCTGCAAACACGAATCTCATTATAGGATGGCAAGGTTTGTTTCGCCTAGAGACACGCTGCAAGGGCGCTTTTTAAAGCCCATTTAGCAAGATGATGAATTTTCTTGTGTGCACGGTAATGAAAAAAAAAAAGTATAAAGCACGTTGCATGGTTTCTAAGTGAAAAGCAGTTTATTTGCATTCTCATTTCCCCGTGCCACGTCTAAAGTAAATACAAGCTTTATATTTAGAAAGAAAGTTGATGATTAACCTGGAGAGTAATTACTACTAAAATGGTGATATCTCCAGGTAAGATAAGATCAGATCTTTACGGTGCTATGCTGTGTGGCATGTAAGAGACTGCCTCTCCTTTGGCCAGATGAAACAGAGAAACTTTTCCCAAGGGTAAATAGGGAAATGAACAGGATGAAGTCACACAACAGGCCAGAGGCAGTGCTAGGGCTACAGCTTGTCTTGTAAAGGTACCTGTGGATCTCGATGCCCGAACCAGAGGGTAAAACAGAGGTCGCCCATCCTCAAAGCAGCCAGAAGCACGAGGATTGCTCCAGCTCTGACTGGGCGGAAAAAACCTCTTGATTCACAGGACAAAAGAAACATTTTGTGCTGGACTGGAGAAAGTAGGGAGGCAGATTCAAGCCGGGGACCGGGGGAAGAAGAAGCAAAGCACCGTAAAAGAAAAGGTAGCTTTCTCAGGGTTAACCTTTAACAACACCAGACCTGAAGGCAGTTTTGGGGGGTGGGGGGGTTAGAGAAATCGTCCTATCACTGCACAACCATTGTCTCAAAGAGGGGAATAACCCAATTTTCAGGCATTTTTGCTTTTTATTTCCATCCGAGCTGATTACCGCATTTTTCATCTCGGGGTGTGTGCGTGTGTGTGGCGCGGGGGGTGGGGGGGAGTGGCGGGGGG
>VWZL01004817.1:349757-401896 GCA_013396915.1 Stercorarius parasiticus
GGGAGCTGGCAGCTGTTGCATCCGGGCTGCCTGCGACGCGCCGCTCCCTCGCCTTGGGCTACTTCGCAGTGCCACCTGCTGGCCCCCCGCGTTTTCGAGTGGAAATTTCCAAGCTGATGCGTGCTGCGAGACACATCGCAGCTGTTCTGGTAACTTTTCTCCCCAGACTACCTTACAGCAGGCCTCTGGGCTGGAGGGTGCGCTCGGTATTGCCCGAAACCATCCCTCGCCTCTCCTGCGCGGTGCATCCTGCCGGGGACAGCAATTTCCACTCTCCGTTATTGACAGGTAGCGCGCTGATCTCTCTATTTTGGCTGCCAAATACCGTATTTTACTGATGCTTCCTGCAGCCTCCCTCAGATGTGAGGCTCCCACTTCTTCGCTGTTTGATGAAAGGCCTTTTTAGCAAATAGCAAGTCAAGGTTTGTGCATCCGCAGTAGGGAGCAACCTGAGGGCCACAAAAATGATCAGAGGGCTGGAACACCTTTTGTATGAAAACAGGCTGAGAGAGCTGGGGTTTTTCAGCTTGGAGAAGAGAAGGCTTCAGGGACACCTTATTGTGGCCTTCCAGCACTTAAAGGGTGCCTACAGGAAAGATGAGGACACACTTTTTGGCAGGGTCTCTTGCCATAGAATAAGGGGTAATGGTTTTATGCTGGAAGAGGGTAGATTTAGACTAGATTTAAGGAAGAAAGTTTTTAGTCTGAGGCTGGAGAGACACTGGTCCAGGTTGCCCAGAGGAGGTAGTAGATGCCCCATCCCTGGAAACATGGAAGGCCAGGTTGGACGTGCCGCTGAGCAACCTGATCTAGTTGAAGATGTCCCTGCTCATGGCAGGGTGTTGGAGTAGATGGCCTTTAAAGGTCCTTTCCAACCCAAACCATTCTATGACTCTGTGATTTTCTCCTGTTCTCCCCTCCCCAGGAACTCTGTTGTCCACAGGGCAGAGCAAGGGTGCTTGGACAAGAAAAAAGGACCAGAAAAAACAGCTTTAAAGATGACATTTTGTCTCTCTTGAAGATTTGATCCACATATCAAGTTTATTTTTAAAGAAAAACAAAACAAAACAAGAAAAACCCTTCCATTCACCTGTACTAAGGATGCAGCAGAGAGGTATTTGAGCAAACCCCAAACAGGAAGGCCCAGACACTGTGAGCATTGTGCCTGTGTTAGAAGCTGAGCCCTGCGCTATTTTTGCTAGGAAAGACCAGCTCAGACTCATTGCTCCAGGTAGGAAGAGCTGTTCGTCAGAATTAGTGCTAAGGGCTCTACAGAAAACTGCATTATTCAGTGTAAGTAAGGATTATTGGTCATGATCAATTGTTTTATGCACATACTATTAACAGCAAAAGCTCTTGAAACAAAATCTCCCCCTCTTCCCACTCACATCTTTTCTCTGATGGATTGTTTGATGCAGGATCCATGGATCAGTCCAGGAAGGTCTTCTCAGAAGAAAGATCAGTGAAGATGAGGGCGTGGAGGGTGTGCAGGATACTAACAGAGAATGCACTAGGGTTATTGTTCTGTGTAAACCAGAAGTATTAATAAGAGAAGAGGAGGAGAGTGAAATTAATAAAGATACTTGAAAAGTACTTGAGAAAAGCCCTTGACTTTCCCATGGGAAGTGAGAATCTGGCTGTGATTTCAGCCCCTGCAGGAAAACTGTGGGAGGACGTAGGAAATGTGCAGGTATCTTAGCAGTGTTTCTCCCCTCCTCACTCTCTGCTATAAAATCAGCATGATCTCTGTACTTTTCAGGAATAAATTACAGGTATTTCTAGCAAGCAAAATAAATTTAATTTTCCTAGCTGCCTTCTTATCATGAGGTCTTTATCTTTGAAAGGGGTGGGAGAGGAGGAGTAATTTCATAAGTACTTACCACACTGATCACAATTATGTTGCTGTTAGCTAAATGCCCACTGTTCATTCGGTGTATTGTCTCATCTTCAGCTGCAATATCTTTACAGCAAGAGACTAGGTGCTAATAAGGACTGATTCCTGGTTTTAGCATATTATTTTCCAGAGTTTAAAATGGTACCTATAATCATCCTTGTTTTCCTGTGCCTCATGATTCAGGACTGAGCACTTGAGTCACTTAGCTGGATCCCGCGTCACGTCTCTTATGGCTCCCATCTCCTTCCCTACCAGTGAATGTCCCAGCCACTCTCACTTTGGGATCTCCCACCCTTGCTGTGGTGGCTTCGTGGAGGGTTGACATACAGAAACGCACCTCTTTTCCCCACCTATAGCCAAGTACCAAGAACATCTGCAGTCAGGGCTGGACATACCCCACCCACACAGGACAGATTTGACTTTGTCGTGGCATTGTGGACTGGGGTGTTTTGGAAGAGAAGAGACGTTCAAAATACAAGAGACATCACAAACCACAAGTAGCAGATAAGCTCCCTCTTTAAAAGATATTTCCAAGTATGTTGTTCCTTGTTTCAATTAATTTAGAGCATGGACATAACCTTACAGTACTGCAGGTAGAAAAGAAGTAGATCGGTCCTGTTGTTGGATGGCACTGACCAAAAAAAATGCATCCCCATCTCAGGCTCGACACAGGTGGATGAGGGTCCCATCATACACAACCCCACTGAGTTTTCAAGAGCTGCCTGGGGTTAAGTAAATCCCTGGTGGCTGGTTGCTGACTCAAGGAAACTTCATGCTAGACTAGCTGAGATAATGTGTGTATCAGGATGTCTCCCTCCCTCATCACACCTCTCCTTCATCTGCCACCACCCTGCTCTGCTTGCTGACTCCTAAACTGAGCCCACGAGGCACTGAAGCTGATTAATCTTGGGTGTCCACTAGAACTGCTGATTTGCTTTCTTTCTCATTTCAAAGGTTTCTGGTTAGGTTTCTGTTGTGTTTTCATCACCATAATATCTATAGAAAGACTTCAAACACCCCGAATACTTTATTAAAAAAAATACAAGGAATTTTTGGTGTCAGACGGTGTTAAAGTTCTTGATGAGCTCTAGCATAAAGTCATAGCTGCCAAAGAGAAAAGAGGGTACTTTGCTAAGGAGATGCAGGAATTACCACTTTCCTCATAGCAGCCTACATTCCTGCTTGGTACCCCCTTAATCCTTCAGATGCAAGTTATTCTTCATATCCTCACCACAGGAATCCCTTACACTTTTCTCCTAATGGAAAATAAGGTCACCCTGAATCACACTGGGTCTCACCAGAAGATAGTGAGGTCCACTCTCAGAGTGACAGAGGAACTGGGCTTATCTGTTTCCCTTTAGTGATTCCCATGGTGTTTGCTTTAGAGCAGCTTCTCTTGTAAAAGAGCACAAATACCACATTTGCAGGCTACAGAACAAATTTCTGCAGCACAGAAAGAGCAGACACTTTGTGGAGTGAAGAATAATACATTTTCAGATAATAATGCAAAGAGCCAGAGCTGAATTGTTTTAAAAAGCTCTGATTCCTATTTCAGCTACTGAGGAGCTTTAATCACCACTGTAAGATGAATGTTTCATCAGAATTTATTATTAAAGTAATTTCTAGCATCAGCCAGGATTTCAAGTTGGTTTTAACCCTTTGCATTTCCTGTAAAATACATCTATATATATGCATATGAACACTCAGGTGTGCAAACTAAGGGAAGCATAACAGACTGAGAAAAGAGACACCAATATTTTGAAGCTGTTCAATTAATTAAAAATTACTTTATAATTTATTAGAAGAACAGATTTATTTTTCTAGCTCCAAAATCTTAATGCTGAGAAATTAGGAATCTCCCTCTGCCTAGTTAATTAGCAAGGCATAGATTTTTAAATGTCTCTGATATTTGAAGCCAAAATTCTGAATTTTAACTCAGATGACTGGCAATTATCCAGAAAGTAGTATAAATAGTATCTCCTACACTGTAACACCATCCTTCTGCCACAGATACGGATTGCATGTCTGATGAACAAATTCAAAAGAAATTAAAAGTGCTTAACACGCCCCCTGTGTTTCAGTGCATGTTCAGCCTTTATAGAAATCTATCTACTAGATTAAATTTCTTTGGACTAGCTCCCCTCAGGTGTTTATTATTAAAACTAAACTTGAAGTAAAAATTCAAAACACAATAATAACAATGTTTTTCTTAATACTCATTTTTATTCAGCTGAAACATTGCTAGGATATTTCATAGAATCATAGAATGGTTCAGGTTGGAAGGGACCTTAAAGATCATCTAGTTCCAACCCCCTGCCCTGGGCAGGGACACCTCCCACTAGACCAGGCTGCTCAAAGCCCCATCCAACCTGGCCTTGAACACCTCCAGGGATGGGGCATCCACAGCTTCTCTGGGCAACCTCTTCCAGTGTCTCACCACCCTTACAGTAAAGAATTTCTTCCTGATATCCAATCTAAATCTTCCCTCTTTCAGTTTGAAGCTGTTATCACATGTCCTATCATTATGCTCCCTGATAAAGGGTCCCTCCCCATCTTTCCTGTAGGCCGTTTCAGGGACTGGAAGGCTGCTATGAGGTCTCCCTGGACCCTACTCTTCTCCAGGCTGAACAGCCCTAACTCTGTCAGCCTGTCCTCATAGAAGTGCTCCAGCCCTCTGAGCATCTCTGTCGCCCTCTGCTGGACCCGCTCCAACAGGTCCGTGTCCTTCTTGTGCTGAGGGCTCCAGGACTGGACACAGTACTCCAGGTTGGGTCTCACCAGAGCAGAGTAGAGGGGGCAGAATCACCTCCCTCGACCTGCTGGCCACACTTCTTTTGATGCAGCCCAGGGTGCGGGAGGCTTTCTGAACTGCTAGTGTGCACTGCCTGCTCATGTTGAGCTCCTTGTCCACCAGCGCTCCCAAGTCCTTCTCCTCAGGGCTGCTCTAAAGCCATTCTCTGCCCAACCTGTATTTGTGTCTGGGATTGCCCTGACCCAGGTGCAGGACCTTGCACTTGCCCTGGTTGAACTTCATGAGGTTCACACAGACCCACCTCTCAAGCCTGTCCAAGTCCCTCTGGTTGGCATCCCTTCCCTCCAGCGTGTCAACTGTGCCACACAGCTTAGTGTCATCGGCAGACTCTATTTCCTGTCGCTCAAGCTAAATGCATCATTCTGGAGTTGATATTGCTATTTCAGAGACAACTCCTTTCTGTGCTTCATGAGACTGCGAACTTTATGCCCACCAAAACATGCTGGTCAGTGATTCTGAGCAGCAAAGGGCTCCAATGTGTCAGAGGAGAGGAGGTGCCTTTTATTTTATTTCATCTTTGTTAGCTTTTTCTTCCTTCTGCACTTTCTGTAAACCCATGTAGGGAGCTTTTTGGTGTACAGAGAGTTTTTACCACCATAATTACTCATATCACAGTGGGATCCTTGATGTGAAATGCAAAATACAAAGCCTAGAATGATTTACCACTTACATTAATATCAATATTAAAATGCTTCTTGCCCAAAAAAGCATGAAGAAAAGATGCTTTCTCAGTATTCACTAGCGGACGAAGGGCTGACCTGGGTGTTTACTGAACAAGAAGTAATGGTTTGACGTACATGTGGGTCTGTAAAAAAATCCACAAAACCAAAATAACAACAAATTATTTGTGGGAAGACTGCCAAGGGGACATTTAGCAGACACTTACCAGGTGAATGTGTGGTTCATGCAGATCACTATTGCTTCTCCTTTTGTTCTTGTTCAGCTCTCCTGAAAAATGGGAGATTTTGCCTTAATGGCTTTTTTTTTTTTAAAGAAGCAAGTAGAGAGTAGGCTAACATACAGTAGAAACTCATGGATCTTATAAAAATATCACAAGACTTTCAACATCCATACATACAACAGAAACTACTGGGTTGTAATTTAGAAAATCAAGTGAAAGTCACTCACCACTCCTAGTAAGTACGCAAAATTCAGTTATCTCCTCCAAACACCAAATCACTAGTGCTGTCACTGTAATCTCTGCTTTGAAGGGGTGCATATTTCAGCTCAGTGTCAAGACCAAGAAGAAGGAGAAAGACCACGCTTACAGGACTTTGACCAGCTAACATACTTGGTATCCCCACATTCCCTGCTACAACTGCAGCCCTACAATAACACAAAAGTCCACCTCAGGCTGTGCTCAGCCCCAGCTGGCTGTTTATCCCAGCCCTTACATATGCTCAGCTGTTGCATAATTATAGCTCAATGTCTCTGAGCTGTGCATGCTCTAAAATTCACGAGCCGATAGTTTACAAATATATATGGCTGACTATTTGGAACAGAATAATTTGCTCGGTTTCTGTTAGTGGGGTTTACAGTCAGACTATTCTTCCATCACAGCTTACTAGGAGCATTCAGGAATTTTCTTGTGCCCTTGCTGATAATAAACAGGTGGATGCTATCATTTCACATTTCTTTTTTTTTTTTTTTTTCCTGGTGGGGCAAAATGTTCTGCATAACAAGCTCACATAAAATTTAAAATGCACAGGATAGACCTATAAGTTAGCATTATCGCCTGAATTTAGTGGTAGCCCTTTGCACTGAACGCTATTTGCATACATCAGGGATTCCTGGACTGTATGTGTCCAGGTCACTTATTCATTATTATAATTTATTTCTAGCACAGCAATACCTAGAGGCCCCAGGGAAAGGCAGTTACACATACATGCATATAATGAAAAGACAGTTCTTGCCCTGAAGAGCTCAGCATAGAGCAACCTACCTGGTACAACAGCACCCCATGCAGAGATGCCAGGGCTGTCTCTAAATGAGACGATACATTTATGTAGTATAGTATAATGCCATGCAGAGATACTCTCTGTCCTGGAAGCAGTGTAGTTACATCACTACAGACCCGTATCTGGGATAAATTTGCTGTAAGTAATGTATAAACTGACAGCTACAGTGCTTCCAGTTTTAGTTATCTCCAAAACAGCATTTTACTGTGCAGACTTATTCTTTAAATTTGCTACCTAAATAGGAAAGGAAAAATAATAGCTAAAGGTTTAAAATTGTCAGACTTAGGAGGGAATTTAGGGGAGAGGTACTATTTTTTCCACTGTGGGTTTAGTTGTCAAAGTAGAGTAGTATTCCTTGAGAGCAGTCTAAAGGAACCTGTGTTCACTGGAGGGGAAAAAAAAAAAAAAAATACCCCAAACCGAAAAAAATAATGAAACCCTCAACCCAAAACCAATTTATTTTGATTAGTAAATGTTCATATATTTTAAAATTCTCACATGCCTACTTGCATGCAGAGGTACGCCCGGTTGGAATGAATTCCTCATTTTTACAATGACAAATAAAATCGAATTAAGACTAGGTGATTTTTATATTATTTTTTGTTTTATTATTTTTAATAAAGAAATATTTTAGTACAGACAGGAACTAGTGCAAGGAAATCCCATGGTCTGTGTGACACAGGCAGTCAGATTGCATTAACACAGTTGTCCCTTCTGACTCAACAGTCCATTAACCTAAGCATGAAGTTAGAGGAGAAGTGAGGGTAAAACTTGACTGTGGAAGTAATTGATTTTTTCAGGTCAGAAATGAAATCAAATCAGAACAGCAAACATCACTTAGGATCAGCATTTTTGTTTATTTATTTATAATGTTCAGCAAATTGAAACAATTCAGTTCAGGCTATTTACTTCAACCTGAGATAATCTGATTAAACTCCTTTTAGAACATGTTTAATAAAAGCACAGGTAGAATTCATAAAACTGAGGGAGAGATGTGAAAGTTGTCCTGGGAAATGGGTAGTTTACAGGCTTTGTGGTACCTTTGAGCAAATTTCTGTCAGCTTGATCCTCTGATCTCTTCCCTATCTATACATGTCCATATGGATTACTTTTTATTTTCCAGCAGATATATAAAAATAAAAGCAAATCATTTTGTTTCATGCTTACCAGGATATTTGAGTGTTGAACTTGAGAAGGCAAGCTCAAAGAACAACATGATCTTTTTTACAAGGTTTACTTTATTAATGACAATATGGCTAAACAAAGAATAGGAAATGTTTTAATTATACATCAAAGTATTATGGGAATTTTTATACTGTGATGTTTTGTTCTATTTTGGAATGAGAAAAAAAAAAATCAGGTGTCTGAATTTCTCTGAGATACTGAGATTCTGAGCTACCAGTATTAGTTGTGTCTAAGTTTTATGTAGGTACTCAATCTGACAATTCTGTGATATCTCTCTTTTGGGGCTTTTAAAGTAACAGTCATTTTCAAGGTGTTTGGATTTTTCCTGTCCTAAGAATTCAGTCTATTTCCCCAAATGCCAGGTGTATTTGAAATGAAAATGCCATACTAAAAATAATTAAATAATTAAGAATTAAGTACTAAGAGCAGCTTGGAATCTTCCTTTTCCCCGTGGCTAATTTTTTTCCCCCAGGTCATAAAAGCTGCTGGAGCAATTATCATCCTGTTAAATTCTGGAAGAGCACTTTTAAATAATTTAAAAAGTGATCTGTTTTTTAACATAATTACTATCATTATATTTTTTACATGGGAGTGAACTAAGAGATAAGTACCTTCTAAGTCAATAAATATCTTGGCCTGAAGCCCTGGAACTTTATCTGTGAAGTGTTTATCTTACTGAATCCTCCCTAAAAAACAAAATAATTATCGCTTAATGATAGTAGATGTGAATTTCCTCTTTCAATTACAAAGCAGGATGCTTAAATTTTTTCCATTGTTAGAGAAGCCTCTCTTGATTCTGGTTGGAAATGGAGGAGCATAAAATGAAACACGGGTCATAAACCGACAGGCACTTTTTTTCCCCCATATTTCCCACAACACAAGTAGCAACACAAGAGTTCAGCTCCCTCCCTGTGAACCTTGCAGGAATCGCTCCGTTGCTGTTAGTCAATCAAGCCCTTGGGGAAGGAAAGATCCCATTTACTAATAAGATTTCAAGGGTCACCAAGGGAAGACTATTCATTATGATGGTCTTGTTTTCCAAGGAATGGTAAAAGACTTTCCAAGGTGAAGTACTGAGAGATGTAATCTCTTTCTAATACCTAGGAACTGCCTTTTTCTGTTATTAATATAGCTTCCCCACCATAGGCTACAACTCCAGAAAATATGTAACACATGCCTAACATTGGGCCCATTTTCAAATCCCATTGATTTCTGTGTCATTCGAGAATACACTTTAAATAAAATTATGGTTCCTTCTCCCCCTTGGGAAAAGAAATTATCCCCTGATTTAAAGAACATCATGCGTACATATGGGTAAATAATTTATTTTAAGTTCAAGACCCACAAAAAGGTATAGTAAATAATCATCTTATTCCCTGTGCATCCTTCAGATCTTCATTTTCAGGGCCGTTGCTATTAACAGCTACTAATAATGAATTCATAGAATAATTAAGGTCAGAAGTGATCTCTGGATGTTATCTAATCTAGCCTGATGCTAAATGCAGGCTTAATTAAATCAGGTTGCACAGGACCTTGTCCAGTTGAGTTCTGAATATCTCCAAGGATGGAGGTTCTATTATTTTTATTTTTGCTGTTGTTGCTATTAAAATTATACATTGCAAAAAAAGCAAGCAAGCTGAGACCAAATTTCCTATCTCCTCTGAAAATGCCTAGTTCAGTCATCAGTGCCTACATGAACTTTTAATCCATCCTTAAGTGGGATATTCTCCCCAAAGATGCAGTGAAAATTTGTTATTTAAGCCAATACAGCTGAAGCAAAATTAGCATTGTGTTATCAGGAGCTCCTCAGAGGATGCCAACTATAACATAATTGTCCGTTTACATGTCTTTGCCCTCCCTGCTCCCTTCTGGGTGAATGGGAGTTCATAATATCCCCAAACCCATGGCAAACCAGCACGTTAAGAGGGACAGAGTTAAGGTGGGTGATGATTGCGTGGAGGGAAGAAAGATCAGGCTGCAAGGGATCTTAGGAAGGGTATAAATGGGAGGAAGGAACCCATACAAACTCTTACCTGGAATGGCAAGGCATTAAAACCAAAACACCTCTGTTTTGCTAAAAGCCTAAAGACAGATATTTGTAGCAGTTTTGCTATAGTATCCATTTTCTGAAGGGTGAGATGTAGAGGAAGAGGATGAACCGTCATGAGCAAGAAGCTGGTACAGGTGAGACTCCAGTACAAAGGGAAGGAGAAAAGGATGATGATGATGATGATGAGAAAAACCAGGGGCAGATGGTGAAGGCTGATTGCCATACTGACTGATGGGAGTTGTGAGCTGGTGGTGGACAGGAGCCTGGGGAAATAATAACAACTCAGAAAATTAGGGGCACCAGTGGTCAGATCCCCTGGGGAAAGCAGCTCCTAAATGAAAGCTGAAGAATACGGGGGAGAAGATGACTTAGGGATAGAGATGAGAGCAAAGGAGTGAGAGTACAGACCTGTAAAGTCTGTAAGGGTTATTATAGACACTATTAAATTGGAAGTGCCATTTCCTTCCCCCTCGCTCCCCCCACCTCCCCTTAAAATAGGCCACGTGAGAAGGGGAATCATCCTGAACTAAAAATCACCCATTGATCCAGAAGCTACATCATCAAGCCGTGTTTTCATGCTCTCCTGGACCTATCACAGAAACCACCCACTATTTGCGTTTCCTTACCTCCCACTGCTATAGCATTTTATAACCCCATTGTATTGTTCTGTTTTTCTCTCTTTCTTTTGCTATGTAAAAAGCTGACAGGGGATATATTTACAGAGCTTGTTGTTCCTAAACTAGCACAGGCTGTAAATTATTTCTGAGCATTTGCTATCAGATTCTGATGGATGTCCTTAGCTATTTGATACAATCTCTGTGAAGTCAACATTGAATATGCTTTCTCACCCCTTTCTGGCCCAGTACTAGCACCAATCTCCTCTCTTACGTCTTCATCTCCTTTCAGCTGGTTTCCCCTCAATAACTCCCAAATCTACCCAGATCTCCCTTATTTTTTTTTGGTTCTGTTCCAAACCCAATATTCCCACACTTCAGTTCTCAAACCATATTCTCTTCTAGAAAACTTCTTGCCTATCTTCCTGCCATCCTAAAAAAAGATCTTAGATAATCAGTCTTCATAACAGCTAGTTTCTTTGCACATATCTGGGACTGCTTAGACTAAAAGAACAAAAGAGATTCACTGGGAGATCCAATTCCAGATTTGGATCTAATGCCTGACTCCAGCAAAACCCATGATATGCAGGGAAGGTACCTTGTGTAAGGATGCATAACACTGACAAGGAGTTCTCTTTCTTCAGAAACAGAAATGAACTGACCCTTTAATGTGAAAAAAAAAAAAAAAGAAAGGAAGTAATTTCATCCTTGCTCTAACTCCAGATTGAGATTATAGTTTTATACACAACACTTACAAGAACACAATAAAAGACAGGGCTAATTCTTCCTCCCACAACACATGCTCTGACATTCAAAGTCCAGAGTGATGACACCAAGGCCAACCAGCTTTTGGTCTTGTGGCCTGACCAGAGCATGTTCCTTACAAGTCGGCTCTTCCCTGAATTTGTATGGGAAGTTACTGTGCAGTGCTGTTAGCTTTGCTTATGAATGGCTCTATGCATACCTTTGTTCAAATTTGAATTTATGCTTCTTTTTTGATGTCTGTAGATCCAAAGGGCCACCTGATATCAGAGTGCTAACCAGTATGTCAGACACTCACCACTTGAGCTCATAAAAACATGGTACGTTCTCCAGAGGTGACATGGCTTCTGAAGTTTCGGTTTATATTTTGTACAAACTACACATTCCTCCAATATTTTAAGGAATTCACAAAATATGAATTCCACGTGGAACTGTTATATCTCTTGTTCCCAAATGTGTGGATGAAGAACACCTTGACTTACAACATTTACTTTCTGTACTTGTGTTTTCTTGCTATCCCATATGACTTTGGAATTATTTCACACTTTATTCCATGCTGGCAGATTAAAAGATTTAGTACAAATCTAATAAGAAGTTAGGAGTATACCCATTCTGCTTGGCAACGTCTTCAAACAATACCGTATATAATCCAATCCATACTTATTTATCCTACTTAGCAGACGACATTTGCAAAATGTAGATGTACAGTCTTGCACACTATCAAATAATGCAATCATGATGTATCTATCCCTTCAGAAGTCAGAAAACTCTGTTGGAGTCAATATCTTTTGGCAGGTGGTATAGAGAAAAGGAGAATTAAAAGGAAGAAGATTTGAGAGAAAGATTAAGCTATAATCACTGCAAAAGTTTCTATAATGGAAAATCCAGCCACTGCTTTGCATGATTCTATTCTATCTGAGTTGTTCAGGTCGGCATTAAACAATATAAGATTAAGCACTTGTCAGGCGAACTAATGAGTTTTGGATTGATTTCTGTCTTCTGCAATGCTACTAGCATTTTTGACAGGTATGATTTATAGGGCATTCTTTGGGCCTGTTCATGAGAAGAGCTGTTTATTTTGGTTGATGGACAGGGTTTCTAATGTTCCCAGTGGAGTGTGCAGATGGCGGGAAGGACAGTAATCTTTGAGACCATCTCTCAGTGTCTAGGGTATGTGTCTTATAAATTTGTAATCAAGACCTCAAGAAACTAATGTGGGCAGGCTGCCTCTGAAATTGTTTTTGCGACCTTTGGCCAATGTAATGCTCCCTGAAAAATGTATGTCTGGTACTTGCTGCTGTTTAGTAAATGGAGCTTGTATAGGCAATCAAGGAACTATACTTTCCTTTTTAACTGATGTGACATATATACACAGACGCAGAGTTTTACACATTTACAGTTCTATTCCCTCTGGCTTAGAAGACGTTTTTTGTGCTTTTTATGTCTATGGATATTTAGTGCACTAGTAGACTACAAAAAAGCAGCCAGGCAGTCTGTGTTGGAAACCTGATGGAATCTCTAAGGCGTGAAGATAACAAATCTAAGCAGCTGCACCACTGAATACTTTTTATTCTCATCTGCTGTTCTTTCTATCGTTTGATATTTTTTTTCTATTTGTCTTGCTTATAATTAGATTGTACAGTCTTGGAAAGGTAGGAATGTAGGCCAGGTATAAGCTGATATAGTTGCATTGACTGAAAATCTGCACCAATATAGAGAGAATATGGGCCTTTCATTTATCATTTTCTTAATTCTAAATTCTAAATAATGAATTTTTAAAGATGATGTCAAATCCATTGAATAACACTTATGTGAGTATTTCCTGAAAGCTTAAGAGAAAAGGACTGATTGCGGCATGAATTTAAACATCTAAGATGGACTGCTTTCACAGCCGTCAGATGATAAATTATGGTAACACTAATACTAAGATGATTCCATGGTAAAACTTTAATTCCAGTCCTGCACAGCTCAGTTGTCAAAAATTTGGCTTCCTAGCACTAGCAACCAAATAGGAGGTTTGATACTCAGAGAATATAAAATGCTGTCATATTTAACCTTAGGCTTACAGGTTTGAAGCCTTTGACCTGTTCTTTTATTCAGATCCTTTTGGCCTTTTCAGTCCTGCTACTAAGTCCATTGATGGGACTCTCTTCTGCCTCCCACCTGCTCTCAAGTACATTTATCTTTTAAAACAAACCCTAATTTTTCAAGAAGGCTACTCTATCTCTGTACCATTCTGCATGTAAGATGATGATTTTTCCCTTCAGAACAGATATGAACATTGAATCCAGGTTAAATGTAAGCAGAGGTAAAATGATGCTGTAACAGCTAGCAGGGCCATTGAAGAATTAAGTGACTCAGATACCTCTATAGGCCTTTGACACCGTTTGAGGTGGGCTTGGATGCGTGAGACATCCATACAGGACAGATAGAGATGACACATAGCCTGTAGAACAGCTGTGTCCTTCCAGACAAGCAGCTGCTGGGTAGCCCAAACGCAACTTGATGTCTGTGGTTAAGCAGATGAATCAAGCCTTGTGTGTACCCCTGGGGAGCCTCCTACTTGGATCTTCTGCACTCTAAAAGACCTCTAGTTTCCATTCAGGTCCCACTGTCCTACGTCAGCAGAGAATCATAGAATCACAGAAGGGTTTGGGTTGGAAGGGACCATAAAAATCATCTAGTTCCAACCCCCTGCCCTGGGCAGGGACCTGTCCCACTAGACCAGGTTGCTCCAAGCCCCATCCAACCTGGCCTTGAACACCTCCAGGGATGGGGCATCCACGTCATCTCTCGACAACCCATTCCAGTGTGTCACCATGCTCACAGTAAAGATTTTCTTCCTAGTATCTAATCTAAATCTACCCTCTTTCAATTTAAAACCATTACCCCTTGTCCTTTCACTACATTCCCCCATAAAGAGTCCCTCACCACCTTTCCTGTAGGCCCCCTTCAGGTACTGGAAAGCCTCTAGAAAATCTCCCCGGAGTCTTCTCTTCTCCAGGCTGAACAACCCCAAGTCTCTCAGCCTGTCTTCATAGGAGAAGTGCCCCAGCCCTCTGAGCATCTTTGTGGCCACCAAAAGCATGTTGGTGGTGGCAGCAACACTAGCAAGAGTGACAGCAGAGCTGACAGTGAAGTGAGGGAATAAAGTAAATGCAGTGAGGGCTGCCAGAGTAGCAGGAGCAGCCAAGCTTGCGTAAGTGACAAAAATAACAGAAACATAACATTTTCCAAAACACATCTACTGCTAAGGCCATTTACTACTAAGACAACTTATTATATCTTGCAGTAGGTACCCATAGCATAGAGAAAAACCAAGCTTAAAATGAGCACAGGACCAGAAAAGACTGTTGACATTCAAGAACGAACATCCAAGCAGCCCTTTTATATGTTCATTGGACACGCTTGACTTGCTGCCAGAGTTGTTCCTTGGCTTAAATAGCATGCTTTATCCTCCTTATC
The DNA here is from genome assembly GCA_013396915.1 of Stercorarius parasiticus. Lineage (NCBI taxonomy): Eukaryota > Metazoa > Chordata > Aves > Charadriiformes > Stercorariidae > Stercorarius > Stercorarius parasiticus. Next base: position 364,498 of record VWZL01004817.1, read on the forward strand.
TGCAATAACCTGAATAGTTTGAGTAGTTTTGCCTCCTCTTGGCTAAACAGTGCAACCTCTTCTCATAGGATTTTATTGTCCAAGCATCCCTTTGCCCTGCCTTTAGGGAGATGCTAGGCCTCTCTGCTGATGCTCTAAATCATTGAATTATATTAGTGAGGCACCAAATCTCTGCTAAAACACTGTGACTTGCTGCAGCATGTATAATCTTAGAGTTGCTGCCTCATTATCTGTGAGCACACAGTTTATGGTTGTTTCGGAGCTAGGCATAGCATGTCCTCAGAGCTGCCTGCAAATACAGTGTAGACATAGTGTCAGCCTCCTCATTTACGAATTATTCAATCTCCCTTCTCTAAAGGTTCATCACTAAACTTGTTCCAGTTTTATTACTTTTTTTTCTAAACCTGCATGTCAAAACTATCTATACAAATTCAGGTGACTTCTCATCACAATTTTGTGTGGAGAAATTAATGAATCCTTATCTTTACTGAAAATACCTCATTGAGGAATCACAGCTGCTTTTCCCATGTCTGCATGCTGTTGAAAACTCTCCTCCTATGATTAACAAGAATATCCTGATATTTCTTCCCTTAAGATGTTACTAAGTGATGACCTAGCAGTTTATCCATTAAATTCTTGCTATTACTCCCTCAGCTCATGAGCTTCCATATTGTTGTAAGAAATTTAACCATCTTTACCCTTGTCCACTACATTATCCATTTCTTCCAATGTGTCATCTAATTTTCACTCTGCACTGATGATGCCTTCCTCCTTCATGCCATCAGCAAATTTCATAAGCAATCTCCTATACTTCATACCAAGATTACTGTTTAAGAAATAATGATGTGTGAACCCATTCTCTGCAAGTAAGCTATTTCTAGCCTCATATCACCTCTTTTAATAAAGTTTCTTACCTCTTTAAAGCTCTTGAAGGAATCCCCATTTTCCGCTCCTTAACAGCAAATATCTTATGTAGCAACACTCATTTTGTTAACATTTAGCTGTACTGGCTTGACCAATTTTTTTTAAACAAAAAATATTAATTTCATTTGCAAAAGCTACATAGTTTCTCTGTAGAAAACATTTATTTTTATTCCATATCTCCTCTATTTCTGTCATTTGAATGTTCCATTACTTGGAGTCTCCCGATGTAGGGTGTGCTGTTGAGATCAAATTGATGAAACTGAAGTCTAGTGGATAATTTGTTTCCCCTTTGTTAAATATGGGTATCGTGTTTGCTCCTTCCATTTGTTATACATGATAACACCTAACTTAATACAAATATTTGTTTCTAGCTTTGTAATTTTAGATTAGTTGATGACGGTGTCTGTTACACCCTTTTTGAGAATGGAACTCATAAGCTATTGACACCATCTTGTTTATGGTGATTTATTACCATTCTGACCTTCATATCAAAATTATAAAAAACAAATTAAAAATTTCCATATGGTTCTAGGGCCAGCCCTGGGCTGACCATGATTTCTTTGGAGTTGAACAGTGGAAAATTAGGGACTGAACTAGATCCCCCAGACTCTTCCCATCACCTTCACTCGCGTGCTCACAGGAGGATGCACCAGCTGCCTAGAGTCGTATTCCCTCTTCGCTAGCATGAGGCTGAATGCAGGGGTGGGATGCTTTACGCCCCTTACTCCCTTCGTGTCTGCTTTGACTTCGCCGTCATTTAAACTAGCAAACACTTTGGAATCTAACTTGTCTGCAGCAAGTTCCTGACAAAGTTCAGAGAGTTACTTCAGGACTCAGAATGAAAACTCAGATTGCGCTGCAATTTTATTGACTCCTGCAGTCAATAAATCTCCTCTCCCTCAAATGAGTGAGTGAGCGCAGCACACAATCCATTTCTCACCACTGTTTTTCTTTGGTTTGATCTGTTAAGAGCGAAAGCTATTTTGCTTCCTATTTGGCCCCCGCAGGTTAAAAGGACAGATGAATTTGGGTGAAATAGTACAACTGTCACCTACTGGTTTCAAATGAGAGTCTGGGAAAGGATTGCCCAGGACTTCAGGTGGCAGATGACTTTCTCATACTGCAGGTCAAAAATTAAATTTCTGGGAAGAAAAAAATGCTCTTGAAGAAAAACTAATAACTTTGATGGGATATTATAGGTAATCCAAAGTTCACTTTCTGTCCTCAAAACCCTACTATTCACACACAATAGCAAATGAATCAATCCCAGGCTATTATGGGTTATTATTACTTCTGTGTATATAGCAATAAAACCTTATGGGTATGACTGTTGTCTTCTCATTTCCCATCTGTGTCATGTGTCAGTGAACTGTACCAGTGACCTTTTCTATGACCACGACCATTCTCTGTTTGTACTGCAGTTTCCCCACTTGTGCAGTGAAAATAATGACAACTTTCTTTCCAAGGGCATAGGATGACATGACAGTGAATAATGTTGCATGGTCTAATTCAAAGTCCACTGAAGTAGCTGAGAATCCTTCAGCTAAATTCAACAGGCACTCAATCAAGTGCTATAAAGGCCAAATCATTCTATTATGGAACAAATCTCACGATTAATTTATCCCCATTTCTGAGGCACCAAATCATATAGCAATCAACCCTAATTTCTGCAAACAGATTTGTTTATTCATTTATGCATCATTCATTTTTCATTCCATGATTTTCAGCCTTTGGCAGGTTCCCAGTAAAATTTTTCAGTGCTTATTGCCCAGAATGATGTTCTGTGATTGCCCATCTGAATCGTATGGCAAGGGTTTTAATCTGCCTGGTGGAATGATACAAAGAGTAGAATAATGAACTGGGATATAATTTGTTGGTTTTTTTCTTTCTATTTTTTCCAACTGATGAACCCGCTAGAAGTTTTCAGACTGCGGTGGAAATCCCTGGAGAAGTTTAATTTACATAGATTACTATTTTAAATGTCCAAACGTGACCTTTCTCTGTGGTCTTTCATGGAACTTTTGGAATTAGGTAATGGACTATAGGCTATGTCTGTCCTGGTAAATTAAATGTTTCTGTAGCTGGTCTTTGACAGTGAGGCCAATAGGCAAGGATCAGGCATGTTCACACACGTAACGTTTCTTACTGTCCAAAACTGGGTGGCTGTATGCACCTTGCCAGCTGAGATCGGTTTCTGGCCCTTGAGAACTTCAGATCCCCTTCTGGGACTTGACACACACACAAAAAAAAAAACAAAAACCTTTTAAAAACATTCAACTTAAAAGTTCAGACTCCAGAATCTGGGAATTCTCTTTGACTACCAAAACCACTGAGTCCAGCAGGACGCAGGCTGAAAACTGTGCCTTTAGATGAATGAACACTTTTACTGAAGACCAGAAAGGGGCGGTGGGTCTATGCAACTTCAGGCATATAATTTGGTCATCTAACGTCACCTTCATTCTCAGCTGTCTCTGTTTATAGCTAAGGGAGAGAAACATGTGCCTCCAAAGACTCATTTGGAAAACCTACACAATGTGAGGAGGTTTGGTGCCTTTAAATAGGTGAAAGCCATGACTAATTTGATCATATGAGATTTGGAAAATTTTACACTTCCTTTAGCAGATTAAAATATCTCTCAAACAGGTTTTCTCATTCTTCTTTCCCCCTCCCCTCCAAAACCTATACATCTATTTACAATTCCCAACTTTATAAAATAAATTGAATTTGAAAAGATTTAAAATAACACATGAAATTATTTCAGCACATATATATAATGAAGACGACAGACCAAATCTCACAGCAAGAGTAAGGAAACATAGGTGCAGTTTGTCTGGGGAAGCTGTGAAATCTCCAGCATGGGAGGATTTTAACAACAGGCTTTAAAAACATCTGTCTGAAAGGTACTGTCTGAGCTGATATTTTTTCTGGGCTAAAGGAATGGACCAGAAAACCTATTGAGACCCTGATTATCTTATTATCTAGGAGCCTAGGGTTTCATAGATTTACGGTTGTTAAAATCTTATGACAGGAATTTCATGTCACCCTCCTGGGCAATAGGCAATCAGATAAAAGTAGAGATAATCAAATTAGAGGTTTCTGTTTTGATAAATGTATACTTAACCCTATTTTGTCAAAATACAAAATGTCAGCCATTATTTTAATGTAATGCATTCAAACAGAATTGTTTAATATGCCCTTCTCCAGTGATTTTTACGTTAAGATCTAAAAGTAAATAAAAGAAATATTTTATCTGTGGGTGTTAACTTCAAATTATTTTATATATAGGGAAACTGAGGCAGTGAAAAAAAAAAAAAAAGACTAGTTTTGAAATTCCCATAAAGCCACGATTTCACCCATGTTTCAGGCATTAACTGCCTGTTTGAACTTGTGTTTGATGTCAATAATCTGAGCCAGTAAATTACTTCAACTACAAATTGTGAAGCCAGTTTTGACACCATACAGAGTCCTGTGTTCCATGGATATGTATAAGCAAAATATTTGGACATCCAAACATCATCATGGCAGAATGAGACCTATGGATCTGAGGGATATATACAGTTTGTATTTGCTAACATAACTTAAATCCCTTTCAGGGAGCTTAAAAATCTGTTCCTGGCCTTTGTGATTCAGCAGCAGATTCAGAATGCTGACCCAGAGTATCTCACATTTTAAGCAGAAGATGCAGTACCTCTCACATTTGATCAATTCTGTAACGTGTCACCTCAGTCATGGCTCCCATCTTCTAATTTAAACTCTTTGCAGAGTAATCTACTAAAATGATATTTTCCGACTGGAGTAAAATCCTTTGTTGTTATTCATTTTTGGAGCTCTGCAGCATCAAAAGGAAGGACTTCATGTGACCTTCAAGACGGAAGGTCTCGTTGGGTTTACCACCTGCTCCACTGGTGGCCAACAGACCAACTTTTAAGGTGTTCAGAATATATTTTGGTAGTGAGTATACTTTTAGCAGAAATTTAATCAACTTGCCCCTGTTAAATATTTATCCAATTATGCAAGTGACAAGCGAAAAATGGATGAATCCCTTTTAACGTAATATAAAATAGCACATAGCAGAAGGGAATTTTATCATTAAAGATATAATGAGATCATGAACACCTCCAAAGGGGTGAGTTAATCAAATAAGGCCATAATATGACAAGCAGCCTGTCAGAAGGAATTCTATCTGCTGCAGTATGCGAGTTGCATTTGAGTTAATAATTGAGTCGCGTAACCATTCTACCAGTCTTGTTAGAGGATGTCACACTCAGCTTTGCTGATGAAGGAGGACAAAAGTAGATTGTATGAGAGGGGAATTCCAAAAGCTGGTATTGACAGTGGGTGTAATTACAGGAATTGCTGACAGTTGCAGATACAGACCTTTCCCCCAGGCCCATAATGTGTATTGCACTCCGTTCTCCAAAATAATAATAACCCCCCTACACTAAGTATGGATATATGTACACCTGAAGAACTAGGTGTATAGACAGAACAGTCTGAAGTATATGGCAGAGGAGACTCAAAATTTTTATTTTTCTTCTGGAAAGGAAGAGTTTAAGGCGATATCCTTAGCTGGTCCAAAACTTCACAGCTCCATTGACTTCAGCTGAGCTCTGATGATTTACACAGGTTAATGCTCTGTCTCACAGTATGTAATCTTTTCCCATTAATGTTTACCTGCTGTGCCATAATGACTACAAAACACTCGACAATAGCTAGACAGTGGGTGTGCTGTGACTGCCACATACTACACGAATCATAATCATGCTACTGGTACCTTGCGCTTCCTCCATTTATTTGTCATATCCATCTGGTGTCCCTCCTACATAGGCTAAGAGTAGATACTCTGTACAAGTGCAGTTCTCATCCTACATTGGAATGAAAATAGCATTGCAAGAGCAATAAGCAAAAATTAGCGTCTGATTTCTAATAGCAACAACACGGTAATATAGATGCTCTCTCCCTCCAGGAGCTCAAGGTACTTGGACTACTTTGTAAACGGTGTTTTGTAGAAGATGAAATATAAGGTAGTAAAAGATCAAAGGATTAGCTTGTGATTATACTATTGGCAGATCTTATTCCAGCTGTAAAAGGAAAAAAAATGATGAGGAAATTCATATCATTATTAAGCATAACTTTACTACAGGTAATAAATGCTACCAAGTCTAAAGCTGTACAGAAGCTGTCATAATAAATCCTGAATCCTGGCAAAATTCATTAAAATTCACATTTTGTGGACTCACTGAGAAAGAACCAAATAACTGCTGACACAGTTTGCTAGCTTTGGATGTTTGTCTTTTGAAAAATTCAAGAATTCAAAACACAGCTCATGCAGAAGGAACTCGCGTGGATTTAAGTTTAAAATGGTGTTCACTTATCTACAGTGACCTATATTACTGGACATGTTACTGACTGTCTTACTGATCTTGTGCTCTTCATACAAGAACAGAAGACGTGAAAATGCCATCTCTGAACCTTGCTCATCTGAAACACAGCTTCTTCTAAAAACAATCGTTTTCCAGGAACCGTGATGCAGCAGTCATATTGTATCTGAAATAACTTAAAGAAGAAAATACTATCATAGCAGCAGGCAGAAATAACACCAGCAACCATAACATTGACACATATATATTATAAAAAAAAAAAAAAAATCAATATTCTACATTGGATTTCAGATGATCCGTATACAAGGCTGTCTTTACCACTTATCTTGTGATTCTACCATAAACCCATAATTCACTCTTTGTTTCCCGGTTTACTGGGCCTCGCAACATTTTATTTCTGAATCAATTTCCACCTGTCAGTTCAGAACAACCGTGCTTCACTTCCACCATCCCTTGTCTCTATCTATTCATAGTACCTTTAACATACAGAAAGCCTCTTTTATGAGTTACTGCTATACCTGCTGCAATGGGACGCTCATCTTGGTTAAGGAGCAGTTTATTACAAACAACATCAAAATGTCCTGACCTCCCTGGATAGTTAGTAAGGAGCGCTTGCAGAACATCTACAATACTGTCCCCAAAGAGGAGGACCCCTGTCTTCAGTCAGATGGAGCTAACAGCTGCTCAGCATTTCTGCTTCAGCTCCTCACTAGTTTTGCATTGTGACACTTTACTGATTTTATTTCATTAGTAAAGTATATGTTAAACCAACTTATGAGGTTGTTTAAGTCGCTGCCATGTGCCAATAGGTCTTTTGTATTCTTTGGGAAAAGCAAATAGCTTCACAGAGGAATATTGAGTAGCACCCAGTGAAATCATGTAGCAGTTGAAAAGATGGACTTGAGGGAGATGGCCATGCATGGAAGTGCATCTCCTGTGGCTCGGCACTCAAGATGCTAGCTTCTGCAAGTTCAGGCTAGAAAAGATCTCATAAAGAGACAGCGGTTTTAGGGTTTTTTTTTAATGCATGGAAAGCCATCAACCACAATAGAAAAGATTTTGTCATCCAAAACAGTAGAGGTGAAGGTGGGACCTCAGCACCTGCTTGCTCAGACTGCACAAGTTCTCAAATATAGTTGTCGAAGCAACTCAGACTGTGATCCAAATCTTAGTTGAGTTCAATTTAGGCCTCCGGATGCAGGTGTCTGTATGTGGGGTAGATTTCTAAGCTATTTTTTTAATCAGTGGAAAGAGATAATGCAATCCTAATTGTGTCTAGGGCACAATTTAGATAAGTAGCCAGTTTGCGATGGAGATTTGCAGCAGAAAGGATTCAGCAGGACCAACTGCCCTGGTAACCTCTCCACTGCCTATAAAGACAACTTCACCATCCAGCACAGAAGTGGATACTTATACACAGGCACCTATTATGGCTATTTTAACTAAAATCTAAATCCTACTGACTGGGGTTTTTTTTGGGTGGGTTTATTTGGGTTTGGTTTTGGAGGTTTTTTTATTATTTTTCATTTCATAAAAATGATGAGCATTGTGTATATACTTCTCCAGACTATGGAGGTCCATTAGAGAAGATTTTGGGATTCTCTTAAAATTGCTTAGTCCCTTAAACTGGCTGAGTCTTGCCAATAGGAAAATCCATTAAACGTAAGGCTATCAAAGTCAGAAGCACCATGAAATATTCCTGACAAGCAGAACCAACTCACACAGGTTCTCCTATCAAATACTAGAGCAGGATAGCCATATATCAAAATAGAATGTCAAAATAGGATATCAGATCCTACCAGATGCTCATCAAATTATTACCCATGGCAAATCTTCAGTGCAATTGCTACGTCCCCTATTTTAGTCATAAACTCAGATTTCAGTTGCTAATAAAGCTGCCTATGAACTTGCATATTCAGTAGGCATTCTGGCAGAGCACTACAGCATGCCAATACAGAAGGCTAAACAGCAGAGCTATAAATAAGCAGGACCCTGCTTTTAAGAAACTCTAACACCTACGCAGCTCACTATCTGTAATTTAACAGAGTACTGAAAGACCAAGTATTTCGTACTCATCTTCAGACTGGGCAGGGACAGGGGGAGACAGTACAACTGAAAGTGAATCAAAAGGAGAAGAAACTCTCACGACCAAATGAATGAATACAAAAGAAATAAAGCAGAGACTATGTGGCTTGGGGAGATTTAAAATTATTATCTAATGGTGGAGCTCTAGAAGAGATAGTTGGTTATTTGTAGCATGCTTCCTTTGCAGTCAATATATAAGAGACAAGGCATTTTGGTCACATTTTCTGCAAATCCATGTTTTTTTCTGAGCTCTGATTTTACTTTTTTTCTGTATTTAAGTCAGATGAATTGCAGTTTTTGTAGATTGTTCCTGTATTTCAGCTCCTCTTTGCTTGCTTGTTCATTTATTTCCTTGTACATACAAACTTCTTCAGCTCAAACTTTTGAAAGAGATCTGAGGACAGGACTTCGAAACTTGGGCAGTCGGAATCCCTTTGAGCTGTGTATTTCCACCTGATGGCCCTCAAAGCATTCTAAACACTGCAAAAGGTGAGGGGCAAAGGTAGAAGGATGCATTTTTTTATGTATCATTAACTTCTCCTTCCTGAGTTGTAACAGATCACCTCTGTTATTTCAATAATGTTGCTAACAGCAGAAAGAATTTCTCCTTGTGTCGTAAGTATTTGAAGAAGTAAAATTGCAATTCTAGTCCTGGTGCTATTGTGCTGCTTTGAGAAGCTGTGGTATAGATAGGGCTATTGTAACAGAATTACAATTCTGTAGGTATAATAGTGTCTGAACCACAAACCTGCATAAGTATCTATCATCTCACTCAATAACTGAATGCAGGGACAGATACTGTATAAATTCTTAACACTTATAAAACAGATTTTTGGGTTTTGTAAGTTCTTCGTAAAACAGATCGTTGAGTTCTAGAACTGGAAAATTCTAGGGTTTTTTTCTCCTACTTTGGAATTCTTTCTTGAAAAGAGAAAATACAATGCTTTTCTTTAAAAGATTCAGGGAACTGTAGCAGATGTACATATTTAGCTGAAGTCATATTCTCACAAAAATAGTGGAATAAATAACTCAAAAGTTTGCAAGCATCTAGAGGATAATAAGAGAAGAGCAACAGCCAATTTACATTCATCAAAAACAAATCATGTCAAACTAATCTAATTCTTACTATGACAAGGTAACTGGCTTTGTGCATAAGGGAGAAACAGGAAATGTCATATACTTTTACTTTAGCAAAGCTTTGACCTAGTCTTGCATGAAGGACTTAGAAAAAAGTCTGAGAAACATTGTCTAGGTGAAACTCTAGAGTGCAGGATTACATAGCTGCTGTCAAAACATCAACATTAGGTAGCTACCCTCACTCAATACAGTTGTCTATTTAGGATTCTGTCTAATGTCCGAAACCATTCATAATTTCATAAATGGTTTGGAGGAAAGAATAGAAAGCATATTTGTTGCAGCCACAGAGAGCACCAAGGTGAGAGCCTGCAAACACAGTGGGGAGGAGGCCTGGAATTCAAAACAACTGGAGACAAGTGGAGACAAAGTACAGTGTCATTCAGGAATGACAAAGGTAAAGACAGGACTGCATGCGTACCAAAGTGGATTTCTGCCCTGGCTGCAGTGTTGCAGAATGGGATCTGCATAATAAGAAATTACAGCTGAATTTGAGTCAAAACCCTTGTGCTTGTGCGTAGAAGGCACGCTAATTTGGAAGGATGGGGACTATTTGTAAAGGATCCTCAAAAGAGAATGAGACTGATTTTGTCAGGTGCAGAAAATATGACCTAGGAGGAAAGTTTATAGAAATTAAAATCATTTAATCTAGAGAAAAGAAAAATTGAGGGAAAATGTGGAAATGGTCTTCAACAGTAAAAGGTAGCTAGAGGAAAGAAACTCTTCTGTGTCTACTGTTGTTAGGCCAAGGAATTATAAAACAAAGAAGATTAAAATCCAACATCAGGAAGTGTTTTCATGACTGAAGATACTAGCATTTGTCACAAGTGACACAGCTGACCCTGTCTTTATGAAAGGAGACGGACTACATGACCTGTTGGTGTCCATTCTTGCCACATTTTCTTTGATTTCTCCAAGAAAAAAAAGGTATTTCTTTCTCTGAAAGATAAGCCTACCCTTAACTGAAGCACAAATACACTGAAAGTAATAACTGTATCTCTTTAGGGTTCACAGCAACCACTAAAAAGTAAAACACTTGTCGTCTCACACATAGCTGAAAATTGTGAAAGGGAATAGAGAATCTCAAATTAAACATTTTTTAATGTAGGAATTGGTACTTTTGATTTAAAAAAAGAGTATTAGAAAAGTACATCATGCAAACCCTAACAGTCTGGTTTGATTAATCACACTGAGTCTCTGAAATATCACATTTACTAACCTCTTCCTACAAGACCCTGACATCTCAGAAATCTGACAGTGGGGCAAGGGAGAATTAGTGTCCTTCTCTCTATAATCCTGAGAGATGCAATACTGACTCAGGAGAGAAAGGTTCATATAACATGTGGAGCTAATTTTCTTTCATTGTTACTGTTCTCTCTGCTGTAAATCCTGTTTGGAAGAATGTAATACACAACCACAGGTCTGGCTTTATAACTTTCCAAAAAGATGTTGGCTTTCCATCAACTAGAATGAATTATTCCAGCACTACTGTCCTTGGCAGCTGTGATGCCCTCCACTCCCAGGGGCAAGGAACGCATCAAAGCAAGCATGTCTTGACTGAAAATTCAAATAGATTTAAGAATGGAAGGAAGACAGTGTGAAACTGGTCATGTCTTTTCCTGCAACTCAGTATTAGCCAAATTCCCAAGAACAGATCCCCTCCCCCAATCCACCCCTCTCCCAACTAAAAAAAACCATCAAAACCAGAACAAGCTATATCCTTAAAAAAAAGCAGTGGTTGTAGGAGAGTATCACACAAGCAGGCTGTTCCCATTTTGTACCGTAATTGAGTGATCATGTAGATTGAGATGTACAGCTTCCTCTAATCCAAATGGCCCTGTCTTCTGCTCAAACAGCAAGCATGTACAAGTTACATATCTCAGTCCAAATTCACATGAGGCTTCTCATACAGTCAATGGAAAAAATAGGCATCTCTGGAGGCTGAGTCATCTAGCCTGCCTTAGACATCCATCTTAAAGTGTGATGAATCACTCTCTAGAAATACTCAGTTTTTATTCAGTTTTCTGATGGAGCATTAGTTCAGACTCAGATGCTTAAGGCATGACCACTGTATCCTTCTCAGAGCTTGAGGCATTCAGGGCAACAAGAAGATGAATTTGCATTGATTAATGTGTACAGCTATTTTAGAGCAGAAAGCAAAGAGTGTAAGTATAAGCACCAGTTATCATCAGTCTGATATAGAATTGCATTTCCAAAATTGAAAATATTGCAATTTAATGATGAATAATGATTCAATGTAATTTGAAGGAATCATCTCACAGGATTTTAGGGACTTAGTAAACTTCCACTTAAAACATCCAAGAATAATCAAATAACTAGCAGAAACAAAGTTCCAGTAAAAATTATGTTTAAGAATTCCCATATCAACCACATTAAATATTTAAATGCACTTGTAATTTTTCAGAATCCAACAGTCCTTCAAAGAACTGGAGTTTTATTGCTCCACTTTTTAACCAGTGTGTCAGTTCAATAGAGAAGAGTCCCCAAGATGCCCATTGCAGCTTTGTCTTGGGGATTAATTAAAATTTGATGAGGTATTCTTATGGCAATCAGGCTTTCAAAAATGAATTTTAAGGTTGCACTAGAACCATAATAGTAACAGGGCTAAACAGGTATGTGAAATCTTTGCAAAACACAAGGATTACACATATGATATATCCATATGGTCAGATTCACCTCTTGGTTGTGCCTGAGTATATTTTTTTACTTCATTCTAATGATTAATTAAATTCAATATTCCGTGGTGTAAACTGGAATAATATTCTGCCCTTCCTTAAATCTCTTTTCCTTTCTCTTACTTTAATAGCATGGTTAGAATATAAGTAAGATCAGAATTTATCCCCTGGATGTTGATTGTTCTAGGGAAAGGTGTTAGCAAAGTTGGTAGGGTCTTTAGGGTACTGTAAGATGTGAGCCCAAGGTCTGTCAAACATGACAGGTTTCTACCTTTTCACTCCCGTATAATGTTGTTTCGTCAAAAATGAAATATTTCAGAGAAGAGCAGAGGTTTATGATGGGAGTGGTGTCAGGATTTGAGTAGTAACTTTTGCTTGTGCCCAACCTCAGTGCATTAATTTCTCATTAAATTTAACAATAAACAATTGTTTGGAGAAAAAAATAAAAGTGGTTTTGAAGGGTTGTTACTTTGATCTCCTGAGTTTAGACACAGAAACAGCTTAGTCAGCCAAAATAGCAGGGCAGAGATTTCCATAAATGTGAAAAAGGGAAAGAAGATGTAAAGAAGAGAAACATGGGGCATGAGCAATGCCTAGAGTAGATGGGGCACCAGTAGTAACAGCAGTCCCTGCAGCAGAGCTGCCATGAAGCATTTTGTGTCTTGGTCTCTTATTTTCCTGATGCTTCAGTGACAACAAATGCGGTTTAAGTTTTGGATTACTGTCCTTGGAAAAGGATGAGTGGTGTGGGTAGGAAAGATGCTGGACTCACTTCACATAGTGATTAAATAGTGATTAAATTTCATTATCACTGTAAATCTAAGTGTGTAAGAAGGGCGGAATTGGCTCAGGCCAAATGCCTGCCCAGCATGATGCCTGGTCTCTGACAGCATCCAATAGTAGGTGGATAGGAAAAGTAAAATCAAATACAAGGCTTTTTTCCTTGGAATGGTCTTCCAGCCTCTTGTGCGCTGCTGCTCTGCTGCTCTCTGAGCTGAAGATACTGTCTTTCATTTAACAGTCCCAGACTGATTTGCTTTCCATTATTTCATATCCCTAATCACTTTTAAATCCATGCAAAGTTTGAACATCCGCAGTGTCCATAGTAAATAGGTGCAAAGCCTAGCCACAGTAGTAAACCAGTTATCATTTAACAGCCCTAGGTCAGAGCTGCCAATAAAAATCACTTAGTCACAGGGTTTAATGTGGAAGGGAAAGGACAGAAAATCAGCCTCGCACTCCACCAGATTTTGAACAGATGCAATAACGATAATTTGCACCTTGGGGAAGTGTGCTGAACAGGGTGTGCTGGAAGTCCAACTACACTACAGCACCATGCACTTTGAACTAAAACTCAGAAACCCCAGTGAAAAACTCTGTAAAAGACCCAGTGTTTTGTACTAGGTGTGATTTTAAAGTGCAATGCTTTGAAGGTCAGCCTGAGCTTCACTGCCAGCTGCTAACCACTTCAAAACCTAGCTGGGATCTGTCTGGAGACAACGGACTGCGTGCAGGATAGACATATCCTCAGGAGGAGGAAACCAAGGTTAGATTTGGGCCATCGCTCTTACATTGTAAACTCTGGTCTACTGGCAGCTGGAACTGAAAGCATTCATTTGTTTCAGTTAAATCACCTAAAAGATATAAGAAAAGGTAATAACACACATATATCGCTGACCCAAGTCCCATTCATTTTGGCAACGTAAAAGCAAAAGGCTTAAAACGTATTAATCTGTGATCCTCTGGCACTTCAGGAGTGCCTGAAATATCCATTCTTAGGAGCACGAAGTTGTCGATGCCTGATCTATGTCTTGTCAATTCTGAGTAAGAAATAATGAGGTAAATCAGTTACACCTAGGTTGGCACAAAGCTTTCTTTTTTTTTCTCCTCTCGTTTGGAACCAATTACCAAAGTAACTCTGAAGCAGCTAATGTGATATACAGTCTTTCCAATCAGCAGATTTTCCAGGAGCATCAATCAGTCAACTGTCTGCAGCTCTGAGATCGAGCTTAACTCTCTCTAAATGAATAAAAAGAAACCATCTGGAAGACACTTTCCTCCTGAGCAAGAAGTAAAGACGTGCTGACTGTTAGCTGGTGTCATTGCAGAGCATTTGTGAAATGCCAAGCGCAACGGAGATCGTTTCATGTCTTTACCTGTGTACTTGCAGCCCCCAATTTGAATTTCACTGTGATCTTTGTCTCCTGTGAATTTCTCCTTTGCAGTTTGGAAGTCCTACCTGGAGGAGAGGCAGAAGTGTGGTGCAGAGGTCTCAGCTCAGGTGTGAGGACGCCACTTCATGGGAAATACCAGCTCTGTCGCTTCCCAAGCTGCAGGGAAGCCACCAGGGGATCCTCCCAAACCAGCTCAGGGCAGAGCAGTAAGCCCTGGTAAAATCCAAAGAAGCCCTGAATGACAGCAAGAAATAAGGGAGGGGAAATGGAAGAAGGCTGATCGGCATAACTAACAATACTGCAGAAGACAGAGCCTAATTTCTAGATGCCAGAGTGACGATGTAAAATACATATCCAGGTAGTCAGACAGACACGTAGGGGCAGTTCACCTGCTAGTCCATCACAAAATACAGCTGCGTTAGCAGGAAAGAAACTTTCTCCAAAAGAGTTTCTTCTGTCTCTTGCCTCCAGGGTGGAAGAGCAGCGGGGAAACCCTCAGCACCCTCTTTTGAGGAGGACGGCCAACTGAGCAAAAGCTTTTGCAGAGTTTTCCGAGGAAACTGAAAATACACCAAACTACCACCAACAACGTATTGCCACAATGTTTTTTTTTATTGCCCTCATATAAATGTGCATGTTTTCATAGGCACTTATTTTCTAGAGAAAATGTATTCTTCTATCACAACATGGCAGAAATGTGTTTGATCTCACACAGTTGTAGCAAGAAGCTGATTTTGCTTTGAGTGAGTAGGTTCAACTAAAAATTAACAGCCACTGCATGCAAAGCAGTGGAAAAGGGGTGAGACTTTCACTGTAAAAGCTCCTGAAGGTAACATAAAATGGACAAATGTTCCTATTAGTCTTATCACACTTGGAAGATTTCAGAGAGTCAGCATAGATTGATTTCCTCTTGGCACTCAGCCTGGACATTTAGATGGACATTTAAAAGGATTCACAATTGAGACAGTTTTAAGACTCCTCCAAAAAAAAAAAAAAANGGATCTGTTCCTAAACCAAGATGTTGACTTAGCAGTTTTATTGGACTATCCTTTATATTGACAGAAGCTTCTCATATGAAAGTCATGTAAGTGACATTGTAGCTAGCTGTCCCTCTTTTTGATATTTCCCTCTTATTTATGTGTACTGCAGTAGGCACTCTTCGAAATTATATTTTACATTTTAGCTGTCTTTCACTCTCTGTTGCAAAATAACACAGAATCTACCCAAGGTAGGAAGGAAACAAATAGGCAAAAAATCATCCCCTGTCTACAGAGTAGGATGCAGGCAGGAGGCGATAATGTTCTGTTTAAACACATCCCACTACCCAAAATAATGCACAGGTTTTAAAAAACCTCCCAGGTGTAAGTCAGGTTGGTTTCTGAGGCCACAAAGATCTGTTTTTTTTGCTACAGCCCCGTTTAGTCCATGGAGGGTCAAACTCCCAATTTGACTTTGAACTTCAGTGAACCCCCAGGACTTTAGCTGATCCTCTGCTCCAACACAAACTACAGTCTTAGGAACATACAGTTTTTAAAAATACATTCTTCATATCCTTTTTGCTTTTTCTTCTTAGAGGGCATGTTTCTCCAACAAAGCAAGTTGGAAAGTATTATCATTCATCGTTTTCTAGATCACTCTTTAGGTAACTTTCACAAATCTCTAGTTCAACGGATTTGATAAACACAAATCTCCAGTTGCTAGAGGGTTTTTTTTTCAGGAGGAGAGGTTTTGCTTTTTCCTGAAGGGTTTTGCTCATTGCTGTCAAAATGTACCTCAGGAGTAAAGACTGGCATTGTTTCTAGCAGATGGATGCACAATTACAAACGCTGACCCAACTGATATCTTCTACAGTGTTTTAGAGGGAATGACCACATCTGATTTACACCCATAGTTTCTTGGTTATCGCTATGATAAAACTTTTTTTGCCAAGAACTCACCCCACCCACTTTGTGATTTTCCTCAATGGTGTTTAACCAAGAACCTTTTCCGTAGGGCTGTAAATGAAACAACATTTCTCCTTGCACAATACTATAACTAAAGTCAGCAAACTGTCAGCTGTGGCAGATTGTGCCTGGTCTGTATAATTGAGTTTGATTAAGAGTTTTGTTGCCAACATTGGTTTTATTCCCTTCCTATGTAAACATTTTACATCTTCTCATGGTTAAATATTGTTTTGCTTTGTTTATTTGGTAGAGCTGCCACAGAAGACGAACATTCGAATATAGAATTAATTAACATTGATGTCATTGTGTTCAAAGGAACATAAGGTTGGGAGGGGGAAAAAAGACATTCTAATTATTGGAGTGTTTGGTGGGAGTTTATTTTACAAACACTATCATTATGTTGACAACAGTGTAGCAATATGTTCCACAAGGCTTTTGTTGCTTCCAGGAATGAGAGGATGGAGCATGGATGTTGTTTTTTTCATCGCAGAAATTTCTTTCTTGGGGTCACAAGCAGACCTAGCTGCCTGCAAACCCCAGGAAAACAGAGTTTCTGCTTCCTGGTATCTCACCATCATTTGGATAACATAAATTGAGTGGAAACAGTCCAAATCAGAAGCACAGCTACCTTGAAGCTCGCAGCCTTGAAGGATGCTAGCAGAGCAGAAAGACATCCAGGGCTCTATGCAGACACTCTCATGTACGTGCCCACTTCCACATCAGATGCAATACTCACAGTGCGACAAATCTGAAACGGAGTCCAGGGGAAAACGAGACCTGTTGGAGCGGCATGCAGAGGCCAAGTGTCTCTGTTCCCTGAATTCACTGCAACAGAAACGAGTATTGGACCTCTCCTAGTTGGTGAAGAGAGGAAGATGCTTTTGAAAGCATCCATAGAGACATCCTTAGACTCCTAAACTTAAGGAAATAGCATTTTCTTCTAAGACTCTGAAAGCTTTGTCTTCCTTCAAAAGGCAAATGCTTCCTTGAAAAAGAGTTGTTTTACCAGCAGTTTACTTACAAGTTGTGTGTCTCGGTATCACAGAGAGGATCCCACCCAAACTAGAAACATTTCTTTCAACAAAACTACTGTGATCTTTTTTATAATAAAAAAAAAGAAAGTAAAAAATAATCAAATGGCCATCTGGGATTTCTTGGAAGAAGTAATTTTTCCTGTTTAGAGTGGAAGCTTTAAAATACATGGAAAAAATTGCCAAGGCTGTGCCTAACTTACAATTGTTTTTAGGCGGTTTTTTGTGTGCTTTTTTTTTTTTTTGCATGTGTGTCAGGAATTAAAAGATCTCTGACAAATATGGGTGGAAGAGAAATAAACCACTCAATCTCAATTTGTAAATTTTCTATCAAAAGTACTCAACAACTGTTTTCAAGTCGATTACTCTGCAGTGATGGCTGTGCTTAGGTCACCAGACCGTTTTCTACCCTCCTGAATTACGGCCCGGTCTTGCAAAATATATTCTGCTAAACACTCCATTGAAGCTACAGGATTTATTTACATAAATTAATCCCCATCTCTTTTTGTGTTTAATAAAAACTAAATGTACTATAGTGGTGTAGAAATAAACCTTATGTAATTAATTCCTATAGTATTGTGGCTGAATAAATGGCATGCTTACCTCAGTGGCAGCTCTATTACACCCAGGTTGGGGTCATACTTTCTCATTAATGAGGTGCCTATAACAGGGCCCAAAACAGGATGAATAGTGAGGGAGTCTTCAATCAGGTGAAGTTTGTTCTCATATCAGTACACTGCAGGCATATCTAGTTAGCTTTCCATTAGTGTTAATCAAGCACGTTACTTGTGCATCAGCTGGGAGTTAAACCTTAGCCTGCACTTTTGTACCATTCAGAGTCTTTGATTTAATTTCTTACACTGAGTATCAATTCACAGATAGGTCTAAATTGATTTGTAGTTTTAGTGCTTAGACCACTGTAACTGATATATGATTAATCAATAGCTATGCTGTAATTCATCAATGTCACATTTATGAACTACATGCTAATTAATCTGTTCTCTGCCTTGATGTTTTAAGCATATGGGAGTTCACATCTTTGTTATTATTTGTATTTTTAACTATCACATTGTAAACCTGGACGAGCATGGTGTGACTAGGTAGGACATCCAAGGATACACAAAGGAAGTCCCCAAAGGGATGACATGTAGGAGTGGTTTGGTACTCCAAGATGTTCTCTTTGACTCAGCTACTATCTGAACCAGTAACAAGGCAAACACGGAGGCTTCTGAAGGGAAAGCGCCAGACCTGTGGCAAAAGGCCAGCTCTGTGATGGCCAGAGTGAGGGTCACAGGATCTGGCCCGTTGATGCCTGCTCTCCAGCCCTCTGCAGTTCTCAACAGCAAAGCCACCTTGACAGCAGCAACCGGGGCAGGACTTTTCTTCCCTGCCTCCTGTGATGGTGACATCTATCCAATTGCTTTCACTGAACGCCATGAAAAATCATTCTTTCACTAAAATAGTAATCCCTCCCTTGGTGTTCTCATTACTGAAGTACCATAGATGGCCGCGTTGACATGCGGCTCCTCAGCGGGCAATGAGTGTAATCAGCCGAATGCACAGGGCTTGCTGGGATGGATCGGTTAACAGCACGCAGCCAAACACCTAAAAGAACTTTCAGGTATTGATCCGGGAGCACACACAGCAGATTTGCCTGCTGGCTTTTTACTCCAGGAGCCAGAGATGTTAAGTGTTTTTGGTGAAAACCACAAATACTTTAAATCCCCTCTAAGGAGACAGCAGAGAGGGACAGGGACTGGAAGATTTTTATCGTTTCACAGCCGGTGTTGCTAGTGCTGTGGAAATGCTCCCTCTTAGTGTCTCCCTGACTTGTAAGTGGAATAAGTGGTATTGGGGGGAGCAGAACTGAGTGCCCTCCTATTTTTGCAGTACGTTGTCTTGCTCCCTCCCATCATGTATTTTAAAAGGAGCATAAATCAACTGATAACATTTATTTGGAGTGAAAAATAAAGCTCAGTAGTAAATCTTGTTTGGAGTCCAAAATCCTCCAAAGAAGAGCCTGAAAGAGCTATTTTTTTTAATTTGCAAATGTTACATATCACACACACACGTACACACACACTAAAGGCAGTTTTTTAACCCATTTGCACTTTCTCTGAATTTAATACTCATCACACTTCAGTACTGCCCCTGAGACAATGCAATGCCCTGGCATTGGATTTACAATAATGCATGAATACAGTTTTTTTTTAATGTCTGGAAGGGAACAGAAAGGAAAATAGTAATAAAAAAGAGAATGTTGGGGGGAGAAGGGGGGAAGCTCTGGTGGGGGAGAGAGAACAAATTAATCTGGATTTCTCTCCAGAGAGGAGGAATTGATCTCATTTGTATCCTAATCACTATGCACTGTATCTGGCTGGGATAAATATTTTAAAAATATAGATGTCAGCTTTTGCTGTGTGACTGCGTTACTGAAATGCACGGTGCTTGCCACAGCAGCGCTCAGCTGATGTTGCTGGACCATGGAGATGGCCCTACATCCACAGGCCACCCCTGACCACATGGTTCAGCTCCATAGTGCTGGGATCTGCCAGACAGTGATTTGAGTTTGGATTAGTATATGTGTGTGAAAACACAACCCTGGCAAGGCTATATTGCTTTCCAATCTGAAGACTATACATCCAAGCATTCACTGGACATGGCAGATGCAGTGATATGATCAAGCAAGCATTGGAACAGGCTGTCCAGGGAAGTGGTTGAGTCACCACCCCTGGAGGTGTTTAAAAGATGTGTAGACATGGTGCTGAGGGACATGGCTTAGTGGCAGTTTTGGCAGTGTTAGGTTTACAGTTGGACTCAATCTTAAAGGTCTTTTCCAACCTAAGTGATTCTATGACTCTATGATTGTATATATATATGTATAAAATATACATATGATTCTCTGATTGAAGGGTTGTGTTTCAAGCACAGAGACCTGCAATATAAAAATTCATCTCTTCATATTTGCAAACAGATGGTGCAAACAAAAGAGTATTTCAGCCTAAAGGGCATTAATTGCAAAAGGGTAAACAGGACATTTGGGTCAGAGATTTGACATTGTCAGAAAAGGGATTTTAATGTGGGGAAGCCTAACGAATTGTAAAATGGAGCTTAAAAACTGAAAATTTCTATCATAATACATGTAATAGAAGAATTTGAATTACATGGCCCAGGAGGCTCTTTTTCCAAGTCTATGCTCCTGATAAGCTTCTTGCTCTGTTTGTGTGCTTTCTTCCTCCGTGCTTCCTCTGTAGTCTTTTACTTTGTTCGTGTTATTCAAGCTTGCATTTTTTTTTTTTTAGTTTAGGTTGCCTAGACAATAAAAATGATGTGGAAAAATTGTTACTCCATTTTATATAGTGGAGCTAGAGCAGGAGAAAAATTAGCCCCCTTGATTGTTAAGATTTACATAGGCATTTACAGTAAAAGCCCAAAATAGAACCCAGATTTCCTGAAGCCAAATTCAGGTCTTTAACCACAATGCTTTGCATCCAGATAATAAGTTTAATTCATCTTTAATGAGCTGCTGTATGAACTTGAACAAATATTACAGTTAAATTCCAGCCAAGCATGCAGAAGCAAAGCACTTAGGTCACACTTAGAGGCCTATGGATGGTCTTTCAGGAAACAGCAACTCTGCAACGAGTTTGAGGATGTATAAAACTCTGGAACATAAGCTCCGAGCATGGCTCTATAGCTAATAGAATACAGGTTATCCTGGGATGTTAAATCAAGGGAACTAATTGTCTCATTAAAGTTAAGACACAGAGGGAGTGTCATCCTACATAACCCCTCCAAACACCACTAGTGCCATAACTGGGATACTGTGTCCAACCCTCTACATAACGTGTACAAAACACTTTAACAAAGGCTGGGGGTGGGAAATACAGAAAAAACTGCAAGCTTGACCTGAAGTTGGAGGAAAAAAAATACCTTTTGGTGAGACCAAGGAAATTCCCCTTCTCAGTCTTACCCAAGGAAAGGTTAAGGTTTGATTTGATCAAGCTGAAAGAATCTACAAAAGAGAAGGTAACTGACAGTCAGCTCTTTAATCTAGGAAAGGAAGAACATAATGAGTTTCAAAGGTTCATGGTAGAAGATAAATTCAAACTACGAATTGCTTCACTTTTTTAACACTGAAAGTTATAAACCACTGGGACATTTTATCTTAGAGCATGATTGATTCGCTTTTGCTTGAAGTCTTAAATCAAGACTAAATGCTTTTATAAATAGATATCTAGCAGCTTAACCAGATGGTATATACTTCACAAAGTAATAACTAGGGGAAATTGCTTTGTGTGTGCTTTGTGGGAAGTTGCATACTGTCCTCACAATGGTCTGCGTTAGTTGTAGGTATTAGTATTATAATTGTGCTTTGGTAAGCACCAAGACCTGCAGTCAGATACCCTGCTTAGGTTTAGTGGCAGGTACGGTTTCAGATATGATACCCAAGCAGGCATGTTTGGAAATCATATAGAATCATAGAATGTGTTGGGTTGGAAGGGACCCTTAAAGGTCATCTAGTCCAACCTCCCTGCAGTAAGCAGGGACATATTTAGATCAGATTGCTCAGAGCCTCATCAAGACTGGCCTTGAATGTCTCCAGGGATGGGGCCTCCACCACATCTCTGGGCAACCTGTTCGAATGGCTCACCACCCTCATTGTAAAGTTCTTCCTAATGTCTAATCTAAACCTACCCTGCTCTAGTTTAAAACCATTGCCCCTCGTCCTATCGCTACATGCCCTTGCAAACAGCCCCTCCCCAGCTTTCTTGTAGACCCCCTTCAGGTATTGGAAGGTCACTATTAAGGTCTCCCCAGAGCCTTCTCTTCTCCAGGCTGAACAACCACAGCTCTCTCAGCCTGTCCTCATAGGAGACGTTCTGCAGGCACCATATAACCAGGCACAGCTCACATACCCAAAGAGGAGTCCATGAGATGAATGGGGAAGGATTACAGATCCCTTGGCAGAGACTGTGGCAGGAAGTCAGTTGCCAGAAGCTTTATCCATCCTGAAATGTGGTCCCTTCCCATACGTAATGGACATCTGGGAAACAAGGTAGGATAGCATAACATAGTAACTTATGCAGACAGAACAACCCTCCTCCTCCTCCTTCTGGTTTGCCCAAAAGTGGGAGCTGGGGGCTCACCAAGCACTAGGCGTTACCTATCTGCCTGTCCCCAGTCTGAGCAGGTCCCACCACATGCATACATTGTAGTAACTGAGCTTAGTTTTGCAAAATCAGGGTCTTGGTGCTAAAATGCTGGATTTCAATCCTGTATTGTGATTAAGGAGACAGAAGCATATAGGAAGCCCAGAGCAACAGTTAGACACATTTTTGTATCTTTTTTTTTTCTCATCTAACTATAAACTTGAGAATTAAGATTACAAGCCATTTTTTACACAGAGACTTGTTTGTTTAACTAAAGTTTTAGAAAGGCTGCTTCCTATGTTTAGATAACTGCACCAGGGGCTCCTGCATTTCACTGAAAGGGTGATGAGTATTTTTCTCTCCATCTTAATTAGATTTAAATTCCAATTACGAGATGGCAGATACTCCATTTCTTGTTCCGGCTGAGATCTCTTGTGATGTTTACATCCCACCTTTGGGGAGGCTGTTACGCCTGCTAATTTCTTTCTGGGAAAGATATAAATAGGGTGCACATTCAGGGTATTCTTTCTGAATTTCCATTATCTGTGTGGATAATGCTAGAAACGTAGGGAGTACTTAACCTGTGCACTGAGGTCTGAAGTGGGATTTCATTTCACAGAGGACTTATGAATGTCTTCCATGCTGTGCTGAATTTCACTCCTAAAGGTCTTGTGGACAAGAACTGGACCGAATTATTTTGCTAGTATGTTTTTCATGAACTAGAGCAAATTTGTTGAAATGACCATGTGTGTGGGACGCAGGGACATGGGTACCTGTGTGGAGCGGGGAGGTACATAAATCTCCTCAACCCAGATTGCCTCAAGAAGACTTCTCAGTTCTAGCAGAGACTCTTCCATCAGTGAATATACAGCTTCAGTTTCTCCTCTTGTTCCCTTCCTGACATACCCCAAAGGATCATATTCCAGTGCGTCCTGTTTTAAGGTAGAACACAACAAATTTTCTCTTCTGTTCCCTTACAACAGAACATAATGCATTTTAAAATGTTTCTTAAGAATGTAATCTTTTACCTGCTTGCAAGCTCCACAGCTAAAAGTATGGGTGAGTACACACCACTGCACTATCACTTTTTTCCAAAGTGTATTTGGTCCCAATTCCCACTCAGTCTATGTGTGTTGCAAGCAACATTTCCAGTATTTGGAAAAGCTTTACCAACTGATTTTTTTTAAAACAAAATGAGGGGGTTACTTTTGCCTCTCCTCGTCACTCAGTGCCTTTCAACCTGTGCTCATCTGTGGTGGCTACGCTGGATCAACGCAATGCTTTTCTGTCATCTTAAATTATCCAGCAGCTATTTGGGTGCCACGAAGTTTTCCTGCAGAGGCCCGTTTTCTCACTTTCCCATCATATTAGGTACTCCTCTTTATAACGCATTTTCTCAGCTCCTTTGTCATACAGGCTTTCTCTTTACCGCATGAAGTGATGACTTGGCAACTCCTCAGAAGTCTCAACAGACAGTTCTTTTTTTAGCTTCTCTAAAAAATTCTTCATAATGAAAACTTGCTCATTCCTTGGTAACTTTCTGACCCTTTCTCTGACCTCCTTTCAAAGATATACACGCCTTTAGAAATGTCCAGAGGAAAACACTTTCTTTAATTACCAAACAGAGCATCCCTCTCCATCTCTCTAACGCACGCTCACCCCCGACACACACCAATATCCATTTTAACACTTCCTATAATTTCTTATTCTCGGAGCTTTCGTCCTCATGCAAAGCACAGACTGCTCTTGCCTCCTTCTTCTAGAAAGAAGACAAGTTCTTTATAAAGATAATATATTTTATTAGACTAACAATTACAAATCGAAAAGTGGACAAGCTCTCAGATGTGCATCTCCTGTATCCCCCGGACCATAACATTGAAAAGAACATCTGTGATAGCTCTCTGACTAAAGGAGTGAAAATGTTTGACCACAGTGTGTTACAAAATCATTACATAAACACGGAACAAAAAGGTGACTATGGCTTCTTGGAGTTCTCCTTAGCTTGAGTTTTTACACCTCACTACTTTTTATTATTCTTTCTTTTAAATAAGCAAACTCAGATTTTCTAATCACTCTTCTTTATGAAGGGTTTTGCTGTGGTTTTTTTTTTGTTTTGTTTTGTTTTATTTTGTTTTTCTCCATGCTTCTAATCATTTTGGTGTAAGGAGACAGAATCCCAGCCTTCAGGCAAATTCTGTTTCCTCAGCATGGCTTACAAATTTTGCACGCAAACATTCCTGCAGTAAGGATTTATTTCACGTAAAAAAAAACAGCCCTAGAATATCTCAAAGATTAATGAGATGTGCAGTGGGTTTTATGTGGCTTCATACAACTTGTTGATTAATTTATTTATTTATTAGGGAATATAATTTTAAAGGCTTTTAGAATTCACGATATCTCTCTTCATGAAGGCAAACCTACATTTTCGACAGATGTTTTGTTTTGTTTTGTTTTTTAATCTTTATAGCAGTTTAATCTGCAAAATAACAGCACCAGAAACAAATAACAGTACCAGAAACAGAATGAGCGGTATAAGTGAAATGCCGCCCTCTGGCTTTTTTTTTCCACTGATTTTTTTATTATTTTTTTTTCTTCTTTTATGGACCTTGAGAATCCAGTTGCTACTGTGTTTTGTTTCAAATCTCTGGCAAAATTTATAAATTTGGGGGAAGGAGCAAAACTTATATAGCACATCCCTTAAAATGGTCTGTAGTTTGTTGAAAAGATATTAACCTTACAAATCTATTTCAGTTTATCACACTGGATTGAGAAGTTTCTAATCATTGCCTTAAGTATTTTGAGGTCCCTCTCTACCACGCTCATTGTCCCCTGCTTTGGTAGCACAGGAAAGCTATTTCGTTGCTCTCTTGCACCTGGACACTTTTCCAATGTTAGTGTTATACAATATTTTGAACAAATAACCTGGAGTGGATGGCACGGCGGAGCAAATCTTCAAAAGCCTGCAAACGCTGCTCTGCCACTGTTAAGCATTAGTATGTTTGGCAAGTGCCTTTTAAAAATGAACCACACGTGTCCCTCTGGGGTCTGCTGGAGTTATTTTCCTGCTTTTGGCGAGTGCAACATCTGTCCAGTTGCCAAACGGTGTGGTAACCTGGGCTAGGACACTTTCCACCACTATAGGGAAAAATCAACATCACAAAAAAACCCCCAGAAAAACGAGGAAAAGGAGGATAGTGAGCAGGCTTATAGACATTAGAGCATCTAGTAGGTACTGAGCAGGAAAGGGAACACCTGTCAAAAATGCAAGATTCTGATTTTTTGCTTCTTTGGCCAGTAGTCTGTGTTTATTCTAGTAAAAACGTAATTCAAGTGATGCAGCACAAGGTTTTTGTTTGGCTCATCTTTAAAAAACAAAACAAAACAAAACCCATGGCTATATAAGGCCAAAAAGGGAGAGTATGCTGTGAAATAGGGGATACAAAAAGCAGCTGTGGATTTGTGGCTCTACCTGAAGGAACAGACTGTGCAGAAATTCACTGTTTCACCCAATGGAATGACTGATGCCTCACTTCCACCCTAAATTCAAGAGAGGAAGGAGCTAAAGGAGTTTTATCACTGATTTTAATCAACACCTTCACCAACGTGTTTAGTTGAAGGTGTTGATGCTTCTGCCTTCAGTTTTCTGTGCTTTTTTACCTTTTTTTTTTTTTTTCTATTGACAAAAGGTAGCTCAGTATCCAATTCCTGCAGAAGGTCTGTAGGGACTGAGTGGATCACTCCCTTGAAAACCTCCCACTGCTACTTCCTCCTCACTGCCATTTAACCAGAGAAAATCTATGCACTCATAAATAAATATATGCAAAACATCTTCTAGATTTGTATTCTCTGATTCCCCACAAAAAAAAAAAAAGGTCAGATTTTGAAAAATAACACATTCCATGAACTTGAGTCCAATTTAGCACAGCTGAAGGGCTGCACTTGTTTGAAATGATCAACTTTTGGAGTAGGAATGGTCAAGGTCACTGCAAACTCAGCCACTTTCCATTTTACGATGTAGATTAAGTGTTTTGCATCTCAGCTTCCATAGTAAATAAAAAATACTGTAGTTAAATATATGACTCTCATCTTTAGAGCCGAAGGTCATATAGGACTTGGGACTGAATACAGAGGAGGTGGAAGGCTGTTTTACATAGCACTGGGACAAAATTAGGGATTCATCTTTAACATTTCCTTGTTTGTGCTTAGTGCATTTATTTCCCAGTTTCCCTAAGCTTTGATGATTTCTTCTGGTACTGAATACTTAGAAAAGACTTTGTTTTGCACACCTGATTTTTTCAGGTTTCAGTGCCAGAAAATTAAAGAACCTACAGTATGAAGTATTATGCAGTTAAGCAAGCTATGTTATTCCCTGTGAGCATTTTCCTCAGAAATAAAAAGGAAGAAGAAAGAAAGGCTCAAATAAATGCTTAGGTTTCACTTTGCAGCAGCAAGAAGGAATTTTATATTATATTAACTGGTCTTTGCTGTCGATGCCAAGAAAAACAACCTAGGTTTTGAATGAAATTATTGCATTATGGGGTACTGGAATAATTTTGTGTGGGAAAAGGCAACACAATTGATTTTATTAATAATAATAGTTGGCATTCATATTTTTTTTTGTGTAAAATTCTCACAGCACTTTGAAAACACTAAGACCTCAGTTGTGCCATTAAAGAACAGCACAAATTACTAATCACTGTAAAATTGCATCTTGGTGGGAAGTCCATGATGGAGCGTACTTCAGAAAAGACCATCTTTCTTGAAAGATATATGGAAGGGAAGTTTTCAAATTACTAGTGCCTGACAGAGTAAAAGGATATCACAGACTCCTTCACTAACTTGTCTTTCAGACAAGTGCAAAATAAACAGTGTAAAATCTAAGCCTTGAAAACAACTGAGTCTGATTATTCTGTTTCATACAAAATGTAGTACCTTTGACACAATTCAGCACACCATATGCCAGTGACCTTGGCATCCAGCTGTCTTGTGAACACCATGAACTTGGTTCTCCACTCCATGTCAGACAATAGGAACTTAACCCTTGGATCATTTGTATCTAAGGCCACTATCAAAAGGGCAAGTTTCCTGGGACATTTCCCAGCATATATTTACTATCTTCAGGCAAAATTGAACAGAATTTGGGGATGCTACGTGTTTGAATTAGTTGTCCTCATCCTTTCGTATCTATTTCCTTATTGCTAAAGTCAACATTGATCTCTGAAACCAGTTAAGAAATTGTTGTAAATAAAAAGATGATGTTGATGGATGGATGATACACACCTTTGAAAAGAACAAAGAGATGTACTGACAGAAGTGACGTATCTCTTAACTTGTTTCTTCATTTGGGACCTGTAGAGGTACCAAGCTACTCAGTGAACAAAAGGGATTGTGCAGCCCCTGAGGACCCTTGAGCCTGGCTGTCAGGGAGGCCTAGAAAGGCACAGGTTTTCCCTATCTAGGCTTCACTCATCAACCAACAGGGAGGGAAGGAAACAAGAGGGAAGAGCCGCTGTGACAGAAAAAGCAAGTATATACAGTCTCCAGACTGTAAAGTGATTACTATTTAGTTTGTGTCACTTCCCATTCTCATTATGTTCTTTGTCAAGAGAATGGATTTATGTGCTGCCATTTTCTGCACTCATTACGGTGTTTGTCAAGTTAATGAATAGTCTGAGGATTCGAATTTCCAATACTGAGGAGTGAATTATGGCACACGAATTAAAATAACTTTTCCTCTTGCCCAGGTTCTGCATCCCGAACCAAGAGACACCTGCTCTATTTCTCATGCGAGATACCAAGAGTAGTAGCAGGACAAGTTGCACCAAAAAGTCCTGACTAGGTCAGGGAGTGGAAGCTCACACTTCTGTAATATACTAGGCTTTAAACTTCTAGCACCTCATTTTCACAGCAAAGCCAGGACAGAAAATGGCATGAAATTAACTGGTAACACTTTATTATAAGTGACAAATGGTTATTAATTTCTTTGATATTCCTTACAAAAACATTAATCATGGCAAGATCTTTTGGACTTAGTGTGACTGTTAAGATGTGATTCTGGAGGAATTCTGGTGTAATTTAGCATTAATTAATGTCCACTTACTGCAAAGTGTTACCATATTAATCTATTTTCTGTGACTGAGGAAGGAAAGGAAATAAAATAGAGTTAAACCTCTTTAACGAGATACCGATGCTTTAATCCTGCGGGCTGCAATGACCTAGATTGCATCATAAGCCAAAAGTAAAAAAATTATGTTTCATATTCTTCATAGCGTCAGAGTTCAAGGCCAAGCTAATAAAGAGAATACCAGGAGAAAAGCAGAGACAAGACACAGAGACTTTTGCTGTCTGAAGGAGCGGCTCATGCAGAGCTTGGATGTGCAGGAAAAAAATTCTTACAAGTAATGCCTAACCAATGTATAATGCATAGAAGCAACCCACTGGCACAGTTGGCAAGGAGCTAAGAAATTCCCTGAAAAGACCATGTTCTCTCAACAGCAGCAGTGTGACTGTCAGTGTGACAGTAACGGCTGCAGTTCATGTGCTGGGCAACTCAAGAACACTTGGTAAGGAGCAATCCACAGCGTCAGCACCAGCTATGTAAAGTACAAGACAAAATAGAAGTTATTAGTATGCTTCCTTCTCAGTAAATTGAGCAAAAGAGCAATGAAAAGGAAGGTTTTCAAAACCCCTAAAGTTCTCTTGAGATTTAGGGTAGAATCATATAGGGTTTTTTCTTGCATTTCTTGTGAAGGGTACCCCAAACCCATCCTGCACATTGTTTTTTGGAGGCAGCCTGCGAAACTCCGTTAGTCCAAGCATGCCTCTGAAATAGCTTTGGCAACTGAAGGCAGGCAAGATGAAACATGCCTTTCTTATGGCAACAAGTTATTCTACTGTTGGCATCTAGTCAAAAATTACCCCTATCCTGGGGCTTGTCATTTTCTCTCTGCCTGCCCCACACACCATGGAGGACTTCCTTTTTCATTTGTCTTCGCGAGCAAGTATTGCTGGTTATGTTTTAGATAGTGACATGAGAAACCCCAGAAGAACAAACGCTGATTAGACTGACCTTGTCTGATTTTAACTACTTAAAAATTAGAAATCTGTACTAAGCTGGTTGTCTGTGGTCCCTCTGTTGTCCTTGCAAAGAAATAGACCAAGGCAGGGAGAGATTCCTCTCAGTCCGAGCTCAATGACAGTTATTAGTAGGAATTTCTGAAGATTTCCCGTGTCCATCCATTGAACGCTAAATGAACAACTGTGGTCTGTTCAAACTAAATAATATTTGAGGTAGTTAAAACCAAGCATTGCAAATCCCAGCCTTGCTTTACTAAGTCAGTTTAGCTGCTGCCTACCTCAGACTTGATGACACGTTTTAGTGGCAATTTTCCTCCCCTCCCACCTCCAAGCAGATTTGGAAGCCCCTGTGCTTCACCATGTATAAAGGTTCCCATTTGCCACCAAAACAGATGGAAGAGATGATTCTCTTCTACTGCAGGGTAGCAATGGTCAGAAAGCCACATCTTCAATAGAGGAATTATTCTATCTAGTTAAGAAAGCAAAAAAAAGTATCCACAGAAAGTCATCGGGGAATGCCAGCACTATGTTGCCATTGTTAAATACAGTATGTGTCATTTCAACATAGGACTGCCCTATGCTGGGCTACTGTCACTGCTCTCTTCTTGCATACAGACAAATGTGCAATACCTGCACTTGTTATTACATCCTGCTCCTTAAGACACCACCTCCTCTATTAAACCAAACCACACTTAGTTTCTTCAGGCATTTTCAAACGAAGGAACACAGAATGTATCAAAAATAACGGCATAATTAAGGGGTTTGGCACTTTTTTTGTGTTTGGCAATTCAATTGTCTTGACTGATCTTCCTTTCTTTTTTTGTTAGTGTTTAGGCTTCTTTTCCACCAATTACTAACCTCTGTGCAGGAGAAGGTAAGAAAGCAAAAAATAAAACTAAGATCTGGTCACTAGAAAAGGAGAAGTTGAGACAATTTTATGCACAGGCCCAGATGCTCAAGCTGTCAGCTGTGGGCATATAGCCACCAATTTGGGGCATCTGCCGTTTTAATAGTGGAAGACTTTTTGGCAAGTGATTTCCTCTTAGCTGCCTGGCCAGACACTGACTTTTGGCTATTTCTGCTGTGGGAAGGAGCGTGTGCATGTGTACGTGGTCATTTCTGCTCCTCACTCACTCCCCACCCTCTTCTCCTCTGGTTCCAGCAAGGCCAGATCTTGAAGCTCTTAGTTTTGCTCATCATCCAAGATGAAATGCTTTGTTCTGATCAGCAAGGAACCAAAGTCTGCTTTTGCCTACATCGCTTAGAAGCCCTGGGGGGAAGGGAGAAGCTAGTATTTAGATTAGCCCCAGAGTGAATAATTACTATATGGAAAGAAATAAAAGATTATTTATTAATTCTCATCTCTTTAAACATTTATTGCTTTTTAATTCAGACTGAATGTCAGGATTTTTTTTTCTCCTTGAGATGACAGTGACAAATGCACTCCTGAGATGTGATCAACCAGACTGCAGGATTGTTATTGAAGTAAAACCTTATTAAATAAGCCACTTCAAACTAAGGGAAAAGAAGAAAAACACACCACCATCATAGGGATACTGGATAATCTGCCAGAGCTAACATCTTCGCTTTGCTAGAATCCATATATGACCAAGAGGGGAAGAATTATCCAACAGTTACTGCACATGGTTTCTAGCATATTGTGAACCAACTGCTTTTAAATAGCCCCCATACTTCCTTTTCTGGGATTGCTCAGACACAAGGCATCTGAAACTATGGAGGCATTGTGATACTTGAACAGTGTTGGGTTTTGATTTAGAGGTGGACCACAGAATCTCGCTCTTTTTTAGGTGCGAGAATGGCTTGCTGTCTGAAAATAAATAAATAAAAGTCTTGAAGGCTGCCCGTGCAATGAAAATCAGAATTAGCTTAAGCATAGTGACGTGGAAGGAGAATAAACTGTGGAGCTAGCTATGCACTGTCTTTCCAGATCTTCAGCCCAAAAAGTCCCACCAAGAAATGCACGAAGCACTCTGGATGTGTTGGAGACAGGTGTCCACTGTGTTTTCTTCATTTTCAAGAGAATATAGAGACATGGCATATACAAGAGGAGGTCATATGAAGCTCTGTCAGAGAAGTCAGATTCTCTTCACGTCTTCCCTAAAATTTTTTATTGTGTTTTGTTTGTTTGTTTGTTTCTGTCTTTGGGTGTTGTTTTTGGGGGTTTTTTTAGTATTTATAAGATCCTAAACATATATCATTTAGGGAACTTATTTCTCTGTGCGTATAATCATGCACACAAGCTCAGGTGCATATGTATGCATACCTGATTACTTTAGAAAAAATTGAGTAATTAAAAAAATTAAAACAAAGTCAATTCCCTTTGTGTTGGTTTCGAGTTGTATTTGTGGCATGACATTGACAAGCCTCTAAAGCAGAGGTCAGAGCTCAGAAACCAACAGAAACCTCTATCTTTAGTACAGTTTGAAGGTGGCTATATTACAGCAAGAATTTTTGCTTTATATGAAATATAATATTAATCCCAACTACAAGGCTCTTTTGTCACTCAAGGGCCCCATTGTCAAGCGATGTACCCTGGATAAATTGAAGAGCATTATATAATGACCTTAATAATCGTTTCAACAAAAAAAAATAAAAAATGGAAAACAATATGAATGAGTCCAGAACTAAGAGTTCACTTTTTAACCTCTGATGAAATTGTGTTACTATTTACTTGAGGTGCTTTATGCTTCTACAGCACCTTGCATTTGTCGATGGGTGCAGACTATATAACGATATCACCATTGTATTTAGACAGTTGACTAGGTTTAAGACATTTACGTGTTTTTCTTTACCAGAGATGGAGATAGTACGCTCAGTTACAGATATCTATCACCCTAATTCTACCATCACATCATCTTCTCTCACTTCACTTCCCACAAACCACGTGTATTCTCAATAGATGAGAGCTTTCATTTTACACAGCCACTAAACGGGTCTGCGAGACTGGATTTTATTTTTTTGTATATCCCAGCTCCTACACCACAGTTAAAGAAAGCCTTTCAGTCTCTAAAACATTTGTCCTGTTAACATCCCTAGCAAGCCAAGGAATGATATTTCCTTTAAACACAGGGGAAATGGCGGTACTGAGAGATAAAGTGACTTTTCTGAGAAAGTCTGCAACAAAGCAGAGACATAAGGCAGAATTTTTCAAATAATAATAATAATCATCATCACAAAAAGTCATTCTATTCACTGTTCAATTGTATAGTGATAGATTAGGGGTATTTATTTGTTTCCTCCACTAAAATAACCTTCTATCTTTCAGATAATACTGAACATTATTTATTATTTTCTATTTTTTAGAGTAAGAAATGCGACAGAGATTTTCTTTTAAATCCAGTCAGAGGGAACATGATTTTGAATTATTTTTCTAAAACTAACCTGCTAATGCAATAAGGTGATGCTTCAGAGAGAAAGCTATCAAGTCTGTGGTTGTGCGATTACTGCATATTAAAATTACAATTTCCAGACCTTTCCAAAAATACTAGTGCCGGTTAGATAATATGCTGATGATCTTCATGATGGTGTAAGGTAGCTGACTTATTTCCTTAGACTTCTAAGACCATTTAATAAAGAAAGGGATCTAAATTACAGTTTGGGCTGACAGATAAAATTCATTCTCTCTCTCTCTCTTTTTTTACCGCGCCCCCTGAAATGCCATTACACTGAGGTTAAATTTGAAGAAATTGAACTAATTTAACCACTTGCTTCCCAAGAATCCTGAGAAGCCTTCCAGAACAAAAACAAACAAAAAAACCAACCAACCAACCAAAGAAACAAACCAACCACAACTTAATAAAATTTTAAAATCTAGTAGCAGATCCAAATCCTGACATTACTGATATCAGGTTTTTTTGGCATGGATTGAAAATATGGCCACAGTAGGTTAAAGGAAACTCTGAGTTAATTGGAAATCATAACATAACATTTAATACATGGAAAGAGGTTGCATGGCATTCAGCCTATGCGAATCAGTGCCATCAGAACTATTTGAGATAGGAGAGAGGTACATAGCTCCCCAGCACCAGTCCCTGACTTTCACCATGAGCTTTGTAACACTGCAATCATCTTCAGCTTAAACTTCCAGCCACAAATTTTCCAAACTCCATGTTACATCTAGCAAGATTTCTCTCTTCTTCTTCCACGCAACAAGAAACTTTCTATAACCACCCTACTCTAGTAGCTAGAGAGTCTCTTCAGGTGTTACGTATTTACTTATCTGTCACTCAAATTAATGTATTCCTGGGCCAATGATTTCTTCCAGATCTTTTCCTTTCAGTCCTCTAGGATGATCTTAATAGCAATCATATCATATGACTATATAAATCAGGGGTTTTGTTGGTTTTTTAGGTTTTTTTTCCCCCATTTCTGTTTTAAGCACATGGTCTAACCTGTACCTTGTGTAACAACATTACCTCTTCTCTGTCCATGTGTCACACATCCTGAAATTCCATTCACTTTTTTGATTATGTTATCATATCTGTGGGCCACAATCACTCTGTGATATGTTAAAACAGCTAGGACTGAGTTTTTCGCAACAGATATCCCAATGTTCTCAGCAGAAACTCTTATTATTCATCCCCTTGCACTTTATGGGTACATTCTGTATTTCTCTCCCATCATTTGTTTCAGATTTATTTCATCTTTCTCCATTACAGATGACCAAGCTATACACATAATTCCCATTGAGATATCTCAGTGTCTTGTACAATGTTTTTAATATTTCCCTATCTCTACGTATATGACAGATCATGCTGACATTTTTCATGGTCCTTCCACATTGCTGGCTAATAATCTTCCCCTTTGTTCTCCCTGTTTGTCTCCAACTGAGTCACTAGGTTGGGACAGAAGCCCTTGTTATAAATCTTCCAACTCATATCCTTACTCTTTGCACTAGCACATCAACATTACAATTACATTTCTGTTCCTTCTGTGCTCAGTCGCATTTCCTGTAGGATGTTCCCATCAGTCCTAATTCCTAGGTCAAGGAAATGCTGTACTTTATATTTTTATTACAGACCCAATGGAAATTCTTTTTGTCATTTTCCACTTACTTCCAGAGTATGGATGATTCTCTTCTCCAAGAAAGCCTCACACCCTATTAAAATCAGACCAAGTAACCTCATTTAATGGATTGCTTTTCCTGTTTCCTAAACATATTTCATAAATCATTTTATCTTCATGCATACCGTATCATTCCCAAATTTAATAGAATTTCAAATATGTGCTTTTATGTCTTTAAGAATACTGACATTTCTAAAGGTTTTTTCAATGCATATGCCCTTTATGCTGCAGGGTACCTTTTACTTTTGAAATTTCTAAGGTAACCTTACAATTTTAAGTGTGCATGCACATGACCTGTTGCCATTAAGAAGGATTAAACTAATTAACATATTTCTAAGAATCTGAAAACCTAATGCAAAAATGTAAAGAGGAGAGAAGAGGTTGTGGGAGGCCAGTGGCCAAGCAACTTTTCCAACTGAGATGGGGCAGCTAGTGCGTCCATCATGCAGAAGAGTCAACCGCCAACATGCCCGAGGGTTCTTCAACTTGCATGGCCTGAACCCCTGCACATCCTAGTGGAAGAAGAAACCTGAATGTACCCACCACAGTGATTCTTGGGGGATGCTGAACTATGGAAATAAAATTTTTTATAGAAATAAACTGTAATGGGCTGTGAATCATTACACAGCTGCTGGATACATTTAAGGAAACCAGCCTGTTTTCTTAAGTCAGGAAAGTCTCACTGACAAGTCCACATCCCCAGCTGGACACAACTCCAGGCATCAGCCTAAACCTGGGGCAAGACACTGGATGAGACACTCCTCTGTGGAGGACATGCCCTTCCCAAGGAGCTTGCAGACACTAATCTCCCTCTCCTCCAGCCTCTGTCATCTCTTCCTCAATTTTACCATTTCCTGGTGTTCTTCATTCCCTTGGGTTTGGATGGTGTCTATACAGATGTGGATTCCCTAGCCATAAAAAGAGGCAGACATACCATTATGGGAATCTCATGGGAATACAACTAATAAACAGTGTAAACAAATCCTATTTTAAACATGTCTCATTAAAATTAATAACACCATTGAATGTGAGAAAGATTGTTCAGTGTGGCCAGGGAAACTGAGTATAATTTTTATGCTAAATAATTGTGAGATAGAAATATTTTTCCTCTCTCAAGTAATATATAGTGTGTAGTACAAAGTACCCCTATAAAACTTCACATTATACCCTATGAATTACTACAGACACGTTTGTGTTGTTGAAACTGGATTAAAGAGGGTTCTGGAAAAGTCTTGTGTATGTGCAACTAAACCATAAATTTAATTCATATACTCTTTTTTCTTTTTTTCCTTCCCCAAATCAGCCTCATCTTGTTTAATTTTTGCTGTTCATTTACATAGGACACTTTTAAAGCACAGAGGGTATGAAAAGAAAATACAATAATTCATAGCAATGGAAAATACATTGTTATACAGAAGAAAATTGTCTTTTCTGGCTGGGGAGTAACAAAGTTTAACCCCTAGGATTTGGTACTTGGAAGAGGTAGGAGGATATTACTTCTTGCCTAAAAGCATGTTTTGCAGCTTAAAATCACACATTTCCTATCAATGCTGGTATTTCTCCTGTTTCCTAAAGAAAAGAGTGAGCGTGTTTCCTGGGGGATCACATTCATATTTATAGGCCTAAACTCACTGGCAAGTTTCATTAAAAAGGCAAATAATATAGATATATTCTAAAAATATTCAAGGAGAGGAAGAAGGTAGACATCTGACTAGACAAGAGAAAACTCCCTTCACGCCCCATGAAGGTAAAAGTTTCAGCATAATTTTCCATAGAGTAGCCATTAGAGAACCCCCACAAGTACACCCTACTGAGGCGCAGTACTGTTATGACATTGGGGTTCAACATTTTACTCCCCAGACTAATTACTGCTCCTTATTTTCAGCCTAGACTGCACCCAGCCACAGTCGCAAACCTCAGCAGAAAGCAAACCTCCACGAACCCCTCTCTCAGGAGCCCTGAGTCTTTACACAGGTGGCTCAGGGGGAAGAAATGACGAACTCTTACTGGACAAGAGGGTGGGGTGTTTCACCCACCCACAGCAATTAAGGTTATTAAGATCTGTGGCAGGGTAACTGAGGCACATTACACCTGCCAATTCTGTTATAGCAGTGGAAGTCATCTCCCACTTCATAGATATGATCAACTTTCTTCCTAGCAGGGGCCTACATGAATAAAAATGGAGCCCATGAGTACTGAAAAACCACAGCAATGAGGGTCAATCCAAGAACGTGAGATAAATGCATCACTCTGAGTGATGGAGAACAGAAATTAGCTATATTTAGCCCAGAAGTGCCTTCCCTGATAAAAAACAAGTTCTGCCAGGACTGAGTTTGGCCAAACCATTTTTGATATAGAGAGGAGCTCTATCCTGTGACAATGAGGTTTTTGGAAGATGACCTTCAAGGCACAACTAATCTCCTGCAGGCTTAAGAGCAATTCTCAAGAGAGTCTCTCAAGAGATGGAAAATGAACGTCTGTAGTTTTCCACAGCAGCTACTCCCATCCCCGGACTGGGCAGCAGCACAGCTAATCTCAGCTCTACGGCACGGGCATGAGACTGTGTTTAATGCTGACAAGTCTGTCACTCTGATGACAAAGAAGGACTGAAATATTTGTTCGAGTGCTCTATTCTCTTAAAGTTTGATTTTGAGGTCTGATAGGTAGGACATGGGGATAATCTGCAACAGTTCATAGGGGCAAAAGTTGGGGGGGG
>VWZL01004817.1:401914-496676 GCA_013396915.1 Stercorarius parasiticus
GGGGGGGGCGGGGAACACACAACCTTCCTCTGCCTCCAGAAATCAGGCAAAAACCCAGGCAACTGCAAATAGTCAGATGTATTTTCTATTATTTAGTGACCAATCAGCACCTTCTTTGAAGTCATTGGCTCTCATTTTTTTTTAATGGGAAGATACCCACAGGGAAATTGCTACTAACAAGTGGCAGACCCTTCATTAGTCCCAGGAAAATATTTGTGCAGCCAATCATAGCTTTAATTAAGGATCTGACCCTGCTCCTAATGCAGACAGTGGCAAAACAGCTATTAGCTCCAGAGAACGGGAGGAGACACCGAATATAGCCCGTTTGAGCCTGGAAGCAAGTTGCTTGCAAGCATATCACAATTTCCATCAATCATTGAATAGAGGGCTGCAAGGGACCTCAAGGGACTGACTGGTCCATCCCTCTACTCAAAAACAGGCAAACTATTCTTAAACTACTCCTGACAGCTGCTTGTCTAACCTGTCCTTATAACCCCCTACATCACTGGAGGTTCCTCTGTTTCCTGAGGCAATCTCTCGCCGTGTTTATCTACCCTTAGCCTTAGAAAAGTTTGGGTTGTATTTTTCCCTCTCCTGCTGCCTGACCTACATCTCCTCTGCCGTTTTACCTGCCTGGTGGATCCTTGCTCTGGCTATCATTCTCTGCAGCCTCATGCTGGTATTTAAGCCGGTGCAAAGAAGGCAGAAAGATCAACACCTCTCAGATTTGGTGGCATTTCAGACCCACGTTTGCAAAACTGAGGCTATCCCACAGCAGACCTTCAGATGGGATGTGGGTCACCTTGGCTGGACCTTCACTGAACTTTGCAGGAACCTTCTCCACCTCCGGCAACACAAAGCCACTTCAATTAAACCCACCATTTCCCAGGCCTGCTGCTTGAGGATGATAATTGTAGCTTCGGGAGGGCTGACTTTCTGGTGTTAAACCTCCCAACGAGCTTGAAGAACAAGAAGCAGCTGGAATAATCTGCTCAAAAGAGGCATGTTTTGAATTCATTATTTATGCCAGCCTGCGGGGGGGAAATTGTTGTTATTCTCAGTTAAACACCATTTGGCGACCAAGGACTCCTCCCATTACCGGCTGAGCCAAGTTAGCATGTTGCAAAGTGCAAAGTAAAACTTAATTTATTATGATTAAGCACCATGTGACAAGTAAACGGTCCCAGCGCAACAGCGGCCAGAATGACTTTCTTCCTGAAAGCTCTGTCTTCCCTCATCTGATACTTGTATTTGTTTGTCTCCTTGATGTTTTTCTTCCCCTTTTCATTGTTTGACTGTGTGGGGGAAAGATTACGTAGGTGTTTTCTTTCCCCTCAGACTTTTACTGTCTGATGCTCTAGCCTTTTTGTGCTTAAGTACTAAACAGATTCTGTTGTGTGAAGAATAACAAGGAGGGAAATAAAATTTACAAAGCCGAAAAAAAATACATCTCCAAACTTAAAACTCTATCTGAGTTTATTGCAAAAGTAAAGGAGCTTCCCTTGATGGTGCTATGGCTAAGAGCCAGCCATAAAGAGCTCTGCCTGCTGCTGCAGGCAGTTATGGGGGAAGAAGCCCATGCATAAGCCCCTGTTCTCTAAGCTCCCACTGTGTGGTTGTCCTCCCCTGCAACTGGCCAGCCCTGCAGGGATGTCACTCTGCTCCTTCTGCTTCACCTTTGTTCCTGTCTCAATGATACCCAACATAAACTTATAGATTTCCAAGTCATATTAGGAGAGGCTGAGGGAACTGGGCATGTTTAGTTTGGAGAAGAGGAGGCTGAGGGGAGACCTCATTGCCCTCTACAACTACCTGAAAGGAGGCTGTAGAGAGGTTGGTGTTGGCCTCTTCTCCCAGGTGAATAACGACAGGACCAGAGGAAATGGTCTGAAGCTGCAGCAGGGGAGGTTTAGATTAGATAGCAGGAAGAATTACTTTACTGAAAGAGTGGTCAGGCACTGGAACAGCCTGCCCAGGGAGGTGGTTGAGTCACCATCCCTAGAGGTATTTAAGAAATGTGTAGATTTGGCACTTCAGGGCATGCTCTGGTGGCAGAGATTGTAGCGGGTTTTTTTTTTTGTGTGTATGGTTGGACTCGATGATCTCAAAGGTCCTTTCCAACCATGAAGATTCTATGATTCTACGATTCATTTCCGTTTATTAGAAGCACCAGGCAGAATACATGTTTACCCTGTAACTTTTTTTACCAATGCTCTTCGCTCTCCCTGGGCCACTCCTGCTTGTTTATTGAACTCCAGTTTTCTCTCTGCTTCAACCTGATCTGTAAGCTCCTATGAGCTTACAGCAACTAAACTATTTCTTATTGTATGCTATTAATACAAGATAGTCTTGAATCTGCTCAGTAAGGGCAGCAGATGAGTCCTGTTGATTTCAGAGGACTTCAAATCAAAAAGAGTCATTATCCTGCTTAAGATTGAAACATTAATCCTCATTGTTATGGTTGAACCTTGGTAGGCAGCTGAGCAGCACTCATTAGGCACTTGCAAAACACAAATGGCAATAAATAATAAATTTTCTGGTGGAAACGCAAGCAGATTTAACAGTTCAAATCAAGGTACAGTTCTGGGTGCAATAAGAAATGGGATAAAATAAGTATTTTAAGTGAAGTAGAAGTCATACATAACCTTAGACCTTCAAAGCACTACAGGACATTGTGTCTACACTTGTATTCCTCTGAAATGGTAGATCCCCCATGTATTGTCATTCTTTAAAGTCCCGGGTCTTGCAAGGCAGAGCACTAAAACCACCTGCAGTACTGTTTTCCAAAGTGATCTGCAAAAAGCTGACTTTTTCTTTTCCACACTTTGATCCAGTGAATTTCCCAATACTCACCTTCATAAATTTTTGGCCTTCTCATTTTCAATATATTTTTTTTTATTTCTGTCTTTTATGCAGCAAAATTGAAGATATTGTAAAAGCTGTTTATGGTTGAGCAAGGAATTTTACATCTTAAATTTCCTATATAAAAAGGAAACTTTTTTTGCTTGCTTGCTTGTGCATTTTTCCATCTCAGTTAATTATTATAAATATTTGACACATACTATCTTTCAAATGTTGACCACATGAACCAACCAGGAACCTTCTACAACTTTTGGCTAGCTCAGATACAACCAGGACTAATATTTTTTCAGACTGCCTCTGGAAGATTCTTGTGGTTTCTGCGTTTGTGGGAGTAAGACAAAGAGGTAAACATATAACACCAAGTGGAATGCTGCAGCACATATATTCTTTACTACTGGGACCCTAAATAGTTCCTTTTAGTGAAAATAAATCGGTCTGCCTTTAGATAGAGGTTAAAAATGTGTCAGAAAGGAAAGCAAAACCTGTGGTTAAGGACTTAACTTTAAATCATGTGTTAATGCTGTATTAACAAGTTTTCAGCTTTGATGCTCTCCCCATTTCTGATACTGGGTAGCAGTGCTGTGCTGTTACTCAGTCAGAACTCACACAGGAAAGCACATTCATCTGTCTTCCAGTAACATACTCAAAATGGAAGGGGAGGCTGCAGGGATTAAGGGTGAAACAAGACTTTTTATGAATCCCATTCATATCAATCAAAGACAAAAGCAAACATTTCCCATATCTTATTTTAATGCTTTCGTTTATCTTGGAGTTTAGTTGCCATAAAAAGTGTATGTTTAAAATGTCCTTTAGGGAGTTACAGTCCCATAAACTCTTGTAACCAAGTGACATGTGATAATGAAACTACCTCTACAGAGTACAGCAAAATGAGATTTTTTTTTTTTATTGTAATCATCAAATAGTTTGCCTCGAGGTATTGATTGAATTATACATAAACCTTTTGAGTTTCTGGAAGGGAAAGAAGAAGAGAAAAAGAAAAAGGAAAAGGAAAAGAAAAAGAAGAAGAAGAAAAGGAAAAAGAAGAAGAAAAAGAAGAAGAAGAAGAAGAAAAAGAAGAAGAAAAAGAAGAAGAAGGAAAAGAAGAGGAAAAAGAGGAAAAGGAAAGGGAAAAGGAAAAGGAAAAGGAAAAGGGAAAAAGGAAAAGGAAAGAAAAAAGGAAGAGAAAAGAAAGGAAGAGCAAAGAGAGAAAAGGGAAACAAGACAGAAGAGAGGAAGGGAAAGGCAGATGGTGGGGGAATGGAGACGGGAAGGGGAAGGAGAGGGAAGGCAAGTCTTGGAGAGACATTAATTCTAACAGTGCCTTCTTAGAGAGACATGAAGCAAGTGGTATCATAAAAAAGGAAACAAAATGTTAATTTAACCATTTTTATAGAAAATAATTACTGCATGTGTATGGTTGTGCTTTTATTCCTTATTTCACATAGCTGTAATACTATGACAAGGAAAAATTATAAAAAGAAATTCCAGTTGATGCACATTCATCCAGGCAGATAGAGCCATGCATCTAGTAAAAAAGTTATTTGTAAGCCCTTTGGGATGAGGCTTGTCACTGTCTCTACGCTTCTAAAATCTTTATTGCAATGAGCACAGATTATTTTTCCTCCCTTATTATTTAGACTCCTACTTGTGAATTAAAATTCAGGTTTTGAAGATGACAAAGTTATTGAAGCTGCAACTCAGGTCTGAGCCTCAACTTCATTGAACTCCATACAAATTCAGTTTCATGTGTTTTACTTTTTATTTCAGGTCTCAGCATATCTGATTTCTCTGACATTCAGATACCACAATTATCTATGGAAATAGACCATTTCTGCACATAATGGCTAATGTGACATATGCAAATGTTTTCTTTCTGTATATTGCTAGAGCGATAGTGGAGTTACCACTGTAATTATAGCTGGGAAAATGAGGTTGGTGACAGTATAAAATAAACAGATAAAAACTTAGTCTACTTCAAGTTAACTTTTTGTGGAATTCAGCTATCACAGTCATCCAAAGGCAAAACCAAATGCCCTGTTTGACATTGGAGCTCTGCAGTTTTCTCGTCTCCTGTCCTACATCAGAAGATACTCTTACAGGCAAATA
This sequence comes from Stercorarius parasiticus, assembly GCA_013396915.1. NCBI lineage: Eukaryota > Metazoa > Chordata > Aves > Charadriiformes > Stercorariidae > Stercorarius > Stercorarius parasiticus. Next base: position 406,883 of record VWZL01004817.1, read on the forward strand.
AGATAAAATCTAGGCTAATGCCTACAGGTCATAATATTTAATTGAATATGTATTGGAGTTGTCTTTTCATAAAACAGATATATGGAAATGCTCATGGGCTTCTGTGGAAGGCACAGAAAGAATTGTTCTCTTCCCAAAGTGCTTTGTGCCAGTGGAAAATTCCTCCTGCCATCAAAATATGTCTCATTAATCAGCTGAATTTGCCTGCTCCTCATTCTTTTAGTATTTGGTCTGTACTGTACACTGATGCAGTATGGGATTCTTTACGGATCAGTATTTGCTTCCCAAAATCTCCAGCAATTCATGACTGTTTCATGGACATTGTGAAGTTCTGGCCATGGGACATTCCTTCCTATCTCACAGAGGGCAAACAACAGTGCCAGCCATGTGACAGAAAATGCAGAAAAATGAGACATCTGATAGCATCCTTGAGCTGTGAAAAGTTTTCTTTTATTGACTGTTTTACAGGGAAAAAAGTTTCTTATCCTTAGATACATTTTCTAAATAGCTTCCTATGAACCTTCTGCATAGCCAAATGCAGGTCTGACAGCCATGAACAGATTAAAGGTACCTGTTGAAGGAAGGATTTTGGTTTTTTTCCACTTCTATTTCAGCAGTGACATTTAGCAGGGCTTCACTAGGCGCTCTGTGAACCCAGGACACAGCAAAGCGACAGTTGCCTCTGGCACTCGGCACCTGTCACCAGAGCCGCAACGGTCAACGTTTCATTTGCCCTTCATGTCAGGGAAGGATTTTATTTTTTTTAGTGATCAAATTTGAAACTTTCCTCAAGTTTGAAAGCAGTTAATTCAACAGCAGGGATTAAAAGGAGGGACAGGTGGTAAGGAAGGAGGGGAAGAGGAATGCCACTTGCTCTGAAAATCAGACAGCAGCAGGAGCAATCACAAAAACTTCAGGGTCCCTCCTGCCCTGTCAGTCTTCAAGCTCCACAGAAGTGGGAGGTGTTGGGCTGGGTTTGTTGGGTTTTTTTGCTGGGAGAGCAATGAAGTTGGACGGATAACCAACCTTGTGTTCATGCCCACTCCTGATGATGCACACAGTTGAGTTTTATTTTTGAACTGAGCTAAAATAACATAAGAAGGTTAGTAAATGAGTAAAAGTGAGACAGATGCTTTGAAGGACAAAATCCGCATGTTCACTTGTGTTTACTTCAGTGGTGCTCAGTACATTTCCAGTGACATCTTCATTAACCAGTCGAACAAAGGCAGACAATTCCAGACAACAGAACTTCATTATTTTGATAGTTCTTTTTTTTTTTGAGATATTTGCCATGGTTTTGACCTGAATTAATCATAGAATCATAGAATGTGTTGGGTTGGAAGGCACCTTTAAAGGTCATCTAGTCCAACCCCATAATAATAATAATAATAATAATAATAATAATAATGTTATTGTTGTTGTTGTTATTATTATTATTAAATAAAAATAAACTAAAAGTATCTGAACGTGGTTTCAGGAAACATGATGGCCAAGGTTCAGGAGGCATGATGGCCAGTCCTGGTAGGCAACTTTGGATGTGGCCACCCCACCTTGAACAATTAGATGCTTCGTTAGCACGGCTGTAGGCTGGTTTGTGCTATTGATGGCAGTCCCTGTGGGTTCGTGCAGCTGCAGCGGTGTGGAGATGGAAGACATCACACCTCAAAGACCATCAGGTTGACAGCCAGAAGTCTCCTGGGGGCTGTGCAGACCTCTTTGCTTAAAAAACGCAGTGCAATTAATTTTCTTCTTTAAGCTTAGACATCAAGCCCTTGTTCTGAGTTACGGCCCAGGGGCTACAGGCAGCAGAGATGGATGCATGGGAATGTGGGGCTCATGATTTAAGCTCCTAGGAACAAGGATGCCAGCCAGAGTTCATCACTGACCTCCCTTGTTTTTAACAAAAAGGCTTTGAACTCCGTAGATTTTTAAGAGAATACTTGGGGGTCAGCCTACTGGTACGTGTCAGATAGACATTAGAGCATCTCAACAAGCTTTATGCCGGGTGTGCCTTTTGTCATGGAAGGCGCTGTCTGGTTTTGCTGCTTTAATCATCTATGATATTGTTAGCAAAGCTGACTGAATAGCTCAAAATGAGCTGGTTATACATTGAACTGACCCACATCAGTTGCTTCTGCAGTGTCTGTCACTGATTGTAATACTCTTACATGTATCCGTTCTGCAGAGTGTTTTGAGATGTAACTGTATACATAAAGAAATACACACGTACGCACATATGTGTATGGTTTCTTTCACATTTTATAACTTTGGATCGACTGGAAATGCTTTTTCCACAGTTCCCAAAGATTCTGTTGCCTGCTGTAAAAATAATTTAGAATATAAAAAATACTGATGATAATAATATATTAGCCCCTTCTCAAACTGTGTCAAATGTTTTTTTCTATAGAAATATCTCTCTGTAAACTAGCTGAAAGACTGTCTAATAACTATGAAGTAGTCCTGGCTGAATTATTTTGAACTTCAGATTTGGGTAGGAAAGGAAGTAAAGAAAGAAAAATAGTGACCATTTTCTCTAATTGGATCCATCACTGGCTTATAACGAAAGAGTACTTCAAATCTCCCAGAGTCTGAAAGCTAGGAAAATATAACTTGTGTTACAACAGGCAGAGATTTGCTATTCTTAAACAGAAAATATTAGACCTATGTATTATAAACATGCCTCTCGATTTAAATGAGTCAGAAATAGCACTTTGATGACTACTTTTCTTACAGGAAGGACCGATATGCAACTAAGTTCAGTTCTTCAGTTCATCAAAACAAAAAGTTTCTTCCTTCTGGAGGGGAGATAAACCAAGCAGTCCCTGTTCAGGACATGCTCTCCACCCAGGTGTCTCTGAACGCGCCCCGAAGCTTGGGGACAAGGCTCCTACGGCTCATCCTCCAAGGCTGTGTTTGAGCTTAGGGAGTTGCGTACCCCTGCGTTGGTGCTGAATCCCGCTGAAAGGCTGTCACCAAACATTACAGGGACACAGTGGGCATAGAGATCCTGCTGGAACAAACTTACTAGTGGACAAGGATCAGCACAAATGGGAAGGGTTTAGTAAACTGGATCTGAAGTATTTGTAGCACAACTGCTGGCACTTCTCATTGCAACATCGAATGACAAGGGAGGCATCACCCTCCCTCAGAGGTGATGAGATAATAAATCCACTTCTGATTGGCATTCCGAAATTATGGTGACCGCTTAGGCTTCTACAAACTTTTTTCTTAGGGTAACAGTTAATTTTAACACCTTTCCTCCCTCCCCCTTCTTTTTTCTTNAATTGCAGTCAATATGGCATTTTCCTTAATCACACACAAATGACAAACCCCAAGAACACATAGGGCTGTAAAGCAGGTAGTTATCTGCTCTTCCCATAGGGGTTAGAGAAAATACCTTGCTCGGTACATGACTCTCTCGAGGCAAGAATACACTCACCTGCCAAAAGAACATAAGTTAAAGATTTTTAGGAGATTTTTTATTTCGGTTCTTTAGTGCCTTGCCGTTATCCCAGGGATTTCAAAGTAAAAACTCCTGCAGCAGCAGGAACCAGGAGCTGAACTCTGATTATATTTCTATTTATTAAAAAGTGGATTTGGAGACACTACTGAACTGACAGCAAAGGATTTGCTAGTTTATTATTTAGACAGGAGTAGGTATCTTTATTCCCTGTCTGAAAAACACAGAGAGTTTCTTTATCTGACTACCCAGTGCAATGCTGTGTGACTCAAGAAAGGGAAGCTGTACCAGTAGCTGAAAACCAGGAGCTGCCCAAGAGAAAAGGTGGCTGAGGTGGCCTTATACCTCCAAGGGCTGTCACTGGTACCACTGGTCCTCCCTGCATTTGTCCCTTGGGCCAGGCCAGTTTGGGGATGTGCACGTCCGCATCTTGTTTTGAATTTGTGCCTCTCAGGTGAAAGGAAAGCTAAGTTTAAAGAGCCATGGAGAGAAATAATAAGAGCTATGATGATCCCAAGGAGGTTAAGCAATTCCCTGGGCTGAACAACCCTGAGGTTGTTCATCGGTCCATGTTAGGAGCCCAGATTCTGCAGGGAAGCGTGGGGTTCTCCCCTCTAGCCCTGCTGGCACATGTGTGTTTGGGGCACTTCCTCAAAACACAAGTTGATCCATGTTATTGCTTAGGAGGACCCTTGTTTCACACATCCCAGACACGTCCTCCTACAGCTGGATGATACCACACAAAAGGCAAGTAGTGTAACCCTTCTGTCATTTTGAAATAAAAATAGCTTTGATAGTTTTGAGGCGTGTTACGTATTCTTAAAAATTGCCTAACAGGTTGGGTTTGGGCGTCAGGTCCCCAAACTCCAGTTGCAATTTAAACCTCCATGAGCTTCTTTGGGTCTCGTGCAGCCTCTGGTCCTTGGTAGAACAGGGTTTAGTTTATATGGCCTCCTGTGACTTGCTCGGTGCAGATTAATAGAGCACATATCCCTCTTCACATGACAGTTCAGCAAAGAGAGCATTAATGCACATTTTCCTGCCCAAACAGCAGCTCAGTTTCCACGGCTGTCTCTTGGACCTCCTGAGGGTGCAACTCTGCTGTGATTTTTGGTCTGCTCATTCTGGCATGAAGCAAGTATTTCAGTCCATGAGACATCCTTGTGCAAAACTGACAATATTCTGTGCCAGTAGCTACAGCTCACAGAAATCATGGGGATGGCCAGTTTTATTCAAAGGGTGTTAGGCTCGAAGGCCATAGCAATGGTCTAATTTGTACCAGCTGGCCTGAGGACCTGACCTCACTCCTCTGGGCACACTGAGAGGGACTGCAGCTGCAGATCACTCTCCTTGGACACTTTCAAGCCATTGATCTAATCACAGGTCCACTTTTTCTTATTACACCCCCTCTGAGCTTTTCTGCTTCCCCCTGGTTTGAGGAGCTCCATTTACATATGTGAAATATTAGCAGGTGGGGGAGACGTTTATTACTAAACCAGACTCCAGCTGAAACCGCCATATGCTGGTTTGTGAGCAGTGTCCCTCACAAACTGGAAGAGTAGACACCTAGCTACTGTGCAAAGGCAATGACATATGGAGTTCAGCACAGCTTTGTACCCAAAACGGTATTTAAACTTTCAACCTTCAAGCAGAGAGTCCAGGCTGCATCTCATTTTCCTTCTCTCTTTCCTAATTTGTAACCAATACTTGATTTAGTAAATGCCAGAATTCAACTCTGAAGATGAATGAAAAAGCCTCAGGATACTAGTGACCTCCTTAATAAAAGAATACGATAACTTTACTAGATTTAACATTTCAGGGATCTATAAAGATTGGATTGGAAAGATTTTTTTTTTATCCTTTCTGCAGGGGTAAAATGAAAGCACCTGGACCACACAGCTGGTTATTAGACACTATGTGCGGTGATAGAAACAGAAAGTATTGGCTTTCATTACAAGTCAGAAATAGGCAGGTAACACAAAGAAGATTTTTGAAATATCTGCCACAAAAGGAGAAAGGAATATTTGCTTCTTTAAATGGAGCTCGGAATTTAAAGGTAAATATAAAATCCATCCCAGATGTTTTCCTCTTGATTTACGCTCACTTTCTGCTCTCCCTTACAAAAAGTTTTAAAGCATTACTAGTTCCAATTATCTCCTCGAACTGTTTTCTGTGAAGCTGACATTACTCCCTTCCAAACAGTGAGTGGGGCTGATTCTCCCAACACAAATCACTGTCTGTTGAAGTCCTTTAGAATGCAAAGGGTAAAAGCTGCTGCGAGATGAAACTTTTATCTGATGAGGAATTTTTTTGCAAAGCTTCGTATTGACTGGATTATTTAGTTGGCTAAATTATCTATGTTCAGTGCTCAGACAGGGCATAAAATGAAATTATGGCAAAGCAAAACCAAAGAATTTCAAAAAGCTTTTGTCACCTATTTACACTACTGCACTAACGCTGGGATACATCTCACCTCAGTTTAACCACACAGGAATGAAGCATCTGACTTAGGCAACCACCTTGGTTTTCCCTGTAGTTAAGAGCAAAACATATAGATAATAGAAACTCCTGGGAATAGTTAATTTCTTCCTAGAATAGTTCCACAATAGGTGCAATGAGTTGCCCTCTAGACGCAACTATTTCTACATACTGTCAATAAATGCAATACGCATTATTAGTTTTGACTAGTTGCTGTAACTTTTTAACAAGGTAGTTAAGTAAGACAATTGTTTCCTTTTAGCATTTTATTTTAAATAAGTTTAAAATGCAGGATGAGCCAAAACGTCCTTCAAGAAACTTGATGGAACCAGACATGAAGGAATTTGACTTTGAGATTCCACAGTGATTTCCTCTCCTGGCTCACAAGATGAAAGTAGAAATCTTAAAACTATGGACTGACCTTGCCGAACTTAATTTGGAACATCTGAACAGATTTTTTTTTTTCTTTTTTAGGCTTTGAAATATCTTGTTATGCTTAGATTTTGATAATTTTATAACTTTTAAAGTCAAAAAAACAAAAGGTCATTTCTAAACCAAAACTTATGTATTTTGTTCTTTCCATTCTGTCAGAAATATGGTATTGCAATTATTAAAAAACATAAATAATGAAATAATTCAAAACAGAGCAGCAATATCAATTTAAATTTCTGAGAATATTTATTCTCTGGTGATAATACTTTACTAGAAAATTCCTGAATAGACCTACATGATGCAGAACTTTAAGAATTACAAAGCATATATAAAGAGTCTAGAATAAATGAGATGTCATTAATCTATTGAGGGTGACTGCTATTTGTAAGATTGTTTTAAAATTTGATGATTAGAAGGTTTTGTTTATCAGAAGACAGCCAGAGGGGGCTGGCGATGATCGGTCCTGTCTTTAAACATCCCATTGTCCTTGATCCAAAATGCAGACCTCATCGCAGAGTGTGAGCAATGTCAGGCTGAGCTCCAATAGAAATGCTATGAACACTTCTAAGCGTTTTCTTCACTGAAAAGCAGCTTGTAAAACCCAGAGTCTAAAGAACGTGCTTCTAAAAATTATCTGGAAAAGTTATCATTCACAAATTCATCTGACATAGGAAATGTTCCCACTAAAGACAATGGGAAAGCACATGTAGGACCACCAGTTCAGATGCTAATGCAAGGCTATTTTCAGTACAGTTGCACTCAAACGAATTTACTTTGATGCAATAAGCATCTGCAAGGTTGGCCCTTTTACACAAATATCACTTGAATTCCACAGAAAAGAAACTTCCTCGGGGTGAAACGCAACAACCGCTGAACAGCTAAGTAGAGAGGTGGGGAAAAAAACCCACTAACATACCAAAGAAAAGACTTGAGGGAGAACAAGAATTCACACTGTCATGAAAAAAGCTGGAATGCAGCCAGGCTGCCAGATTTGGTACCCCACGCAAAACGATCTGGAAAGAAATGATATAATGTGTAACTTCTTATGTTAATACTACAGAAACAATGTATAAAAACACAGCATTTCAGTTTTAATAGTACCCTGCGCTTCAGTTTTAATTGTGCCCTCCCTATGTGCATGAGAGGAATTAAAAGTAGATAAATAAATTGAATTTGACCAAGGGCAGAGCTTTGAATTATCTTGGGATCTTGGGAGCTGCTCAGGAAAAAGATTTTCTGCTGGGGACAGGAAGCAAAAGGTGTCCCTCTCAGCTCCATTTGAGACTATGAAATTGTTTCGCTGCTAGTCTAAGGCAGAACCTTAAACAGTTTCGTGACTCCAAAGTCCAGCTTCTCATATCTTTGGAGTCAATGAAATATTCCTCTCCACCAGAAAGGCAATTCCATCTATTTAAGGAAGAACAAACCATTGATATTTATACTCTTACCCCATATATCCCCACACATTTCAAGGAAATCTGTTATTAATGATACCTAGTATCATCTTTAGAGCAAAATACTTGGCAGAAGAGGTCAGTGTCATTATTTCCACTTTACAAACAAAAAGAACAAGGCACCGGCAAGGTCAGATTACACATGTCAGGAGTCTTGAATTAATGCCTTAATGCTAAGCCTCAGTTCTTGCTCCTCAACCTTCCCTTCTCACTCTCTGCCTCCCAAAATCAGCTTTCCATACCTGCAATCATCACTAAGTCTACCATACCTGTATTTCATACACATATCCATTCTGATTGAGGCAGAATGTGTCCTTCTCTTTATTTACAGTTGGACCAAAACATTCACATCTGCGTTACAAACACACTGAGACAGAGGCCATCCTTCTGTTTTGTGCATTTCCTGCAAACAGACACTGTATCCCGGCCCACAGATGGAGTTAGTGCTTTACAATGCATCGTTCTGTGATCGTTCTGTCTGATTTTAAATAACTGGGTAATTCACAGCATCAATTATAGCAAGTTTAGTAAGGCATAAAACTCCCTTTTACTGATGTTGTGTTAGGATGGCTCTACTGTGCATTCATGTTACAGTTGTTCCCCAGATGTGAAGCACACCTCCTTTGGACCAATAATTCATTTTATTACAAGAGCATCTTGAACTTATAGCAGGATTTTGCTAGAACAAAAAAAATGAAAAAGAATTTGAGAAACACAAACAATCCAGAGAACCTGCTTCCAAAGCTGTAAGAAGTTCTTTTGGACAATCAATAGAGAGAAGATTTTGCAATTTCTAAATTAGATTAAGCTCTCCTTGTATGTTATACAAGCAATATATGACCTGTCTCTCACCGCCCTGTAGAGGCTGGCATCCTTACAACCCCTGTGCTTATTAGCTCCTTTCTCTGCTGTGAACGGACCAGCTACCTTTTTTCTCAGGCCAACTGATCGACACAATGATGTTAAACTCAGAGCAATTGCTCTTAACCCATAGGTGCCTTTGATGTCTGCTGCTATTTCAGGCTGGATTAAAGGGCTGTAGACCTGAAAGCCTGCCTGTATTTTTGTTGTTGTTTGCTTGTTTCCAATACCACATTTGTCCAACTTAGACCAACGCAGTCAGGCCCAGAGAGGGCATTCGCTCGGGGTGCTTGGGGAGGAATTTCGGACACAGGTGCAGACCCTGCAGACAAACAATGCACCAAGTCCTAGTGCAGCAGAAGTGAAGATGTAATATCTCCCAGGTGGGTTTCCAGCTCCTACTGCCACCAAGAAACATGAGTGACAACTGCTGCAAGGAGGGGATCGAGCCCCAGATGCTCAGCCTCCCTCGGTGATGGTGGTGGCCAATGGGACATGGAGAGACCCTCTAGCTCACTGCATGAGCAGGAGACAGAAACTTTGGGAACGCAGCTTATTTTGCAAAGGGCACCATTGCTTGCTGTCTTTGCCTATTTAACGATCCAGCACTTGGGTAAATTCTCATCTTCCTGGGCTCGAGCTGTTCAGCAAAGCCCTGATCCTGCTGCTTGGAAAGCTGCAGAAAGAGCACCCATTGGGAGACTTTGGAAGCATAGTGTATTTGTTTCAAGAAACTAATGCAGCAATTGATAAGTATAAACACATAAAAGAAGCGGTGTCTACAGACAGTGAATATTCGAAAAATCCCCAGAAAACATTTGGATCCTGGTTTATCAAAATACAGAGTGGTTTACATCAGGCTGAGTATATATTAAACTTTCTTTTTGATCACAAAATACTTTTTAATTAAGGTAATATAATTTTTTTAAAACTGACCAACAGTCTGGTCATAATAGTCTGGTTTATCCAAATTTTCATCTATGAATCCTGCCTCTAAAGAATGCGCTTTTATTACTTTTTATTAGAATTTGTCATTATAAATCATCTATATTACCACAGTGCCCAAAGCTGTAAATGAAAATGATAATTACGTTGACTACTATGCAACTTTTAATGGTCTTTACCCCTAACCTGCAGGGCTTTCCAAAGGAGACACTCAGTTTTTTATATCCATTTATTGTTTTGTCTCTTTACTTTTATCTTAAGTAGGTAAGAACTTCACTGAGACTTTCCAGCTCATTACACATGTGGGAAAGAAAAATCCCCAGATTGGTCCCAAATTGAAATCCCAATTGAAAATCCCAATTGAACACTGGTTCAAGTGAAATGGTCACTGCCATGAGCACACAGACAGAAGCTGTGGAACCTCTGCAAGGATGTCAAGAGTTTTTCCTCTGTCTTCCTTTCCTTTTGCCTCCAATATACTTGTCATTGGAAAGGCAATGTCACTCCAATCTTCAAAAAGGGCAGGAAAGAGGACCCAGGGAACTACAGCCTCACCTCTATCCCTGGAAAGATGATAGAACAGCTCATTCTGGGCATCATCTCAAGGCATGTGGAGGAAAAGAAAGCTATCAGAAGTACTCAACATGGATTCACCAAGGGGAAATCATGTCTGACTGATCTGGTAGCCTTCTGTGATGGCATGACTGGATGGATAGATGAGGGGAGGGCAGTGGATGTTGTCTACCTTGACTTCAGCAAGGCTTTCAACACTGTCTCGTCTCCCACAGTATCCTCATAGGCAAGCTTAGAAAGTGTGGGTTGGATGAATGGACAGTAGGGTGGATAGAAAACTGGTTGAAAGACAGAGCTCAGAGGGTCATGATTAGGGGCACAGAGTCTAGTTGGAGGTCAGTGACGAGTGGTGTTCCCCAGGGGTCAGTACTGGGTCCAGTCCTGTTCAGTATATTCATCAGTGACCTGGATGAAGGGACAGACTGCACCTGCAGCAGGTTTGCTGATGATACAAAACTGGGAGGAGTGGCTGACACACCGGAAGGCTGTGCCACCATATAGAGAGACCTGGACAGGCTGGAGAGTTGGGCAGAGAGAAACCTCATGAAATTCAATAAGGGCAAGTGTAGGGTGCTGCACCTGGGAAAGAAAAACCCCATACACCAATAGAGGTTGGGGACTGACCTGCTGGAGAGCAGCTCGGTGGAAAGAGACCTGGGAGTCCCAATGGACAACAGGATGGCCATAAGCCAGCAATGTGCCCGAGTGGCCAAGAAGGCCAGTGGCATCCCAGGGTTCATCAAGAAGAGTGTGGCCATCAGGTCGAGGGAGGTCATCCTCCCCTTCTACTCTGCCCTGGTGAGGCCACACCTAGAGTACTGTGTCCAGTTCTGGGCTCNCTGTGCAACCTGCTCTAAGGTGACCCTGCTCTGGCAGGGGGGTTGCACTAGATGATCTCCAGAGGTCCCTTCCAACTCTGTGATTCTGTATTTCCTTTGACCTTAGAAATAACTCAAGAAACAGGACAACTCTGCAGCCACATGAGTGGATACTGATGGATCTCCCTAGCACTCAGATGATTGTTTCTCTTTTCTGAATCTCTTCGTGCTTGTACAACGCAGAGCTCTCAGCGAGTGTTGTCACAACAAATGAGAGGTGGTTTCAGTTGCCCCCACTTCAAAATCTACCCAAAGGTGGGAGGATTATGGAAGAAGAACCAAGCACTACAAGATCTTTCACTGCAGGATGATGGCTAGGCTACTACAGTTTCTCAGTGTCTCAGTTTCCCCACGTATGAAACTGGAATACATCCTTTAAGAGGAGACTAATTTTAACTTGTTACAGACAGTTAAGAGGTGAAATTGGTACCTGGGCTGTGTCACCAATCCTGTGTGTGATCTTCAGCAAGTTATTTAGGCTGCCTGCAACAGGGAGCTCTGTAGCAAATTCCCACCCGCATTGCTATTTTCCATCTTCCATCTCCTTTGGGCAAGTCCTTCCCTTTTTACAGTGCTTTGCACAAAGAGATGCCAGTCTCTGCTGGCTTCTCTAAGCCCTTATCTGCTGCATAAACTATCCCTGAGTGCTGCAGCTCTTCTCCCGGTGCAGGAGAGCCCTGCAGCGTGAGCTGGATCTGCGATGATATTCAAGTGACGAGGTAACTGAGCAAAAAGGTGGCCAAGCCTGCCACTTCCAGGTGAGGTAAAAGAGCATGTTATCTAAGTACTGCACAGGGGAATTAAATCCACCCTCCAACCCCAGTCATTCTACCAGCTGCATTGTGCATCCCCGCACACGTCGGCACCGCAGGGGAGCCAGCAAGGCAGCAGAGGAGACAGGGCAACTCTGGAAAATCTGCTTTGGAGGGGACTCCAGCTCGTACCACAGCGGATGAACAAGAACTAAATCGCAGAAAGCCCTAATCTCCTTCTAACCATGGGACATTAAAGGTTTTTAATATTCTTTGTCCTGTGCAGGAAAATGTTCTCTCTGAAGGCATTAGCAGCTAAATCTCTTCATTATACAACATCAGCAGGGAAATGGTGTCTGTGTTTTCAGACTTACAGGAATATTGTTCTCTTGGTTCCAGCTCCTACCTTCAGGATTTGCCGTTGCCTTCCCAAAAAAGTCATATAAGTAATATTGGTGGTTGAAAGGAGCTAACAGTACTAAAAACCTGCCCACAGAGCACAGCCATAGGCATGGCTAGTCAGAGGGTAAGGTAATTCCTAGGTATCCATCTAGTCCAACTAGTCTTAACTTATGAAAGAAACTCATCTTGTACTAGGATATGTTATGCTAACCAGACTAAATTATCCCAAACTATTAGGTGTCTACCACGATCCTCATTCACAGTCACTTTTACTAGCTTATCCTCAGCACCTAGTATTTCAACAAATAAAAATAGGTGGTACTAATCCCATGAAGAAATCTGTCAGTCTTAACAGACATGATGGCTAAGGGCATATCCTCATTTCCCTTGATGGATGGGAAATTGAGGAACTGGCGCTGAAGGCTGGATCCGGCCGAGGCCATGCGTGGCACTGGCTGTCGGTCAGTTCAAGGATCTGAATTGTTCAGCCAAGGCAGGAGGAGGGCTGGGCACTCTGCATTCTAAGCCTCTTTCGACTGAATTGTAAAGTGGAGGCACGGCTACACAGATTGTTTGAGATTTACAGATGGAGTATAGATACAGAAGCAAAATATTACTATGAGAGAAGAAGCAAGCCTCTAACCCGGGGAGTGGAGGGGAAGGAAATCAAGACAAGACTGCTTTATTTTGCAGTATTTTGCAGAAATAAATATTCTCTCCTAGTCCAGAATAAGGAGTCATGGAGCATCCTTCAGGGAAAATGGCATTTAAGACATGCATACTCTTGCCAACTGTGAGCCCTTTTATTTAAAACCAGCAGAACAGTGATTGCTGCAATATCCCGACTTTCAAACCCTCCCTGTTCGTTCTTACACGTCAGCCCTTTAGGCCATATAGATGTGACATACGGATGCACAGACATGCTACAGACAAACTGATATCTTTGGATCCTCTTCCTGTTTCCACAGTAACCTTACAGAAACAGCTAGCAGTCAATAGAGAAAATCAAAGGCAGGGATAAATCATAATATTAGGTTAGGGAGGAACAGACCTTGAATACTGAGCAAGTGATACACAGTGTAATACAATTTAGGGTGTTTATTATGCTAACCCAGGGCAGGAGCGCGTAGGCATATGATGTGGCATTTACGACGCATATTTGCTGCTACTGAAGCAGAAGCACAGATGAGAGAGCTGGTACAGAGACCTTTATGCTCACAGACTATTTAATGGCTTAATCCTCCTGCTAAACTGAGCTGAGCTTTGCTTTGTACACGGTGCTTCCACACGCGCGTCCCTTAGAAGTGACACTAAGACATTTATAAACAGGTGCTTCATCATTATCAATGAACTTTGTATGCTAAGATTAGTTCAGGGAAAATAACAATAAAGACAAAAGACCAAACAAATATGTTAATTCAGGAATGTTAAACTTAATATGAATTGGTGCTCATAAGTGTGGCAAGTGTCACATTAATTGAGTCCTTTTTTGGTAGCTGTCAGTATATTGCTGTGCATTTCACAAATAGTTTTTCTCACAAAACTGTTTCTCTTTAGACAGCAGTTTAGGCAACCGTCAGATGAATTACCTAGTGAAAATTGAAAACTGCTTTTTCTATTAGTCACTCAAGGGGTAGTACTCCAAATAAGGAGCCCCAGCAGCTCTAATCCGTTCTCCTCCAGACCATCAAATCACTTTGGATCCACATGGTAGTGAGTGCGGGAGCTGTGGGTACCCCGTACTTGATTTAAAACACTTAATTCTCAAATTAAGCACTAAGATTGTAGCTGCAGTAACAGGGGGAATCATGTTTATGGCAACTCTCCTCCAAATATTTACTCGATATTGCTCAATCTGGTTTTGAAATGAGATCAGGTTTATGCTGCTGGTATTAACCTAAAGATTTCAATATTAGCTCCTGCACACCAGCAAAAATAGAGGGAACAATAGCACTGATGTGAGCTCCACTCTGTAAGAAAATGGGTGCTTTGTTAGAACATTAAAAAGTCCCATTCCTGGGATCATAGCCTATCTAACTTGACTCAGAGTGACACGTCAAATTGGAAACCTAGGACTAAATATTTATTCCTGCTGTTTGTTATTTTAAAATCCTATTTGTCTCTCTAATACTTTTTCTCCCTGACACCAAACAAAATAATGTGTTGTGGTTTTTTTTAAGATGGATGTTGATCACTCCACCCCTGCTCTCCCTGGAAGAAATGCTTGTGCCTAAAGCCCGGTAGGACACAATGTCACTCAGCTGGACTCATTAGCATGGCAGCAGTTTTGCGTTTACGTCTCTGCACACCTCCTAGGGAAAGGTAGCTCCAGTTCAGAGCACAGCATGAGTCTGTCTGCAGCTGACAATGTAGACATGCCCTTAAAAACCAGGCCACCCTTCAAGTAGCAAGTGAAACGGGCAGCTGCGGAGAGGCAGTGGCAGCTTTTGACGTGCAAAGGACAAGGGCTGAGTGAGTCATTCCAGATGAAATCTCTTGATCTGTTGCAGATGGTCTCTGTGGCCTTGGAAAAATATGTATCAGCACTTGATCCGCAGAAGTGTGTAGGTGTCCAGGGTTCAACTTTATGTAGAATTTAATTGCCTGAGTGTACAAGCATGAAGGTAATTTCATTTCTCCCTGTCGTGACCGAACAAGGTAGGAAAAAGGTCAACAGGAGACTCAAAATAGAATTTCTTCATCTTTTCATGCTTAAATCCTCTGAAAAACCTTGTCCTGCAGACAGACTCAGAACACATCTCCATCACGCAGCAAGCAGTGATCTGAGCAGCCACAGCAACTTCCATCATTAATGTGGCTGGTGGGAGGACCATCTCCTGGACCGAGCCACAGCTCTGAGCTCTGCACACTCAGACAGAAGATAAATGAGCTTCCATGACTTGTTTGTGGAAGGACTCTGAACCCCTAACTTCTTTTTCCCAGGGGATGCCAGGCTTCTGTCAAGCCCACGAAGGGCAAAAAGGTGACGTGCACAGGGGACCCCCTGTTTCTTCTGCACATTTGTAACAAAAAAGCCAAGATTTCATCTGTCAGTGAGCAAAGAAAAAAAATTATGTAGAGATGGTTTGGCACAGAAAACCCGATGAGCAGCTCCTCGTCAGGAATAGAGTAGGAATATTTTAGGAAAGCCTGTCTTGATGTCCTTCAGGTCTCCAGGCTTTATCCCCCAAATCCAGCAGTGGGAGGAGACCACAAATATATTTTTGTCATGTCTGACGTGTCCTTGCTGTCTTCAGCCTCTGCACTGGCTGCTAGGAAGCCCAGTCATAGGTGCTTAACACTTTCCATGACCTCCATAGGAAACAATGAACTCTGTTATGAACTCTGCCATGGAGCTGGGCACGTAACATCTAGGTGTCATTGTGGGTTTTGCCAGTAACTTCTCTTGGCTTCCCCTGCGGACTTTGAGGATTATTTTTTAATTTTACCTCCAGGGTCTGTTGTAGTACTAGTATGTTAATAATTACCAGTCCTTTGCAGTGACAGCAAAACAGGCAGGGAAACCTCTAAATTCAGAGAGTCCTTCAGAATAGGCAGAAAGGCTTTGTGGAGTAAGTCAATACCAAATTCCTTAGACTGAAAAACAGGCTTCAGACAAATTTTGTTTACACAGGAAAAGTGAGAAACTGTAATTTTAGTAGCATTTCACAGGTTTCTTTGATCTTTCTAGGAAACTATAAGAAGGGATAACTTCAAAACTAACAGGCATTCTCCAACAGACTCTACAATTGTGAGAGATGTCGCTAAATGAACTATAGTGCTTCTGCTTTTTCCAGCACAGGTCAGTGAAAGACTGGACAATTTGCAATAAAAGAGTTGAATGGGCTTTTGTCTTTTCAATCAATCCAAGGTTGATTTTTATGAAGGAATATACATTCCCTCTTTGACCTTAATAAAAGTAAGGAGGTCATTGTGTAAAAAAGATAAATAATTTTCCAGGGTTTTTATTAGGAAAAAAAAATAGCAAAGGAAGTGCCCAAAGAATGCAATTAACAAACATTAAAGCAATAAAATATTGACCCTAATTTTTCCCTTTATCTATTTCTTTCCAGTTCCAACATTTGAAGAAATAATAGTGGATGACAATCAATGGGTTCCTGATGAGAGCAGCTCACACTACACCAACAGTAATTATCTTTTGAAAAATCAATAAGGAAGGAAATGTGAAAACAATTTGATACAAGGTGTGACTTCCTCTATTTCTGTTTATACTTACATACAAGATCCCCCTCCCCCTGCAACTTCCCCCACCTTAGAGGCAGGAATGATGTCTCCGTCTTGGAAGATAATCATATAATTAAGATGTATGAGATGTGCCTTCCTGTGACACGTGAAATAAAAATATAATGAAGGAAACAATGCAAGCATGTATAAAGGGCCTCCTCACCCTCAGCAATAGCATTTCCTGCCATGAACAATATTCTTAATCAGAAAAAATAGTCCTTCATAATAATCATACTGCATACAATGATATTCACAACAGACCCAGGGCGGCATGGCGGAGGAGGTATCAAAATACAGAAGTAATTTTGCTATGAAATACCTAGGAAATTACATCCTGAACCTCTTCCTGCCGTGGAGGTTTCTGTCAGGACTGGGTCATCACTGTTGATCCAGTTTTCACTGGAAAATGATTTAATAAGAGTGGAATGAACACAGAATTTCAACCTAGTTCCATAGATATAGATTATATCCCACGACTCCAGCATGATACTGTGTAAGCTTTGAGAAGCTTTGAGTCTATTTCAATAAACATCAAGAACCAGTCCAAGAACTGCATATTTCCATGGTTGTGATGAAGGATAAAAGTGGTTAATGCTACCTTTGCCATAGCCATCCCATTGACCTTTACCCATCCACCAACCCAGCTAAACAGTCTGTTTTTTTTAATTTGACGTTGAGAGCATGAAAAGATTGGCTGCAATGAATACCTATAATAAGATATAAAGATTTTGAATGAGCTGAGATTGGGAAATGCAGGGAATGTATTTCCATCTACAAACTACTAGGCTTGATGTGAAAGTTGTGGTTATAACCAAAGAAATCTTCACAACCTGCTACATAAATAATGCTGGTTATGATGCTATCTGAAGCTAGCTCAGATTACTCCCCTTTAACATTGCCAGGCAAAAACTAACATAGGAAGGAGTGTCATTGGAAAAGAGTTAAATCTGAGATTTACGTCTGGCTAAAATATAGGGTGACGGTGGGCAATTAGACCTCATCTACAACCCAGACTATTAGGGCAGGAATAGAAACATCCATCCAATCGAACTGAACACCTTCCTACTCTTACCACTCACACTGTGCTTTAGCATCAGGATGTCTCAGGCTTTAAATGAAATGTCAAATATAATTTGGCTCTGGATACACAAGATATATGATTGCCCTTGGAGAAAGTTGATAACTCGGAGCACTCTGTGTCAAATGTGTATCTACCTGATAGCTCACTCCATAAAAAGCACTAGCCTGCTTTCCCTCAACTGTGTAAAGTAGTCAGACTCCAAACAGGCCTGCCTGCAATTTACACAAATAGGTCCATTTTGAAAGAAAACCTTCATATCAGAAAGGAGAGATGGCTTATTGAAAGTTGACTCCTACTTAAATTTCCAAATGGCACCATGCACATTACATTAGCATTCAGTGACTGGAAGGCAGTTACCATACCCGCCGTGGATAGCTCAGCATCAGATGAGGAATTATGTTAAATGACACATTTGGATTTCTTCAAGACTCAGTTTGGAAACTTTCATTTGGAAGTGTGGTGTATTTTCAGAGAGTTTTTTACTGCTTGGAATCCAAGCAGGGTAGAAAACACAGAGAGGTTATTTATGATTATTGATGGTTTCAACGCTCCTTGCAACATCTGCTGCATCTAAATTTTGTGCTGAGAGAGGGCCTGTTTTAAAAACCTATTTTAAAGAAAATAATCAGTGTATAACTTTGTTGTTTATCTGTACTTGATATGTTCACGTGGCACTGGAAAAGATACATTGCAAATGAATCTTTTCCACACTTTTACCTGTTGTTTGCAGCCATCACTCAGAAAATATTATTTCAATCCGATTCTTTTGTATTTTTTTGTGCTTTTGATCTCTTAGGCAGTCTGTCTTCAAAACTGTAATGCATCGTGTCTATTCCACTAATGGCATGCAAAATACATTAGGAGAAAAACTTGAAACTTTGTGTATTGCCATTTAGACTTTGCCATTTTTGAAAAGCCACAGCGGTAAAATGTAAAGTCAGTGACAGATACTGTGCAGAAGGACATAAATAGATAGGCAATATACTTGTCAGTCACAGAACGTGAGAAATGCCTTATATACCCAAATAAAAGCTCATAACATAAGCTTATCAGAGATAAGGTTACATATGTGATACTTTGTCCTTTTGTTCTAAAAGCAGCGGATAATAAGTTTGACTCCTGTACCTAAAACAAAATCTCTACTTTCTTAGCTAATTTAGCAGCAGTCTTGCTTGAAACTGAAAAGAGATTCAATTAAAACAGCAGTTTATTTTCATTTTCTTCTTTTTCTTGAACAGAGTAAGTATTTGGCACCTCTTTGGCATCTTTATTCCTAACAGGTCTGGTAAAGAACAGGAATGCGTCTCCTTAAATTAAAAGGTGAACATTTTATACTAATTTCAAATTTTTAATCATTATTGACCTGTGTATAACTGCGTAAAACCCCTCCTTTTCCTCATCGTCCTTACTCCAGCCTGGTATTTCTCTTTCTCTTTCCTTCGCATACTCTTGGTGATCTTTCACATTCTCAGCTCTCTGTTCTCCTACTCTTCCTGTTCCCCCTCTCCAGCCAAGAACCTCACGAGCAGCTTTGTTTCTTGCTCTTGAAGAAGCCATTGACATTTCTCTTCTCAAATCCTCACCTTCTGGTGCCTTCATGCCTTCTAAAGGTGTTGTATTCTTCAAAGTAAGATATTCCAGAAGATGAAGAGTGTCCACCAGGAGCTTTTAATCCACATTTGACTTTGAATTTAAGGATGAAATGTACTGTTTAACTGGGTTCTTCAGTCTCAAAATACCTCAGGTGAATTCACTTTAGGATAGAGGGAAGGACCACAAATAGAAAGAAACATTCATAAATATCATGCATTATGCTGAATCTCACAGAAAACTGAGAAGCTAAAATCATGCTGAACACACAGACGGAAGAAAGAAACACATCTAGATCACCAAGGTTACCTAGGATCGCTTAACTTTGCCTCTTTAGCCACAGAAAGTCTTAAACTTCAGCTGCCCATGTGGTGTGTGTTCCTAGGGCATTTGTGTTGCCATCTCAGTTGAGAATTACCAGCCATTTGCTGGAGAAAAGTCTCCCTCTTTTCACTGAATGTTGCCAAATACTTAAAATCTGTGGCAAATCTGTGCCAAGCTTCCCTGACCATTTGATCTTGAAGTTGTCATTTCCACTAGCCTTCATTTTTAATTATGTGGATCTACTCTCTGTGCTCGTTTATTTCTGTAAAAACAGTGTTCTGTATTCCTCGTTCCTGTGCAGTCCTTCCTGTACACTTATTCCTCTGAAATAACTTCTTTAGTATGAAATAATAGTACCAATACAGAGATAAGCAATAACAGGTCGGACTGCAGGATAGCAAGCTCAGTCTATGTCCTCCTCGTAATCTTTAGCACCGCAGAAGGGAAGAAAAATGGATGGTTTTGCAGCATGATCAGAAGGTTAACAAAACTAGGCCTTTTCCAATGAGCTATAAGATTATTGTTGCTTTTCTCTCTAGATCAATATTGATTATATGTTCCAATTTCATTCAGATACTGAATTTGTTTTATCGGGCAAACAGCTGCAGTCTCCGTTCCCGGTCCCTGAGCAAATATTATTTCAAACTTCTTTTGAACTCACATTGCACAAGTGTGACTCTGCTGCACTCACAACAGCTTTTCGATCATGTGATATTGATCCAGGATCATGTAACTGGTCCAAACATAAGCTGACATACTGGTTTTACTGAAATATGCCTTCCCTGTGTCTTTCTTGCCATGTCAATGAATAACTCAGTGGTTCTCCCATGGGCTGCACAGCACTGGTGGTCCATCGTGTCAGTCAGTTAAGCTGTTGTCACTGGATGAGAAAACATACTGCCTAATTATTATTTTCATATCTAGGAATTAAAGTATATAGTATACCCCAAACCAAAATACAGTAACCATTAAAACTAGAGGGCTAACAGTTGTCTGTCACCTTACTGGGGAATATTGGAGTTGATCGTTCTTCAATCACAACCTTAATCTGCTTTATTTTTCTTAATTTTGACTTATCTCAGAAATAAATGAGGTATGCATACAGACCTTTTGAGCACCACTTCACCCAACTTCCCTTAGTTAATAATCTCCAAACTTTTTCCAGTGTTTTTTTTTGTCAATTTTGTTTGAAGAAACAGAGAGAGCAGATGCAGAACAAAACGGGCATGAAATCAGAAAAGGCACAGTTGTAGGTAAAATAATGTCACAGAACTGAAGACATATAGCTAAAGTAATTTCCATTTACATAAAGAAGAGCGGGGGAAGAAAGATCACTACCATTTGGAGTGTGGTTGTTCGAGCAACTTGGGATTTGGAGATCAACCACAGTCACGAAGCAGCTAGGAAGTGGTACTATGCAGAAATATCACCAATTCACACTGGTTTCAGGATTTCAGTATGTTTTCTTAAAAATATAACAAATCTGATGCATTAGAAACATCTCTTCAAAACCATATTTTTTAATGTGTTGAAATGTTTAGATGCCACCTTTTGTTTTAAAATTATAATATAGAGGAAGATGCATAGCTTTGAACAGCTCCTTCAAAAACATGCTCAAAATGTTTCACTCCAAAATATTTAAAGAGGATGCCAAAATATTGTCAGAGCTTCATCCCTTCACTCAACTCCTTCCTCACAGTTTCCCTGAAACAGTGTTCCCATAATGTAAAGATACTTTTTGATTTCAGTAGAACTGCGTTTTGTTGCAGAAATTGTTCCGCTAATTTTTTAACCATGACGTCTGGGAAAAAATGTTTCAGGATATCCCAGTCAAATGAATAATCTTTTGAGGTTGGTTCATCAGTTATCCCAGATCCTGTGCAAAGCTAGTTCTGTGAAATACCAAGATTGTTTCAAAAATATGAAAAAGTAGAGCATATATTTTACCATCTACTCCATTTATTTTATTTTATTTTATTTTATTGATGCATCTTGGTGTTTTTTTTTCTCCAAAGATGGACTTTATTAAGCTGTTTTTAGAAAATATACGAGGGGTTTTTTTTGGAATTAGAATATTTTATTGTCTTTTAGAAACCAGAACCTCTTAGTTTTAAAAATTTTAAAAATGTATAGCTGAATTTTATTTTTATAGAATATATTCAATATAAAAAGTTTTCATAAGAATTTATTAAAAAGAATAATTTCCCAATCAGCCCCAAGTCTGTGTGTGTTCCCAAGGATAATTAAGCAGAACTCCGCAATCACCCTAAAATTCATATGACTGAGTATTTTTGCTTGAATCCTCATGGTATATATATAGTAACCCTACAATTGCTTTTTTAATCTTACGTATGAGGTTTCTCCAAACACCTCCTAATTTTACCTTGGTTGTTCAGTTTGTATGGGTGGCATTTGATTAAGTCAGTTTTAAGTAAAGGATATTCTCTTGCAGAAAAAACCAACCAACCAAAAAAAACCCCAACCACCTATAAGATCATCTATAAGATGAGACAAACTTTAAGTGACCCTCAGAAAAACTCTTAGAAAGACTATAGCAGAAACTGAAGATGTTGTTAGATTGTGTAACGCAGGCTGAGTACGCATGTATTTGAAAGGCTTATAGTCTTTAGAATACTGACAGAAAGCTAACATACTTGCAAAAGGCATTCAAAGACAATGAAACAAACAACTACAGAAGTAATTGGCAGGTATAAGCATTTATAATTTACTTGCAGATATACACTGAAATTGCAAACTTTGCCTCTCAATATGAGAGAGGACAGACTTACAGTGATCTCTGTTTTCTCACCACCCCCCCACCTTCCTTGCATCTGTGGAAATGCAGATGCAGATGAACAAAGCTTACATATTCAGAGCCACCCGCTGAATGGGAGACTCATAAAATGTGACAGATATAAAAATGGAGGAAATATCCATTACATTCTGATACATTACTGAAGACGCGCAAACAGGGAACAGACCAACTAGGTTAAGTATTGATATAAATTAAACAGAAAGCACATTTGCTCTAGCATTGGCCTTTCAAATTGAGAGTGATGGCATGATTTAATAATTGAACTGTCTCACCTTGCACAGTCAGACAGAATTCCAATAGGAATAATTATTCCAAAATGGATATGAAGGCAAATCAAGCTCTTCGCCAGCTAATACAGCAGTCTGCAATTTGACTTTTTGCTGCCTTGTGGATGAAAGTGGGATCAGGATCAACGGGTTGTTTTTCTTCCATTTTGCAAATGTGTCAGGTACTTCATTAGGGCTGATCCCTTCATCAGTAATTTTCTTTGTGAAGACAAGGTTTAGTTATTGCTCATGTCACATAATGCTCCAATAAGGCATCCTTAAGTATTTCTCCTAAGAGTTAATTCCCGGCTTCGCCCAACGTGCAATTTCAAGCCCAAGCATCAGATCTGTCATTTTAAAGGCTTTCTTTCGCAAAGCCCCTATCATGAGGTCTAGGCATTGTACATGACATGTAAGCAACACCAGTCATGCCATCCAAAGCTCTTCCATCACTTAGGTAGGCATGTCCCCTTCCCACCACTGCACAAGCCTCACGAGGGTCATGTGAGAGTGCATAGATAGTCATATGAGCCACAGCACAGGCCTCTATGAAAGTCTACAACTGAGATCTAACTTCATATAACTTGACCTTAAAAACCTTCAGTGAAAGAAATTTTGGCAAGAATTGGCAGCCTTACTTTTCACATCCCTTGAGTTTTGAAATGTCAGGCTTTTTCTGAAAATTAAGCTGACACACTCTTCTCTTATAGCATTTTGGTATTCAAAGCACACTTGGAAGGGGTTTTGTCTGTGTACCTGTGATTACAGGTACACAAGACCTTCCTTTCCTTCTCTTTTACCATCACCATTACTTCTTGGGTTCCATTGGCTTCGCTGAGCGCAGTTCCTCCAGTTTTCTGAATTTAGTATACTGTAGTTGCAACCTTTTTCCTTAATTTTCTGTTTAAACTGCTTTTCCTTCATAGTAAATACGAGTACATTCAGTTATTCTCCCCAGCCTCGTGGGAAAAATAAAGAATCATTCTCCTTCTCTAGCTCTCTGCCTACTTCCCTCCCCTTTAAACTCACCAAAACCACTATCCATAATAATTGAAGCTTCTCTGCATCAGGGAGCTCTTCTGATGTTATTGCTGTGGTTCTTCCTCTGCATTGAATCTTTCTGTACTGTTGTTTTAATGACCCCTTCCTGAACAAATATTAGAAACTTGTGTCCCTCCTCAATCTCTTTTTCAGCTCTGCAGCTTGGTATTCGTTCCTTTTTTATTTTTTTTTTGGTCTCTTCTTTGGAGTTTTCTGGTACTTTTTCTCCTAATCAGTCCCTGTGAAGTTCTTTTTCATCCTTCCCTCTCTCTTGGTGGTCCAACAGAAGTCTGAACTTGATCTTGCTTTGTTCCTGGTCAATCCCAATCCTTCATGTTTTTATATCCATCTGCATCATGGAGCTTAGAGAGTCTGAAAAAAATTAATTCTCTGTAAGTTAGTTGTTGAAAAGAAGAGGCCAATGTTACTTTTTGGTTTAGTTTGTTCACACAAGTAGGGCGTATAGAAGACAGCTGTAACTTCTATTTTCTTTAAACCACTTATAAATATTCACAAGACAGTTCAGTACACTGAAATAGTAAAACACAGGTTTTTTTCCTTTCTTTCTTTTTTCCCGTCATTCCAAACTAAAATTATATCTTCGCTCAGTATTCTAACAGCTTAGTCTGTGCAACGGTTTCCCCCCAAGAGGTGGAGACCTTATGTTCATGCCTCTGCAAGTAGATTGGAGACTGATATAGCCTGGAATATAGACTGGAAACAATCTTGCGTGAATAGAGGGATGGAGCTAGGTAATCTCTGTATTCTCTCTTCGCCCTAGCATCTAGGACTTCAGGATGCACTGCGCATTACTCCTCTCTGTGATATCTATGCCCCTTCCCTGGGGACGCAGCAGTCCACGTGCCAGCCATGCAGCATTACAAAGCAGAAATGTCTCTTGCTTTCGGAATGACTTAGCAACGAGTCGACAAGAACAAAGATTGAGTTTATTGGAACAGTGGAGGAAAGTGGCAAATATTCGCCTGTCATTTAAAGAAAAGGTATTTAAACTCCACGGAGGTGGTCATACTTGACACTGAAATCACCCAGGCAACTGCTCTTGCATGGCCTTCTCTTCATAAATGCCAGTTATTTTCAAGGTTTGACACACAGCAGTGAATGAGCTTTTAACATTTTGATCAGAATTATTGTTAAACAGAGAATCCTTTATGCTTTGTGTCATCTCTTATAGACACAAGCCACTCATTTCTGGCTAGCAGTGATGGTGTATAGCCTACAAAAAGAAAACGTGTATAGTAAGAGCTGCTTTGTTTACCTTACAGTTCACTTATGGCTCTGCTCTGGGATAAGAAGAAAGGAATAAGAAGGGGCCTGAGATCAAGAATTATGTCCTATTTCTCCATCAACTAGTCAGCTGGTGTGGGAATAGATCCTTTACTGTGGGAATTTAGGGAACTAACCATTTTTGACAACGTAGATCTTAGTTTCTGAAGCTCCATTTACATTGCAGATAACTGTACACTAGAGAGCAGTCCAACTCAGCAGGCAAATTTAAGGGTTTCCCTCCACTTGCACCAGGTGGTCATCTGGAAGCTAACCACTAGCGCCCAAGTAACAGCAGACATCAAGGACAGATGGAAAATTAGGCCTTGGGGCTGCTGTTGAAACTGTGTGGGTATTACCTTATGCCATACAATTGTTAAGAAGACAAAAGCAGCTCCCTATAGAGGAAAATTATTGTCAGGATATCTCTAGCAATGATTCTTGAGGCTGAAATCCACATGAGTAATAAAATACAGCTTGGTTTATGAAACAATAAAAAGCACATTCCATTTTTCAAAATCCTTTAACACTAAGATGCTAATGAATTCACAAACTACCTGTTGTTTTCAAAAACTGATTCTAACCTGCATGAGATTCATTTAAAGATTAAGACACCTAAATGCAGATGTTCACAGGTCAATGGAGATCTGCTTAGCACAGTCAGTGGAGCTTGAGCTATTCAGCAACCTAGTCACTGGGGTCAAGCTTCAGTTACCTACATGCATGTCTCTGGTGACACGAAACATTTCTGGAGAATGGCGGCTGTCATATGGAGCCTGTGGGAAGCTTCACCTTTTTTCAGCAGCACATGAAAGTCAGATAGACAACACCTGAAAATATCTCAGATAACTCTGGATACCTGTGCATGAACAACTGAGCTCTAAATCTCCATGGACCATAATAGAAGCTACATGTGGACATCTACATGTATATTGGCTTTTTTAATCTGGAGCTAACTCTCATGCTAGTTGGCCCATTGAAGTTAATCGAATAAGAAGATACTTAGTTTCCTAGTTAAAACTGCCCTTTGTTTCCCAGTCAACAGGGTGTCTTCTGAAATATAAAGAACAGTGATTTAGTTTCCTTGGTTATACCTATGCTCTTTTGGGAGTGCACAGCTCACATACACTGGGGTCAGATCAAATACCTCAGCACTAGCTGGCTCAAGCTCATTGCATCTATATCGTGTGCAGAGGGAAAGGAAGAGCAGGAGTCAATCTTCACCTTTTTCTGAGGCTCCTTCTACTTGCTCCTCATCCAAAGCAGAGTATGAATAAAATTTATGTAGCTCAGACCATCTGAGTATTCATGTTGAATTCAGGACCAAAACCAAGAAAACACAGGAATCTAGGTGTCACCACTGTTTCTCAGTTCCTCATCCATAAAGTAGACATTTTGAGGGTTTGACTTTTGAAATTCATCGCCGAAATCTTTGTGAGGCTGTCTCAGCTTCCCATTATATGCTTGTGCAACATCAAGTGAGGAGAGCCCCAAGCACTGTTATAAACCCTCTTTCCCCGTCCTGTAGATCAATTGGGCTCACAAATTCTACCAGCTCCATAGTGAGCTGCTCTTTGTGCTTTGACATACAGTATCTTTAAATTCTAGGTTTTTTTCTAGTTCATGACTTAGCTGGTTTCTCCATGGTGACTGCTGCCTCTTAGGCTGAAGAGCAGTCTTTAAAGCCAGTCATCTTTTACCCAGCAGATGTATCAAAACAGCTGGAACTCCCTTCTTCTTTCTACACCAGTGACTCTCCCTTTTAACATATCTTTTTGTTCATTCTCTCTTTTCTGATATACTTTTGCCAGCTGACCACAAGAAGCTGATTCTAACATTTCATTTCAAAGGCAAATGTCTCTATGTGCCAGCTTATTCAAAGGTCTGTGTTTCTACCACATGCAAAAGAATGAAGTACATCCATATTTCAAACTGCTTTGCATTTTTAGGTGTGCCTATAGAAAGATCACCTTGCCTCTGCACTGCCATAATACAACAAATAAATAACAGAATCCAGAGATAGGAGGAGAATTAAAATGTTTATTCAAATTGTGGGCTTATTATAGGAAAATAATTCTAAATCGTGTTTCTTAAAAACAGGAAAGAGCAGTAAGATGGCATAGTAGTGTCACACTTACCTACCATCTCATTTTGTTAGTAATGCCTCAGTTATTGAGTTGTGTTCAGTGCATAATCAGGTTCTAAGCTATTTCTCCAAGTCAGGATTGGGGCACCAGACACTTAAAGAGGGCACAGTTGGTTAATTGTGCCTTCCAGCTGTATCAAAATCACAGAAGATGTTATCTATTTGCTTGTATTAGCACATCAATGAACTGCTAGTTGTTCTTTGAAGAGTTCTGCAGACATCAGAATTAGCTATCAGCCACTTTAATAGGCTAAGGGAAGCTGACTGTGTTTGCTACTAAAGCAAGCAATAACAAGAGTAGCGTTTTTGCTCTTAGTAGCTTATGCACACAGCAGAAATGAAATAGCTGGGCACTTCAATTTGCCTGCACACTTCTTAACACACAGTAATGGCATCCTGTGTTGAAAAAAATAAGCCAAAGCTGTGCTCGCATTTGTTTCAGCTGAATAAACTCTAAAAGTAGTACAATATTCCCAACTAAAACATCAGGAATAAAAAAATCAAAACCCAAGGAACAAAAAAAAAAATTGCAAGATCGTAAGAAAATGAACAACATGACCAGTTACAGGAGCTGAAAAAGCCTAAGGTATAAAAAACATAAGCTTAATCCTTTGTATTGGTGGTACAATGGGAGTTTTTGATGGGTTATCACAATGATGCCAGGTATATTGGAAACTGGTTGTATTGTAAAACTCTGATCCTTCAGAAAACAACTCTGATAGACACCTTTAATCTACTGAGGCACGTAACAGCCTTCTTAACTCACCAGTGCCTTGGTTTGAGTTAAACCTGCATCTGCCGCTGTGTTTCTTCTGAGGTCCAAGGTAAGGGTCAGGCTTTTGTTTTTTTCGCCGTCTGATTTTTGTACTTGTTTTTCAAAGAAAAATAGAATTCTCAAGTCACTGCATTATCCATGAACCTGGGGCATTTAAAAATAACCCAGCACTGATATCCGAGATAAAACTCTGAATGCTGGCAACAAGATATTTACATAGATCACAGGTCAGACCTTCAGTCTGCTATAAGGAGGCTTTACTCCTGCAAGTATCCTCAGAGATGCTGGTATAATGGATCACGTTGCATAAGGGTTACTGAACCTCCAGTGAAAAGATATTAATCTGGATAGTAGGAACAGAAATATTCATTCTGATTCGTAATATTATTTTTTTTCTAGCTACAAATGAAATGGTGCAAGTTCATGGAGAAAATAACAGAAATCCAATTAAATTCTTAGACTTCCTCATATCATTCAAAGGTAACGTAAACAGGGACAAAGTCCAAGTTTACTTAAAACATATATAGTGTATATATAGTGTTACTGAGTACAGTGAAAAGCCAGTTTGCACCAAATGGGGATCTAAGGTATGTCAAGAAATAGTCATGTTCCTTTGCACTAATAACTCCTGTCTTGCAGACCCATCTGCAAAGCACCTGTCATAAGTGAGAATCTGGTTATGAACATTCAACCCCCAAAAACACAGCCATTTTATTTACACTTCCATTTTATCCTCTGGTAAGGAGTACAAATCTCAGACGGGACTTCCTTGCATCAAAACAATAATGTGAAACTGGAATCCCTAAACTGTCCTTTATTTGCAATTAAGTTAACAGAGTTTAACCGTTTTGTTTGCAATTAAGTTAACTGAGCTTGTGCTGCGATAGGAGCAGAAGGAAGGACACCAATCTGACACAAGGCAACACAGACCATAAAGTTAAGTTCTGGCTGAGTGGAATGAAAGTGAAACCTCCCATTTTCTTCAGAAAGTGCAGGATTTCACCCTGGAGCATTATGAGAGCGTGAGAGAAGAGAGATGGAAAACATGCCGTGACTTATGAGACAGGGGAAAGCCTCACAGGTAACTTTTGTTCTCCTTCATGTAGTGAAGTCTCTGCACACTTAAGAAACTTGATTTATTTTAGAGCTGCTTTTAGCTGCAGGCGCAGGCTGAGGATGCTTCAGACAACGACAAGTTTGCTAATGCTCAAAAACTGAGTGTAGCATATGGGAGACACATGTCTTTATAAACACAACGAAGCAATAAGATATGATATGGACTTTTCAAGGGATCAAAGTGCCCATCAAGAGTATGGGGTTTTTACAAAACCCCCAAGGACCTATTTGCTATTTAACCTGCTAAAAGCCCTTGCCCTTCTGTCCCACACTCTCCAAGAGCTTCCTTCACGTCTCAAGGTGTCCAACTACTGCTCTTACTCCTGGTCTACCACATCAGCACACAGTTGATCAAGTCTGAATGTCAACACTTTTCCGAGGAGGTTTTTCTGTGAAATTTCCTCTCACTATCTTAGTATAACTCCACCTCCCTCTTGACAAAACTCCCAGCCGTACTAGTGGTGGTAGACCACCTCCTCTTGCCTACAGGGAAACCACCTGCATCCTCCCAGTGATTGTAGCAACAAATCCCTGGCAACAATCACATAGCATGCCTCCCATTAAACTTGTAAGACTTCAGCCACTGGCACCTGAGGAGTCATTAGCTCCTGTTCTACACAGAAAGTCAAAAGATGCTGGATGGTTAATCAGCTAGCTCTTTAAACATGTTGAAGATATTTAAACAACAGTTAATGGAGAGGCAGCTCTCCTGACAGTCAAATGGTGAGCTGTGTGGTTTGATGTCACCGGTATCTCTGAAATGTGTTTTAACTTTGTCGGTGAAAGAAGTGTATTATATTGACTTTTTAAACATTGAAAATCATTACTCCCGTTAATATCAGTTTGCATGCTGACTCTTAACATGGGAATGTAACCTTAGCAATTTCAAATCTATTGCAATATTCTGATAAAGAATTCAGAAAAATAACAACTCCACATCATTGTATGTTCTTGATAAAATCTGTTTTACTGTTGAGACTTGTTAAGATCAATTTTTATGTTCCTCACATTAAATTTTTCCATCAGTAGCTGGGGTGTCTGATATTGTAATAACATGAATGGGTATTTTTCTACATTCTTTCATTACTCTAAAAGTTAAAATCATGAACTGTTATGTAAGTGTGTGGAAACAAATGTATTGGCTGAGCTTTTTTAGCTTCCTTTCTTAAGAGGCTTAGTACTTGCTTATACTATCTTTGTTCGAGGTCGGTTGTATCCCAATTCAATCATAGTGTTTTATTACTCATTATTTACTTTCTCAGTTCTTCACAGATACATTCTTACCCCACTTACTCTGAACTCCTTGAGTATGAACAACACTTAGTCCTTCTATGTGAAACATTTTCCCTCTTCTTTCTTGTTATTGGATTTGTAGCGAATGTATTGCTGCCTCCTCTGCAAATACTCACACGCACTTGAAAGCCTATTACGGAAATCAGCAGTACTATCAGTGCAAACTGCTTCTTTTTGTATTTATATCCCTTAGAGGTTCAGCCTGCAAAATAAACCAGGGACCCACCGTGGCATTAGCCTATTTTATTTTTGACTCACAAAGTTCGACTGTTGTGAGGAAAACATCACTGCACTGGGGCTTTTTCCTAGTGACTTGCAGTTGCATTGAACTTCAATTCATGTAAAGCAAACTGATAATTGTGAGACAGAGGAAGAAATACACAGAGTAAAACCTCTCCTAGAGGGTTGAATATCGTACTGACATCAGCAGAGGTAGGTAAGGATTACGATTACAGTACTTTTATAAGTAATTACTCTCTCTAAATAATTGAAAGACTCAGCCTAAATAGTTAACAATTTGACAGTCTGCACTTCTCTAGTACTTTCCAGCTCAGAAATGCACAATTAACCTTCAGAATGTCTTGGAAAAATAAGTGTTTGGATTAATCAAAAAATTATCATCTCCTTCAAAGTAAACAACTTCCGGTTTTAATTTTGAAGAGTGAGATATCATCCTTAATTTAAGGTAGATTCTTTCCTACCTGCTGTTTTGAGCTCATGCCTACTTCAATTCTCTGCTAGAAGTCCTAAAACAGAGAAACTTTACTTGGGTTTCTTACAGCACTATTATTATTTTCTGAAAAAAAGACAAGCTTGGAACTAGAATTAGAAAATTCTTCAAGGAAAGTATTGGAAACGCACAGAGCATTTGCTTATCAATTCTCCTAAATTAAGGAGAACTTTATTACTGATTGCAATGAAAACACCCTGTCATTAGAGAGCTATTTTGAAGTTATTGAATTTAAGAAAAGTATTTCACAACTATGATATGCAGTAAATCAGGAGAGGCACACCCTGGAGCAGAATATCAATAAAAATTTTAAGCAATTAACGAAATAAATATCGTAAATCTTTTCAGCTCTGTTATATCTCCCTTTTTTAAAAAAAATGAACAAAAATGATTAAGGTCAAATAACATGACTGGTGTTTATGACATTTAGAGTACATTACCTTAGGTTATCTTCCAGTCGAGCTGGCAGCTTGCAATTTCCCAAGCTGTTGGTGCAATCCTTTGTCAAGTTGCGCTGGGGGTTTCTAAAAGAGATCCCTAACCCTTTGGGAGATTGACATTGTGCCCAGTGCCCCTCGGCCCACTGCTGAGCACTTCTTCCAGTGGCAGGTCTGTCCTTCAGTGTTGCAGATACAGCTTCCTAGCCTGATGGAGTGGTAGATGCCCTGGCATTACCCTGGTAAAGAGCTGTATTCCTCTTGGCATCCCCAGGAGTGTCAGCCACCACCTTATGGCAGCGCCACTCTTGAAAGCCCTAAGCATTGTGATCCAGTTCACTCTCATTTGAGGATTAATTAGCTGTTACTACAGCTAGCTCTTGTAACTCCTCTATCCTAGTTAATTTTTGAAGCTGTTTTGGCAACTACTGGAGTCATCCGTGGAACTTGCAGGGGAGAGGCGAGCGTGCCTCCTCCATGGGTTGATAGATTCAGCTCTTTTGGCTTTGACTCTTATCAGATCTTTCTATCTGAGCCCCTGAAGTTGTGCAGTGGGTAAATAAAGCAAAATAAATAAATTAATAAATAATTTAGTATTCTGTTGTGTTTTGATTAGTGTTTCTTGAGGTTTTATTTTGGTCATGATACTTTTTTTTTTAACTGAATAAATTATCATTTTACAGCATAAGCCTTGCAAAATTACTGATGTTTCCTTGCAAATGCTTATTAATATTCACATCTGTGAACACAGTACTTAGCTCCATCCTCAGAAATGTTGATTATTGCTCTAACTAGTGTTTCATTTTTCTGATCTCTTCATCGCTAATAGCCTTTTAGATGAAGATAAGTTTCACTAAGGAAACTTCCTCCTAAAGGACTCACAAATGTGTTAATCTACAAGCAACATTGCATCTGCAATGTGGTGCAGTATGTGCTTATATTCACACAAAAAGACACTGAGAACCACTGATGCACGAGAAGATCAGAGCCTAAATCTGTGACCGGCTGGGGAGGGAGGAGGAAGCCAGGCAGCAACGAGAACAACACAGGACTTGGGAGAGTCTTGTCTATCCCTTGGTAAATCCAGGCTTGTAAAACTCTGTGGAGGTGAGTCAAGCTGCTGAGGAAGTAGTTTTACAACTTGTGTTTGGTCAGGTCAGACTGACAACATGAGCCAAAAAGTGATGGGGCGATAGAGAGTGGGTGTGACTATCAGCAGTTCTTAGTGGTGGTCAACAGCTGCTTTTTTGGAACTGAATGTAATGGGAAATTCAGTAAGAGAATGAAAACAGACGTTTTATAAGCCTTAAATTTTCACCATTAATAATAAGGTTTCAGAAAAGAATATCCCTGTTGTCCTGTCCTCCACTTGTGTACAGCTTAAGGTTTAGCAACTTGGGAATTGTGCTACAGGAGCACGGGTAGATGGTGTGTGGCTCGAGCAACTCGTATGCAGCTAGCTGAATTGTATCTAGTCTACTGGTAACAACATAAATGTGATTTTGTGCTTTGCCCTTCTCCACCCTAAAGCATAAAGTGGTGAAGGAGGTCACTACTTGTGAGGCATTTGGATGTTATAGTACGGGTAAACCATTTACATTCTCTAATCAGGGTTTTGTGTGATTACTGCTTGTAAAAGGAGTAATAGAAAGTTAAAAGTGCTTCCAAGATTTTTAAAGGAAGCCAACCATCAAATCCAGTAACTCCAAAATGGGACATGATTGGCTTCTTTCACAGGACTGTGCCACGTAAAACACTTTAGGTAGAGGAATAACTGGCAGAAGTAATCAACTGTCATTTTATCTTTTTGGATGTAACCCCACAAAAATGAAACTTTTTTTTCTGACAGCAGATGACAAGACTCAGGAACTTGTCTTCACCTTCAAGGCTCTGGAAATCGGCATCTTCTGGAGGACTCTCCCAACTCTGCTTTTTTTTTTTTTCCCAAAGCTGTTGTTTCAATCATTTCCTCCAGCTGTCGTTTCTCTGCCATTCCTCTTGGGTAGCTAATCTGAGATAGCTAATCTGAGATGCACCAAGATAGCAGTGCACCAGTTTCCATCCCATCTCTGTAGCTTTTTACAACTTGTTCCAGTTCCCCCTCAGCTGTACTCTCAGCAGGCATGTCCCCCCTCAAATTTCTTTTCCCACATCTCCAAGTTCCCATTCTCCAAATGCAAGTGACCCAAAACAGGAACAACCCTCGCAAAATTTCAGTCCAATGTTGTGCTGATAAACTGCCCTGTCTGTACTCAGTTTGGAGCAGATGTGAGTCCAGATCTTTGTATCTACAAGCACAGACACCAAGCTGAAACCACTAACATAATTAGTTATTTCACCAAGCTGTGGCTACAAAGTGGGGAATAAACTGTTCTTTCACCAAGCAAAATTATATGAGTGGCATGGAGAAATTTGTACTGTGTGCTGGCTGTGAAAAGCCAGAACTGAGGTATAAAGAGCTGTGATGCAGAGGGCAGCTGAGCCCAGGCTTTCAGAAAGTCAACACATAGATGCTAAATCACTGAGGGATGCTTGGTTTCCAGGATGCTTAGCCTTGTTCCTGCCAGTCTCGACTGAATTTAGTAAATACCTCCCTCTCCATATTTCTCAAAGAATAAAACAAGATCTGAATAGAGGCGACCATTATCACTCCATATGGTGAAGCAAGGCAAGATGGACGGGATCCAAAACACAGAGCAGATGCTCTCCTTTGTTCTTCCACCAGCTGCAACAAAGAAAGTGTGCGAAAAAAAAATCTGTGCAGAAGAGAAAGACTACTTGTCAGAAGACAGACAAAAGAGTTGTTAGCTAAGCCTATATTATGGTCTGTCTTTCTGATACTGAAGGCCTGGCTTTATCGCAACTTCCACTTCCCACCTAGATAACACCAACTCTGCTGCTTGGCCAAAGCAAGTCATGGCAATAGAACAATTTCCCTCTCTCCTGCTGCAACGAGTCTTCTGATGGTGACTGGACTACCACGTCTACCAACATGCAAGTTCAGTGTTTCCTAATGCTTCTTGCATAAAGGTTTTCCCCCACATTCATCACTCTTAAGCTTCATTTCTTAGTAGTAATAGGTTTGCATAGTGAGTTTTCCAAAGAAAGTCTTATAAAGCCATAAACAGTGGAAGACATTTTGTGAATCTGTGATTCTGTGAAGACATTTTAATTCCCAGACAAGATCAAAAAGAAGATAACAGTCTAGAGAAGCAGTAGTCCCAGTGGATAAAGAATCTTCTTTGGCACTGTTTGTTTTTCCCTTTTCTTGTAATCAATCAGTAGAAGTTCATCTTTTCTATTGCACTGATACATGCAAAAAAAAAAAAAATCCTTACTGACGAAAGGCAAACTACACAAGCAGCCAGAAGCCAATAAGATGTCATTTTTAGAGGCATTTTCTGGCTGTTAGCTGGAGTACTGCATTCCAGTGTAGAGGAGATGGAGGGCTGTATGTGCCACCAGAAGTAACTGCTAGGCTCAGAGACACCGAAGCAGTCACCATTTCCAGATACACAATTCACAGAACAGAAATATTACCCAACATGTTCTTCAATGTTGCTGGCAATAGATATTGGCCGTGTATCAACCCTGTTCTAGTGTTGCTTTGTTTCTGTTGTTTTTTTTTTAAATCAAAGCATTGGTGGGGAAAAAAAAAAAGTAGTAAAATGAGGTGAATGGAAAGGTTTCACAAATTTGACTTCTATGAACAATAAAATCTGTGCTTCTTGGACCAGATCCCCATCCTGCTGAAGCAATGGACAAAGCCATGATGACACCTTTGTCCTCCTATTTCAATGTGTGAAGAGAAGTAGTTTTCTACCATCATTCCAGTTAATTAACTTTTTCGATGGTGATACCCAAATGTTCTGTAAGTCTTTGTACATACCATTATTCCCGTGTAACAGATGAGTGGAGAGCCAAGTCACATGCATCTCTCAAGTCATGCTATAAATCTTACAGAAATACATCCAACACAGCCCAGCGTCATAGAATCATAGAATATCTCATCATGAGGGTACAGATTTAATTGCATGATTGGATCTAAATTAATCTCTTTAATCTCCTTACTAAGGTCCCCTAACGTTGTCTAAGGCATGCACTATGCAATCCAGACTCATCCAGACCGATGGTGTAACATACTGCGATTCACTGAAGCTTTCATGTACTCACTGAGTCTCACCTGTTGAACCTTGGTTTGAAGAGGGGTAAGGAAAAAGTAAATAAGCCATGAATAACATTCCCAGTGCTGCGGGAAATGCTGCCCCTTTAATGATCCAGCAGCTGGAACAAATGATTGCTCACTCATAACGTACACATTGCAGTTGTCATAGAAACGCACTTAGCAACAAAGGATCCTTGACCTTTTCCCCATCTGTTTTGAATCTTCACAAAGGCACATTAATTTCTATATATTGATTTTTCCTTTTTTTTTTTTTTTTCCCCAAGAGGGCAATGCCACATTTTGCGTGGCTCCCAGACACCAGCAGACGTCTTCTGTACCCTCAGGGGGAGCACTGCAGAGGCACTGCCTCTCCTTACACCTGCTCCGAGTTAGCCACCAGCTATTTCTTGACAAAAAGACAACTGCAAATGAGGCTGTACAGCTGGGAACTCCACCTCAAGTTGTAATCTTGAAAAACAATCTGTTTCAGTTTGGGAGATGCGAAGGAAGCTCAGAGCTCTGTGGTTTTGGACACAACCACCCAGGGTATGTACAGTCACAGTCTGTAATTAAACCAGAACGTCCCCCTCAGATGGATGCAGACCATCCGGGAAACAAGATTGTGTTATCAAAGGCCAATATGTATATAGCAACACCACTGAGATGAAAACAGCCTTGCTAAAAAGGGCATTGCTAAATTCCCAGAAGAGACAAAAATGGATGAAATTAATCCAGACTCTGAGTAACGGTGAAATCACAGCATGTTCTGAAGGCACGGAGTTTTTAGATAAAGCTCAGCTGACCTAATCAGATTAGCCACCAGATTAGATCCCTAGGGTTTGGGTTTTTTTCAAAAGGTATGACCCCATGTTTACCATTTGGGATAAAGAGAATAAACCTAGTCACAAATTATTTAAAAATAAAGATAAGAAAAGGGAAAACAATTATTTTTGCAAACTATTTCAGTAATTTTTGAAAGATTCTAGCTTTTGTATTATTTTTTCTTTTATTATTTTACACCTTTTGTCAAATGGTTGAAGTTTACAGTAGGATATCTTCTCCTCTCCTCTCCTCTCCTCTCCTCTCCTCTCCTCTCCTTTCTCTACTGTCCTGAAAAATTGGATCATGAGGAAAAGATTAAAAAAATGCACACAGACACGTGAAGTGCACACACACAAAACCTGAATGTAAAGAAAAAAAATTACAACTTTGAACACTTGGTGCTTCTTGTGGAAAATTATTAAATGCATCTTTTTCCCATTAAAACAGCTTTTTGAAATAACTTCAAGTAACATTTATCACCCATCTTAAATGTTTTCTGAATTATACCACAGAGAAGGGATTGCAAAGGAGCAGCTCTCATTTGTGTAACAGCCCACAGGATGCGACAAAGAACTAGCAGTCTTGCCAAAGCTTCTGAATCAGCAGATTACTGTTAAGGCTCAAAATTTTTCCTGCAACATCACATCTTCTTAGTATCAGAATTTTTATCTGGAAATTATATACAAGGAATCATATGGGTTATTTTGATTTCGAAGATCAGTTACAAACGACCTCTGGGGTCGTTTTTGGTCTAACACCACAGCTTAGGTACCACTGATGAAGGAAACTTTTGCCTTTATTGGAGAGACGAATGACATGGCTACAAGTGACCCTCCATTTTATCTGCTCAGACTACACTAAAAGGGGAATAAAACCACAGTTTGAGAACAGAGAAATCTTGAATTCTAAGCTTTAAGTTGCTTGTCTGCCGTTTAGCTAAAAACAGATGATGCATGTCTGGGTCTGATGATCTTCAGTACCTGTCATTTAATTACCAACTGGAAAAATCAGTAAAGAAAAGAGTCAAAGATGGCAAGACAAAGTGCAATACAAAAGAGAAGCTAGACAAACAGACGTGAAGCACAAACTCAACCATGATTGCATTCAGCAGTAACAAGAAGATGATGCTTGGATTTTCTCAGCAAGATATAGCCATGTAGATGCACTTCCATCCTTTGTCAATCACCCCAAAACACCAACTACCTTTTTTTTTTTCCAGCATTCCCAGTGACATCAGAAATTTGGTTGGTGTAGGAAGGAGCGGGAAGGTCTGGACAGGATGTGTTAGGTCAAAATCTTTCTTATGTGCAAAAAGGAAACACACCTTACCTATGAAGCCAAGAGTTTGTTGTTACTGAAATCTTAAAGGTCTAACCTTAGAATCATTATTACTCCAGATCTAACTGTTACAGAAAGATAAATAATGTTCTACACAAAAAAAAAATAATAGTAATAGTAGTAGTAGTGATAATAATAATAATAATAATAATAATAATAATAATAAATTGCTATATGCATACTTTTTAGGTTTTTACCCTGTTACACTCACCTTTCTCCTGCTGCTCTGGGTCCCAAGGTTGGTGGCTTCTCTCTAGTGGTGGTGAGGAGGGGGTTATGGTGAGTCATCAGGGTCTGGAGTCCTTTGCTGGGAGAAATATAACGTTCATATAGATAGTGTCTTCTTCCTCACTCTAGGCTCCACTTGCTGTCATTTTATGTTTCCTAGCATAAAACTTTTTATGTTTCCTAGCATTACAACTTCCTCTTTCTTCATTGCTTTGCAGCTCTACGTTACATCTGAATTTACTATATATGCTACCTTTCCCATATTTTATTTCTTTTTTTCTCTTTGATAGCACTAAAACCATCTTCATTAATCTGCAGATCTGCATTTCTTTAACCATTGACGAGTTGTTTATAGTCATGAGTTCTCCAGTGACAGCCCATCCAATGCCATACCTTGTGTCCCCACCTCAGTTTCCTAGCAAGTTAGAGTCATAAAGCCATGGTGGCACCAGACAAAGATAAACAAAAGTAAAACGTATTAGCCATAAACACCACTTACAGGAATTGCGATTTCGGCTAAACCAAGTAAAACAAAGCTGCAGGCAGGTCACGAAAAGCTCAAACAGAGCAGGTTGGACAAGCCTCCATCCTGCAGCTGTGCAAACTCAGCCCACAGCCTGTCCCCAGCAATGGCAGTGCTGTACTTACAGAGCTACAGGGTTACGTGGTGTCCAGACCTTTCTACTGACTGGTTCGCGTCTCTTCTTCATGCTCTCAGAGCTGAATCAGACATAGATTTACAGCAGAACACTTTCCTTATACAAAACTCCTTCCTTCCCTCGTTCCCTTTTTCCTTCCTTCATATCTGTACCTGGGGATATGACCCACTCCCTATTGCCAGCTCAGAATTTAAACTGACAAACTCCATAGCGTTACAGACTCCTGACATACCCACCTCTCCTGCCATTTTATCTAATATCTGGAATAGGGTTTCTGAGATTTTATTATAAATCCCAGCTGTGCTGGCGTGTGCTTTACATTCCATGATGCGTGGGAGTGAGGTATGTGAGGGAGGGTGGTTACTCGATTACTCCGGACTATCCTTCTACTGCACAATTGCTTGAAATTTCCTGTTCCCTTGATCTGCTCCTACAGTCTGTATCTGTAGGCTTTCATGAGGCACATATGTGACAGTGTCCTAATAAGTGCAATTCACTTTTCCTGTCTGAAAAACAAGTAGGGTGGGGGGAAGAATAGTGTGGCACTGCAGGGAGAGAAGTGGTGTATTTTCAGAGCTGCTGATAGATGATTTGTATACAAGCTGGTTTGTCTTCAGCATTTTTTAAATGTTTGCATTTGTGTCTAAACGGGGACATCGCAATTATGAGTTATGTTCCCATTTACAATTAATCATAGCTGTGTATCTACAAATCAGTACCCAGGTGTTGACTTTGGGCAGCTCTTCCTGAAGAACTCTGAATGCACAATCAGAATCTCAAAAAGACATCAAAATTGCTTGCTTTGGCTAGAGCTATCTTCAGGTCTAATTCCCTTTATTAAAACAGGTCAGAATCCCCTGAAATAGTTAATTTCCCAAAGGGTGCCAAAAGAGAGTATAAACAACGTATTTTGTAAACCTGCACCTTTGCTAGAGAGTTATGAGTTATTTTTCTTAGAAATATTAATAAAAAAACCCCAAGAATCAACAAAAATCTTTTTCATCTAGGAATCCCATAGACACTTATCCAAACCCTGAAATAACCATTTTGGGAAATTTTTCTGGTACATCATTATGCCCAGTGACATGTAAGGTCATGTCAATGAGTTCGAGTCCATTCTCCAAATGCTGCTTACGTGAGGAGGACAATGCCTTGTACCCTGAGATACACAGAAAGGATGCAAAGAACAACCATGTCAGGCTGTGCTAGTGGTGGAGGAACACCACCGGTGACTCCCAACACAGCTCAGACACCACATCACTCCTCCTGATCAGGGCCAGAAGAAAAATTTTGGCGCTGGGGCTGGGAAACTGGCAAAAACCGTGTTCCCATGGAGATGAAGCTTCTCCAAATTTAAATGTCTGCTATTCATGACAGGCCAGTGTCAAGTCTTGTGTGCAACTAGCATGAGTAAGCCCAGGTTTTCACCAGAAGGGGCTTGAGGTGAATTTTTCAAGTCCCTTCATGGAGCTTGGACCAGCCCTCTTCCCAGTTAACTTAATGAGCCCACATGGATTTTTACTATTCTTCAGTTCTACAGCACTTTAAGCTTGCTGGTATTTAAGCTGATGACATGAAAAACACCTACAGAGATTGCAGATACTTTTGCTTATAGGGATTTAATAGAAACCCTCAGCATAAAATTCAGTGAGCAGCATCTTGCTATTGGAACAGTTGTATTTTAAATACCATTAAACTTGACGGAAATCACAGCACACATCCTCACATAAGCCTTTCAGTAAACTTCAAATGTGGAGGCAAACTGCTCTCCAGGATGGGTGGGACATCATGGCACAGCTTCAGAGTGGCCATCTCACAGTTAATAAAGACATTCAGCCTGAAAGACATCATTTTTCCAAAAGTGCCTCTCCTCCATAATTTTTCTTCCTTAAAAAAGCAGGGAGGGAACTACTACTGAGAAATCAAGCTTCTCAGTTGCTGAGAGGTTGCTAGGTTTGTGGGCTGTGGGGCACAGGGGGTTTTCTGCCACTCCAACCCCAGAGAGCTGGGCTGCCCTGGTTCCCCGTCCCCAGCCAACTGCTGACACCTGGACCCTCAAGACCCTCAGACTCATGTTCTGTACTCAAACCTCTTGCCCTGCTGCTGGTTAGTCCGGCCTCAAGTTGACTCATGTCCCACACGCAACATCTGAGAGCATGCCTGTACAAAACATGGCCACAAATAA
The DNA here is from genome assembly GCA_013396915.1 of Stercorarius parasiticus. NCBI lineage: Eukaryota > Metazoa > Chordata > Aves > Charadriiformes > Stercorariidae > Stercorarius > Stercorarius parasiticus. The sequence goes on from VWZL01004817.1 coordinate 447,658, forward strand.
CATTTTATAAGGCCAGAGGACAAGCACAGGGCAAGGGTGCTGGTCAGTCACCTATCTGCACTTGACTGTCCCCTTTTATAGAATCACAGAATCGTAGAATGGTTTAGGTTGGAAGGGACCTTGAAGATCATCTAGTTCCAACCCCTTTGACATGGGGGTTATCCCCTTTCCCTTTTATTTTCGCATGCTTTGTTCTTCCCAACCTCCCTTGAATCTCTGTTTCTCCACCTTTGGTCCTTCCCCCAAACATCCCATTAGTATATCATGCCCATAATCCCCTTAAAACACGTCACCATAAATTTTACTCAGTCACCAAATTGTCTTCTCCGCACACTCTATGATAGGTCCTATAGCCTTGTAGGCAACACAAGGACAACACGGGGTCCAGCACACTTTAGTCTGAAAGGTTTTTGGGGAGAATATATTTGGTCATCTCCCTTTGGTGGAGTTCACAGGAGGGACAATGGGCTAATCCTTCTCCTTTGATGGTCTCAGGAGCAACCAGTTCAGTGTCCTCCATTTTCACTGATTACCAGAATTCTTGGGTTCCTTCACCTGACCCTCTGCAGGTCTCTATTTACCATCATTTGTCTTTAATCAAAAAACCTAAAAATTTCCTTCCCACTGCAAATAATATATGGAAAGTCGGTGGTGGAAAGAGAATTATTTGCAGCATGGGCAGTGAGTTCACTGTCTGTGCAAATACGAAAGGCCAGTCTAGTTCTTAGACAGGATTGGGTCACATCTACTGCCCGCTGCCCCCCAGGCACTATTTAACCTCACAGGTCCATGTGTCGGGGCTCCAGATGGGGTCAGCAGAGCCACCTTGAAACAAACCTCTTTGTTCCCTTCATCAAGATCTGGTCTGGACTTGTATAGGGAAAAGTAATTTATTCATTTGAAATCACAGCATCAAATAATTGCATTTAAAATGCTTGCCATAATCCTCAGGGCATGAAGCATGCATCTCAGAACGGTCCTAGAGCTCTTGTGTGTTTCTAAGGGCTAGTGAGGGCTTAGGGAAAAATAACATCTGCTATAAATGGAGAAATAGTCAAGCTTTCCGACACACAAGCTCTTCTTTTGGTCTGAAAGAGAAGCAGCAGCTGTCAGTGTCAAATTCAGGTTGATAACAATTGTTATGCGTTGAACTTGATACGGTAATTAGTTAAATCATCTGAAAGAAGGTACTGCTGGTATCTATAAAGTCAAAATAAGCGTACAGAGGGAAAAAAGGTGATGGAGCGATTATCTCCTATGGGGAGAGCAGAGCCAGGTGATTTATTACCTATGGGAAAGGCAGGAGGTGGCAAGGGGAGGGAGGAGGAAACTGAAACACACTTTAAGCCAATGTCTTTCCTGGGTCCAGGATTTTCAGTATCCAGTGCAGTTTTGAATTCCAGTTCAGAGACTCATTTTTTGAAGGATTTTGGGTGGGGGTTTTTGGAGGGAGTGGGGTGTGGAGCGGCTTTCCCTTGAGGTTCAGGACTGAGAGGCCAGAGCTAGAATGATTATTCAGTGAGAAATCCCCTCTTCCTGATAACCTGATGCTTCTGTCCCTTATTGATTATCCTTAGAAGCCTGTGCTGGTGCATAATGGTTGTCTACTTCTGCACACACAGCATCCAGAAGAACACATTTTGCATGGGAGGATGTACATTGCATTCAAGTATTATCCAAGTGTCATACAAGTAAAACTTAGAAGTTTTGAAGGCTGTATCATGAATATAATTTATCATGATAGCTGTGAAAATGTGTTTTCAAACTTTACTTCCGTTCTTCAAGAATAGCCTGGCTTCATCCAGAGCGTGTGACAACTGGTGAGCTGGCTTTTGGTGAAGAGGTTTGAGAAGCTGACAAAATGCTGTGTGAAGGCTACAGAAACCTAGGAAAATACATGGAAAAAACATTGTGTATAAGCACAATGAAGCGGAGAATAGACTGTTGTTGATCCTAGAAATTATTTCTACTATTTATGTATATTATAAACATATGCAAAAACATATAGTTGTACATGCAATTTTGTTACGCTAATGACTGCCATCAAGTGGCTCCTAGAGGCAAACACAATCAAGCCTAAACAACTGCAAGCACTTTTCCTGCCCAAAGAGTGCCTTGATCAAGTAAAACTGGATACAGCCAGTGGTGCAACTGCCCAGGGCAAAAGCCCATGGGGCTGGAGTCCCCCTGTCTGCTTGAAAACACGGAGGGAAGATCATTAATTTCCATAATACATATTCATGACCCTCTCCATCATTCAGACTACACTTCTTATTTACACTTCCATCAATTATTGGAGTGACTGCACCTATACTGGGACTCTCATGCTAGAAACACCCCTCCTGACCAAATACAGCAACATATGATGAAAAAAACCTAAAAATATTATAGTCCATCTTCTTAGGAGCTAGTCTAACTCATTCAGTCTAACTTGTGCAAGAGGAAAAGAGCCTTGCTAGGTCCTTCCCACCCTCCTGATCACAGCTCCACGCTGACCTATGTTGCAGGTGATGAAATTCTGAACAAAACCATGAAACAAGATCAACATGAGTGGGTTTCTGTCTTGCAATACTTTGAAAAGCGCAAGTTCACTATAAAACTGCTTTACTAGATGTGTAAAAGTGAGAGAAGCTTTATAAACTTGAAACTTTAAAACAACAGGATTTTACGAAAGAGCTAGAAAACCACAGGGTTTGAAGTTCCCCAGAGTTTTTCTAGGCTCTCTGTTTCCTTCATCATGCAAGAAAATAAAAAATACATTGGTCATAATTCTGATTTCACCTTATCAGCTTCACTGACTGTTAGAATTACTCCCATTGACACTAGTACAAAAGGAAATCCTGACAGATCCAAGCAAACTCAGACTTATTAAAAGCAATAAATAATTGTTATGATCCCAGAGAAGCAACATCTACTGCTGTATTTGTTTTGTGTATGACTTCAGAGATTAGGGGACCCTGCTACTTAATTGCTCAGAGGGACACTAATCTTGTAAAGCTCTTTTCCTAGCAGAAGCTATCAAATAGAAGCAGGACTCCTTAATAAAATTACAGTTGTTAAATTCTCCATTTTTCTCGGAAGTTACTAAGTCCAGAAACAACCCCCCAAAACACTCTTAGACAAGTAATCAGGCTGCAGTATCAAGATCTGAAAAACGTAGATAAGCTAGAAATGAGGGTTTAGTTCACAGTCTTTTCTGTATGTTTATGTTATCGGGTCACATATGCTTTTTCTTGCCTGCAAACTAAATTTTCACACCAAGTGACAGTCATGGCAGGAAAAATTACTTCTCAGCCTCAGCCATCCTGAAAAGGAGCAGGCACCGTCCCTCTGAAGGACAGCAGATGGGAGAGACAGCCATGGGACACTCTCTGACCAGGTAGAGGGTTCAGAAATGTGCTTCCTAAAATCTCTTTTGGACGTGTGATATTTTTCAGACCCAACATGTACAATTTCTGATACCAGCATTACTTGCCCACTGGCACTTCAGCCTCTTTTGGAGAAAAGCTGAGTAACTATGGCTCTTCAGTGAAACCGTGGTAAGAATGAGGTTTGTCTGTGTAAAAAAAGAAATATTTAAAAAATAGTTCTGCCTGAGTTTTGTCTGAGACTTGGCTGTAGACATCTGGCCTGGAAAACATGATGTTGAATAGACTTTGGGCAAGTCATAGGTAGCTTGAAACACAGCGTTGTAAAGTGTAGAGGAGTACATATCACACCCTTGACTCCAGGACTGGCCATTGCAGATTTACAGAATAACAGGACCAGCACTTATGATACACCCCACAAATGCTCTCTGTCTGCCTTCAATTGAATGGCACTAAAGGTAGCTTTAAGTACTGGAGACTCTTTGTGCTGCTAACAATAACAAGAGGAATGAAAGAAGGTAGCTCCTTGATCAGGCTGTGGGTTGTGTTTTGCAGGGAACTTTCTTTGAACCTATTTGAATAGTACCCAGAACTGGTGATCTTGGTGCTACCACGTTGTACAGGGTACATCTGTTAGAGACATCCATGCAGGCTCTGCTCAGGTCAACGCAGCTCACACCACCTTTGATCCGTCTGTCAAACCTAGACCAAAACGAACCATCTGACTGCTCGATCGAATGGGAATTGCTATCAAAAACAGGGCTCTTGGAGGCCCCTCGTTATTAATAATTATAGCATAATAAAAAGCGCACAGCTAATTGCTGATCCTCTGCTATAACCTGTTAGATTAATAGAAACAGTTCTTCCTTCTCCAGAGAGCAGGCTCACTTTCACATTACAAAAATAATTAAAATGTAATCAAGTGCTGAGAAGTCACCCAGGAGGTCTGTGCATAATAGCCCACGCATACGTTTTGCCTTTTGTGCCAGAGCAGCTCACAAAGGACCAAATCTGTTCTGCCACCAAGTCCCCACTTCCCCCTTGCACAAGAAAGAGGAGCAGAGTGGCCACGGCAGGACAGCTCCACACTGTCACAGGGGGTCTGGCCCTACTGCGGGCCCTCCAGATATGGCGGTCCCCAATTACACCCGATCAGATAAACAGAAAAATCTTCTCCATTATCTTATGTCCTGTAACTGCACACCACTAGGGTTTGCTTTCAGATTCGAAGCTCAGGAAGGGGCTGCAACAGGAAGGTGTTTGCCTGTCTGTCCATCTGTCTGTCTGGTGGCAAATACTGCTACTTCTACCCTTACTCAGGAAGCCCAAGCATGGAAGGGACAGAGAGGACACCTCCCTCCTTCAGCGAGGTAGCCCTGGGGATGCCGTGCAGATCCCAAAAAGGAAAACTCATCCCACTGAGCCCAGTGAGATCCTGCTGTGAAGGCAATCACAGGAGGTTCCACGCTCCCTGAGCTCGTTTCTCCCTTTCCTGGGTCACTTCAGCACTGCCTTCTGTTTCAGTGCGGTTGTTAAAGATGCTTTCCCAGCACCTAAAATAAAACAGGAAGATCGCTGCAGCTCCAACAAAAGCAGCACAAACCCAGAGCTCTAGGCTCACTAACCAATAAATTTTATTGTGGCTTTTTTTTTTTTTCCTAATTACTCTTTTAATCTCCGAAGTAATTTGCAGAGGGAAGATCAGAGGAAAATTTCCACTCACACACACTTACTTCTCTCTCTATAACCAATTTGCAGCTTCCTTTCACTCCAGGGTGAAAATGTACTGCAATTCTCATCGCTTCTCTTCTCTGCACCTGTGCATGGAGTCAAAACTTCCCTGCAATCATTAAAACGTATTCACAGGGTTTCAGACTAGAGATCTTCATTATCTTAAGCATGAGGCGTTAAGCACTTATTCACATATTGGTCTTAAAAAAAAAAAAAGAAAAAAGAAAAAAGAAAACAGAATGCATATCTAAAAGTTAATTATGGTCACTGCAATTAGAAAGAGAAAAGAATCTTTACACCCCTCATTTTGGATGTTCCATTCTGATTTGGGGACAAAGAGGAAAATATTATAAATATATTACCTCACAAAAAGATCAAATTACACAGGTTGAATTTCACAGATTTTAAAGGAAAAATAAGGAATCATTACTTTATCCTATCTGACTTTTTGTATTCTACAGACCACGGCATGTGCCTTCCGTATGTTATCCTGATCCCACACCTCAGTTAGAGCTAAGCATTTCAGTCCTTGATAGTCTAAGTTATTATGTATCACTGAGGAAAAACAAAGAAAGACAAAGGTAGTACTAGCGCCCAAGGCCCAGAGACCTGTTCAGGATGTGAACCATACCACAATGAAAAAAAAAAAAAATTTAAACTGAAAGAACTCATACTCTCCCTGCACCCTTCCCCTCAAATTTGATCCCAAAACACTGTGATCCCCATAAACAAAACCTAGGGAACACCTCTTTCCAGTTCTGCATCCAACAGGGGTTTGGTTCCACAGGTGTATGGACAACAAACAACCCAGGATTCTGCAGAAAGAGGATTCACCTTTCCATTCTTCAGTTTGGGCTATGCCCATGATCTCCTGCTGGGCTAAGGTGGTCTTCGTGCTCTAAACCGTCTTCTGTATTTGGTGTTGGGACTCTTTTGTGTTTTTATAGATCCTTTATCTTTGATATTTTTTAAAAATGTATTGGTGACACACATTCAGTATCTCACTTTCCAAGGTAGCACATAGTCTTCACTATATCAGGAATCTTGTCCCTGATATAACTTGTTCCAAGGAATTATTTTCAATGAGCTTGAATGTGCCTGCTGGGTCAGGCAAAAGGGGTTAAAGAGTGCAAGAATCCCATTTTGATGCCATTAGCAATTTCTGACCAGGCAGTGCTCTGAGCAGGCCATTGATTCTGGCTTGGGTCAGCACTCAGATAATTTTTTGCCATTCCCACAGATGGGAATTAATATAGCCAGGGAAGTTCCTTCAGAAGTCTCCACATGAAGAATGCAACTCCCATGTTTCTGAGATTATTGGTGGGGTCTAAAGAGTGGGCATGGAGAATGGAAGAGGCAATGGTATACCTGAGTAGTTTACAAAAATGCATGCCTTCTTGACTTCAATTCCACGAACACTATATTCAGCTTCCACCTCTTACATCTGGAGTAAACCAGTAGTGCCATACTTCTGTAAAACTAATAGAAGAAGAATCATGGACAATATGGGGATATTTCTGTAATCTTTTTTGACGTGGATAACATGCTGACTTTCACATCTAATTTTTCTTTAATTACTGTCTTGTTGGTGATTATTTACATGAGATAAAGAAAAGAATGTTTGAAGGCTTCTACAGTAATTAAGTTTCGTCTTTTTAGACTGTTCTTTACATGTAAAGGTAATTGCTTTTAGTTGTTATAAATCTTGTGTAAAATTCCTCAAGCAATAAACACAAGCTGTATCTCAGTAATTGTCTATTGACTACACTTTCCAGTATGAATTAATTTTCAATTACAAACTTCCTTTCTTACTGTATCAGGCTGAAAGTCTGCATTTTGAACACGTAGATATTCTCATCTTGTGTACATTTGTCTCACATTATACTAGAAAGAAGACAGAGAGATTCATTGAGCAGCCATCAGTCTGAATATTAATGCAGCATGACAATAACTGTGGATGTCAAAACGGAGATTTCCTCTGCAAATTCCCAGATAGCAACAAAGGGCCATTTCCAGCCCTAATTATTTTTATTGCTGCTATATTGTACTCTTCTCTACTGCTTCTTTAAAAGTTAATGGCTTGATTAAGAAGGGGACCTACACTCAATGAAACTTTAACAGCAACCACAAATGAAATCTACCCCTACTAACTTAATGAGGAGTATTTTAGAGGGTAAGTCCCTAAGTTACCTAACATGGGTAAGTAGGTAGTCCTGGGCTGAGCTATCACATCTCTTTGTGAAAAAGAAGTTGGAGACTATAGCAAGACTTCCAAGTGTTCCACCTGGAGTTAGGTGTCCAGCTTGCCGTTGCCTTCAGAAATGCCCCGAGGTACGTATTTGCATTTTTAGGAGTGGAATACATCTCTAATTATAGCAGCTGAATTCCACCTTCAAAAGTCGCATGACTCACTCGGCATCACAAAGTTAGAAGCCTAGATCCGCAGGGGTTATACACCATGCTGAGGGAGACACCAAATATCCTCCCACATCAAATCTGGGGGAGACCTGCTGGCTTGGTGCCTGAAAACAGCCAGCTGGCCTGGTGAAGAGAGTGCCAAAGGCCTCCAAGGGAAGACACAGGAGGCGCTGATGCAAGTGCAGAAAAATGCCATAATGGACTTCTGCTGCCAGAAGAGGTCTCCATCCTTCTTCCTTGTCCCTCTCTCACAGCCATGATGTTCCACCCTCCCTTGGGCTGATTCTGGACCTGTGCAGTACCAATTTTATTGAACAAAATAGCAGAAAACTACCCACTCTTCCCTTCCCCCGAGACATTTGTTGCCTTTTCACTGAGGTAAACTAGCTCCTGTGAAGGTCCTAAGAAACCCAAAGGCAGCAGCAAACAAATGATGGGAGGGGAAGGTGGAAGCAGCTCCTACCCTGGCGGCCCATGTAGACACTGATTCGAGCGGGCTTTGCATTTGTTCCCTAGAGAACTGAGGCACCCTGAGTTTACAAAGGCCTTGTAACACTTGCGGAGATATAACCCCATGTGGTTTCCCACTTGGTGTCCATATGCTTTCCAATGGGACAAGGGTGCCCCAGATTTCCTGTGTCTTACCTGCAGCCCAACAGAAGTGCTTTGGATACCCTGTGGCATCTAAAACGGCCCTGGACATCTAAGTTTAGGCACCTGAATCTTTCCATCAGTGACCTCAAGTCATGCTGCTAAAAGTTCAGTAATGTCGATGGCTTTAAAGGGGTATATATAGTCCAAGAGAAGGGGATATATTAACTCTTCATTAATGCATAAAACATGAAAGAGCAAGGGTGTCTTTACAAGCAGTTCCAAGTAGGAGCATATTGAATGCTTTTTAAGGTATAAAATAAGAACTAATAAATAAAAGATTTCCTCTGTACATCTATGTGTTCAGCATATCTGCATTTCAAATTTCTGAATTTCTGTTTAGGAATGTTAATAAGTTTATCAGACTCAGCATTACCTAATTTCTGACACTACAGGAAAAAAAGTAGACACACATATCTGTAGATGATTGCACACTTAGGCATTTATTTAACGAGGGACATTTTTCTATTCTCTGGTATTTGCTACAACTGAAGGAAGAAAAAAAAAAAAGGATAAAAAACCTCAGATACTCCCACCTGCAGGAATCCTGAGAACAGGGCTGAAGAGAATGTGGTGGTAAACATAAAATGAGGCTTGACCATGTCACTTGGCCACTGTAACATTAATAGTGCCATTAGCAAGAATTGTCTTTTTCCTTTTCTTTTTCTTGTGTTAGATTTGTCCTTCTGTCTGTGAAATAAAGACTTCAGCTAACAGTGCCACCAGATGGGCCCTTGGTGGTACTGTATTCTCTGAGTGATGTCCTAATGGAAAAGAGAACAAAAAGAAAACCCCAAACTTCAGCATTTCTGTTCATTTCATCCTATCTTTTCATCTCTGCTCTGGAATTCTCTCTCCAGTAAGAAACTGAAGGCTTTATAGTGTCTTACATAATAAGGTGGAAAGACCTTGGTTTTACTTTTCAATGCAATATTTTAGTGGCTTGCAAATTTCTCACTTGAGGTTAATTGTATCTTCAGAACGCATGACCCACATTGCAGGCAGGCAGAATAAAACAGTTCTGTATACTTTTAATGGATTTATTTAAAAGGATGAACAAGCAAATGTTCACTTCAGAGCGCCTGTTAGTGAGCTAATATACTACATTTTTACTAGGACAATTAAAGACGGAACAATGAGATGGTCAAATTGAGGTCACAATTAAAATTAAATCAGTAAATCAATAGACTCAGAATGATCAAATCTCTGCATTAATACAATACATAACGAAATCGAATTACAAGGCTAGTAGCAGATTAAATTACTAGATGATAGTCTTCGGCTTGGGTTGAATTTAACAGAGGTGGTTTCCTTCCAGGAAGATTCCACTGGTGTTGTACCAACATGCTGTTGACCCAGCAGGTAAAGGAAGCAAATATCCGCATATACGGCTCTGCTAGTCTCTTGGTAGTTTTTCCGGGGAGAAAGCTGACAGACAATAATGAAGTCTTGTCTTAGATTAAAAAGCATAGCTCCCGTTGTGTGGTTTTAACAGTCCCTCCTCAACTCTCACCACTATTGACACTTTGCTGTGGTTCTTCTTAATGACCAACCTCTGTTTTTGCAGCATGACATAGAATGTCCCTAAGGACTCAAACCAGAATTGGCAATTTAGACATATGTAACTGTGGCTTTGGGATAACAGTCTTTCTCTAACACAGAAGAATCCACTCACTAAATAACTAAAAGTTTTCTGTTTGTTTTAGGGAATTATTGAGGGACTTATTATACTACTCTCATAATGGTATTTAAAACACCTGTGAGTACAGCCCTTCTTTATATGTAGAAAAAATCCATTTTCAGCCATTGGCAATATGAGAAAACATGAGAACCATGCTTCTTATTTAAAATACTGGATTTCATAAGGGTTATTTTTGTTTGCCCTGCCTTTGGAGTCAACAGGTACACGAGCTCATGTACTCTGAATATTAAACATGGTTCAGTACTTCAGTCAATACTTGTTGATTTTTAAGGTTTTGTGTTATGGAAGAAAACTCAAGAATCAATCTATCCATTTCTGTCTGCCACACCAGCTGCAGGAGAGATAGTGCTCCAGAAGAAATGAAACGTCTTTGATAGAAAGGTATGGTGCCAATATTTTGGCCAACACAGCAGACGTGAGATCTTGAAAATTGAGTAACATATATGTGTACACCAATGAGACCAATGTATTATTTTCAACTCAGCTTTCTTTTCATGTTTGTTCTCCATTTTTTTACCAACTCCTATTTTTTTCTGGATTTTTTTTTTCTCAGATAAAAATTCAGGAGTGGGAATTAATGACTAATTCTAATGACTTTTGATCTCAAAACAGCTACAAAACCCTTTATATTTTTATCAGTTCTGTATATGATTACAACATTTGGGGTGTTTTCTCTTCCTCCCCAGTTCAACTTAGACTCGCTACAATCTTAACAAAAAAAGACGTTGAGTTCCAAAAGCAACCTTAGTGACCCACCCTTCCTCTGAAGGCACCTGTCTCCACTGACTACAGGAGGATGACTACAGTCTAACTTGGCTGTCTCCATTAGGTAAGCCTAATTTAATTACCCAAAAAGACACCGTCAATCTGAATCAAAGCTGAGAAGCTTGATCCTTCAAATACCATCTCTGCTAAGAAAATACGGCATTCTCTCATGGTTTAACCCTAACCGGCAACCAGGATAACACAACTGCTTGCTCACTCCCTCCCTGCCCCCGCCCCCCCCTGCCCTGGGCAGGATGGGAAAGAGAATCAGAAGAGTAAAAGTGAGAAAACTCATGGATTAAGATAAAGACTGTTTAATAGGTATAGCAAAATCTGTGCATGCAAGCAAAACAAAACAAGGAATGTGTTTGCTACTTCCCATCGGCAGGCAGGTGTTCAGCCATCTCCAGGAAAGCAGGGCTCCATCACGTGTAACGGTTACTTGGGAAGACAAACACCATCACTCCAAATGTCCCCACCCACTTCCTTCTTCCTCCCCCAGCTTTTTATGCTGACATGACGTCATATGGTACAGAATGACCCTTTGGTCAGTCGAGATCAGCTGTCCCAGCTGTGTCCCCTCCCAGCTTCTTGTGCACCCCCAGCCTAGTTGCTGGTGGGGTGGTGTGAGGAGCAGAAAAGGCCTTAATGCTGTGTAAGCACTGCTCAGCAGTAACTAAAACACCCCTGAATTATCAACAGTGTTTCCAGCACAAATCCAAAACAGAACCCCATGCTAGCTATGGAGAAGAAAATTAACTCTACCCCAGCCAAAACCAGGACACGTTCTTTCCGTCTTTCATCACTTCAGAGCTCTGGTCCTAACTTCCAAAACACCTTGGCCAGATAGTCTTCTCTCTTTAACCAGTGACAAAGCTTTTGCAAAAAATTAAGTAGAGCCAAACTGCCATTCCATCAGCTGACTGAAGAGATTTACCTTATTTTAAGAAAATTATGGAAATGTTTTTGTAAAACGACTTATAAGTATTTTAAATGTTATTTTTTCCCAGTTACTGAACCCATTAATGATCTCCTTCATGTTCTAATAAGTATTATCCATTAAAACGCTCTCAGAAAAAAAAGTCAAAGTAATTTATCTTTATAATAATAAAATAACAAAATAAGAAATATAAAAATAAAATAATAATAATTTTTGTCTCACCACCACAGGATTAATGCTTAAATATAATTTCAGTTCTTAAGCAACAGACTTAGGAAAAAAGGAAACACATACAGTTCTTTGCATCATGGTATTATTGGACAGATTAGAGAGATTTTGGTCTTGGAATGGGACCACTGACAGTCCCACATTAGGGAGCACTGGTTTGGTGTTGTTCTGGGCCTGTCTCTTGTAGCAACATGGCCCTTCTCTATATTCCTGTAAGAAAAGAAAACCAGGTTGCCAAATTTCATTCGACAGTGGCTGCAGTGATTTTCTGGGGAGCTGTAGCATGATTTTTGAGACAAATCCCCAGACAGTCTCCATTTACTGTTCACTAGTTCAGTTATCAGAGCAGTTTAAGATCCTACTGATTTCAGGGGGACAGGGAAGGAGACAGTGGGACAGGAATCTGTCAGGCACTTGCAAGGACCTTCAGATTTCTCCAACGAGACACACATTTACTCTGTGAACTTGGGTAGATCACGCAGGTTGCAATTCATCTCACTTAGCTTTGGTACGTGAGTATCTAGTCCAAGCCAGCCAAATGGGCTCCTTGTTCTTCTGTCTGACATCTGTTGCGAGACGACATGCCTGTTTCTGCACTGAATGACTAAATACATTCCTAGCTTTTAAGGCTGTTAACATGTACCTCGGTTCCCTGCCCATTTCCCTCAAAAGCGGTCCTGTCTTTCAGTGGAGAGTTACACTCCAGACTTGTTTTGGGTCTGTGCCAGGGTTTTTGCTTCAGAGAGATCACAGCCTAACAAACATGCAGAATAGACAACTGTTCCCAGACCAAACTGTGCATTGCATGACAGGATTGCTACTGTCTTGATGTGTCTCACAGGCTCTGTGCAAAGCTGTTGAAGAGATTCTCCTTTATCTCTAGCAGGAGATAAGAAGGCGGCAACCTAGGCCTAAGAAGCAGGACAAGCTTTATTTGGTACCAGTGGCTACAAGCACTTCAGATGGCCACCATGGCTGTGAATGGACAACCAGCAACTCCTAAGCTCTTAGCTTGAGCGGGTACAGGGAGGGAGATAATAACTCATGAACTTCCTAAACAAACACCAGAACAGATTTGAATGAAAGCACGTTTTGTATTAAATAAAATCCATGATAGATAGCTAAGTCACGGGAGGCCAGTAGCAAGCCTTTGCTGCTGTCAAATGATTAATTTCAGTACGAACATCAAAGAGAGAAAACAAGGAAAATGGATGATACACTTGCTGCTTAGGAAGAGACAGCAGTGGGGGATTTTGCCCACATTAGAACTGCAGTCCTATGCCCAGAGCTGCCACGGCACATCGTAATTGCCATTGCATTGGATTCACATCTCAACAAGTAGTAAAACTCACTCTCCTCCAGAGCAGCAGTAAATAGCAGGAGATATAGGCATTTCAGAGATGCAGGATAACAATACTGGCCTGCCCTTCCCCACCCCAAAAGTTGTGAGATCAAGTGTAAGAATCACAATATTAAAACAAAAAAAAACAAAAAAAAAAACAAACAAAAAAACCTAAAAGAATCCCTGTGTTGTGATTTGCAGCCTTCAGCTTCCGCTCAGATGGAGACTGTAAACTCTTCTCTGCAACTGAGAGTGAGAAATTTTCATCTTTAAAAAATAAATCAAGGATTCTTACATGAATAATCTGAATGCAGCTGTCAGGGATTTATGAAAAAAGAGACCAAAGGGCATGGGAGCCCATAACAACACTTCTGTCACATTTCTGTGGACAACACACTGTCTAGAAGACTCTCCAATGTTACCAATGCTCATAGGAAGCTCTCAGTATAGTCTAGAGACAGAAAAAGAGGAATGTACCCACAGCATTAGTATTTTTTCCCATCAACCAGTGAAGCCTGGGGACAATTGCAGGAGACCAACCTAGCAGATGGAAGAATTTCTGAACTCTGATTTCTAGCTTTGAACTTCTCGGGGGGCTTCAGGAAGGGTATAGACAGACTTCAATAAAGAGTGAAGATAGTGGCAAGGTGAATTTTAGAATGGAAAAGATCATCAGCAAGTTGGGTTTTTTTCGTTGGTTTGGGGTTTTTGTTTGTTTTGTCTTGGTTTGTTTGTTGTTTTGTTTTTGTTTTTTCCCCTGTGGCAGAGAGTTAGACCTTCATCAGAAGGATGGATACTATCTGGTGATTGCTCTCTAGAGAGGACTCCATCCCGAGTTGGACACTCAATGGACATACACTCCCATGGCTTTCAGACACATCTCTCGTACTGTGGGCTCTTTTCTGCTCCATTCAGAGGAGCTGGACCCATCCTTTTCAGTCGTCAGATTCTCCCAGATGGGAATCCAGGCTCCCTAATACTGAGGCTGTGGAGGCTATTTGGTTGATGAGGGATAAAAGCCTGAATTTGAATGAGCCCATGTCCAATTTCCACTTCCTTCTTGGAAATAGGATTTAACCCACAGATACTATAATACAAATTCTAGGGCTCTAGCAGCTTGGGAGTGCCTAGATGACACTGCAGTTTGTTACTGTTTCTATAGAGGCATATGTGTTCGAAGACTAGATAATTTTTGAGAGATTAATACAACTGCAACAAATTTCAGATACAGAGGTCTGGGACTTCACGTATTCACTAAAACACATAGCAAATGGCAACCTTAAAACATCTACCAGCAGAGATTCATAGATCTCAAAAGAGAATTGATCACAACCCTCTGCAAGCATGACCTTCTGTTTAACACAGGCCACAGGATTTCACCCACTGTGCTGGAGGGAATTATTCTTTCTTTCTTCCTAACTGAATGCTATCAAGCCCAATAACTTGCTGGTGGCAGAACTATAGCTTATCATTAAGTAAGACATCCAGTCTTGGCATAAACACTCCACTGCGAATTTACCACCTTCTTTGCTAAGCTTACAATGTGCTTAAACACCTTGACAGAATTCATTCTTTTCCATTTGAATTTATTTGACCTAAATTTCCTGCTATCCAATTCTATTATGCTTTAGTGCACTGGATTGAATACCCCTTAACACCATTTCCCTGGTTAAGATTGTTAGACAAGCCACCATACACCAGATACCAGAGGCTGAAATGAGCACTTTCAGTGCTAAAATCTTCTGTGTCAACTGCCTGAGATAGTTCAAAGGTGCTGCTCCATGGCAGGAAAAGCTAAATTGCCACAAGCTGCCACAGACAGACACCCTGCCCCACTTGCACCAGCCCGCATGTTCTTGATCTCACCGAGTAAATCAGTTCAGTGTGTTCAGCCATAAGAAATCCAACTATAAAGCCAATGGATCGAGGTGGTGTTGGCTTGCTCCCTGAACTGGGTAGTCACAGGACTTACCCAGTGCTGGGAGAGGGAAAGGCAGCTCTGACAGACTAAGTTAAGCTGCGGTGAACTTCACGTTGGGAGAACCGTGGAACCATCCATGGAGCATGGTCACACAACACACTGTGATCGGTAGGTTACAGCTGACCTCAAGGAGACCTGGAGATGCAATCCTGAACTTAATGCAAGGCTTCACAAAACCAACCCAGCCCTCATTGCTCCAACTGGCAATTCCTAAATTAATCTCCAGTGCATTCACCATGATGTGCAGGACTTCTGGTGCCACAAGAGTATGGGAGGAGTGACACTTTATGGATAGAGTTTGAAAACCAAGACGGAAGACCAGACCCAGAATCCACCTCGCAGACAGCGAATGCCGAACAACCACCAAAAAGGGCTCCTGTGTCCAAAGTGAACTAATGAAAGACAGATTGATGGACTGGCCTGAATAAAGGCCATTTGTCATATTCTTTTAAAATATTATCTTTTCCTGCTTCCTAAAGAAAAGGCTGGAATGTTAAATCAGTTAAGTGCATCACTTTTTGATAAAAACTATGCAAATAGTTTATATATATAAAGGCACCATCTATAACACTGACAGTTCAGATAAAGGCTTTAGTTTTAGCTTAAAATATAAGTTCCTAGCATGGAATGTAAATGCAAACATTTGCTTTATTTTATTTTTTTCTTAAGCATTTTGTATTTTCTACTCTGACAGTTACAAATTACATGGATAATTTATTGAACTTTTCCCTCCCCACAAACACAGGCCTCCCTTCTTGAAAAGACCCCCTAATATTATAGGAGCCTGGCTAGAAATACATAACTTGAGGGGCAGTGGGAAGGAAGATAAAAAACACAGAGAAATGACACAGATTTAAGTAAAATAAATACCAGGCAACAGTTAAAATTATTTAGTTCTGGGGGTATTAAAAAGGAATCCATCATATGTGCCAGAAAAATGTGTGCGCTTTATAGCATTCCTTTGCTGTTTTTTCCCTTCTAACTTGGGGTTCACAGTCCATCTTTTTTTCCCTTTCAAAGGGAACTGTCTATTACTGATGTGCCCAGCTCAAACACTTATCTATCAAGAAAGCAAACAGCATAGCAAGCAAGGATGAAACCACACACACTTCTTCAGTTTCCTTCTCTAAAGACTTTCCCATCACCTCCATCCTTCCTTGGAGTGGGTCCAGAGGAGGCCACAAAGCAGATAAGAGTGCTGGAGCACCTATCCTATGAGGACAGGCTGAGAGAGGTGGGGTTGTTCAGCCTGGAGAAGAGAAGGCCCCGGGGAGACCTTAGAGCCCCTTCCGGTCCCTAAAGGGGGTCCAGGAAAGCTGGGGAGGGACTCTGGATCAGGGAGGAGAGCCATAGGACAAGGGGGAACGCTTTTACACTGAAAGAGGGGAGATTTATATTAGATATTAGGAAGAAATTGTTTGCTGTGAGGGTGGTGAGTCCCTGGCCCAGGTTGCCCAGAGAAGCTGTGGCTGCCCCATCCCTGGAGGTGTTCAAGGCCAGGTTGGACGGGGCTTGGAGCAACCTGGTGTGGTGGGAGGTGTCCCTGCCCAGGGCAGGGGGTTGGAACTAGATGACCTTTAAGGTCCCTTTCAACCTAAACCATGTGGTTATGATTCTGTGATTCTATGATTTCATGATTCTATGAGATTCCCTTCCCTCATGATCATTGAACCCTGCCTGCACCCCTCCCTGCTCCCCTGCTGTACCAGCACAACAGTCTATGGTACTGCTGGGCAAGGCAAAAATGTATGAAAAATGATAAAATAAATTAGAGAACAAGGTTGCACTGTTTGTTTTAACACAGATAATTTCAGAGACCTGGTTTAAACTGCAACCCTGCACATAGTTGTATCTATGCAGCTAAAGGGATGGAAAGGAACTTGGCATGCTGCAGAAAAAATGGAGCATATAACTACTCCCAGTGGAGCAATTCAGTCAAATGGTTTGCCGTGCCCATTTTGCCTGGGTAGAACAAATTTTAGGACAGATTCAGTTTAATGTGATTGCATGGTAGTTAGGACCTTGCTCAATGCCAAAGTGTTGTGTGGTGGTTGTTTTTTTGTTTTTTTTTTTTCCCCAGAGTTAATGTACATAAATGATCTTTTAAAATCAGAGACTCTAACCTAATTTTGACTTTACAGAACCTAAATGAGGATAAAAGGAAATTATACAGGAAAAATGGAAATCCAAGGAGTCACCTAAAGACCTGAGACATTGTGTCATGAAAATTACTGCGAATTAGATAAACAGTTTCCTGTCTCCCTGAAAAACAAAGCAGGTTAGAAATCCTACCCTCTAAAGACCACTCATGCTTAAAACAGCACAAAACTCACCTTTGCCAGGGTCTTCTATAAACTAAATAAATACACTAAGCCCAGAGCACTTCACAGGTTTGCAGGCATTCCAGCACTATCAGATGCCTACAGTGAATGAGAGGTCCAATATATTTCCTGATAGTTAGATGTCAGAAATCACTTAAAGGTCCAATTCAAAAAGACCATGTCATCATACCCTCTACAGACCTTTTTTTTTTTCCCACTGCTTTTTTTCCTCACGCTGCTTTTTGGATTTTTTTTTAATCTTCTCTGAAGAAGATAAAGAGCCATACAAAAGCCAGCACATAGAGGTCTAAAACACTTAATTAGCTTTTGGTATAGAGTTAGAGAATAGTTACTACTTGATTACTTTAAGGCTTATTCTCTGCCTCTAAAATACGACCAGGATTCAACGTATGTGTTTTCATCAGCTTGCCTGGAGAAAGCTAAACACCAGTGAGGTGGCTTGACAAAACTATCAGTCTTTATCTCACAGCCTACAGTTTTGAAAGTCAGTAATGCAGACAGATGGTGGCAAAACAAGCCAAATTCCATGGGAAACTCAGAACTGACACTATTTTCACATCATTGTTATGTTACGTTAGTAAGAACAAGCAGTAAAATAGCTTAATATGCACGAAGCGAATACTCAGCCTAGAAACAGATGAAAATTATCCTGAGTAACCCCATGGACTGCAAACAAATTCTCCAGGCAGATGTCAAAACATCCCACAGCAATGGTACCCTGATGTTGCAAAACTTTCGGGTTGCTAAGCTTACCTGATTACAAACACATATTACCCCGGGGTAGGATGTATCTCATCTTAAGTTAGCAAGTCTAAAATTTACACACCTTACCTACGTTAGAGGTTTTGGTCCCCTTTTGCAATCAAGGGAGAAAGAGGACCACAGATTGCTACCCCATGTGGCCTCAAGTTGACACTAGACGGGGGAAGAGCCCAGCCATTGGTGTGCCCGGCTCTCCACATCCCCCATGAATCAGTTTGGGCCCCTTAGTACAAGACAGACATTGAGGTGCTGGAGCGTGTCCAGGGAAGGGCAACGGAGCTGGTGAGGGGTCTGGAGCACAAGTCTGGTGAGGAGCGGCTGAGGGAGCTGGGGGTGTTCAGCCTGGAGAAAAGGAGGCTGAGGGGAGACCTTCTTGCTCTCTAGAACTCCCTGAAAGGAGGGTGTAGCCAGGGGGGACTGGTGTCTTCTCCCAAGGAACAGGCGATGGGACAAGAGGAAATGGCCTCAAGTTGCACCAGGGGAGGTTTAGGATGCATATTAGGAAAAATTTCTTTACAGAAACAGTTGTCAAGCATTGTAACAGACTGCCCAGGGAAGTGGTTGAGTCACCATTCCTGGGGGTATTTAAAAGACATGTAGACGTGTCACTGAGGAACATGGTTTAGTGGTGGACTTGGCAGTGCTAGGTTGATGGCTGGACTCTTCCAACCAAATGGAATGTCCCTTCCAACCAAAACAATTCTATGATTCTATGATTCTATTCTATGATTTTATGACAACAGGTCTGTACTCCAGCAGCACCTCAGAGCAGACTTCAGATGGGCTTGTACACGGAGGAAAGCAACCTCAAAACGAGGGTGCAAGGAATGTTTTAGAAACCTGCCTCCATCAGAAGGGCAGGACTGTTATTGCTGCCTGCCTTCTCGTGAAAGATGTCAGCTGGGGGTGGTGAGGACTGTAGAGCCCACATCCTTGGGCCTCCCCAGTGCTTCCCTCCCCTCTCCGACTGCATGCTCAGGCTCTGCTGGAAGGAACTTGCTTGCAAACGCTGCCTCCGAGCGCCCACCCCAGCAGGACCAGCAGCGTCGGGGAGCCCCAGCGAGGGACAGCTCTGCCTGCAGGCCATCGTGGGATTTTCATCAAACCCTACTGACTGTCCCAAAGCTACACAATGTGCATTTTTTTCAGCACTATTCCCCCCTCCTTGCTGTACCAACTCCTTAATTTAATTATTCCTTTCTTTTGCTTTTTCTCCTTCCCAAGCCTCGTCCCTCCTTCGCTCCCTGATCTAATTAGTTCCCACAGAACACCTCGGTTCCGCGTGCCGGACTGACATCTTTTGCGATGCACCAATCTTTTGCTCAATTGCCTCAATTAGTTTGCACTGGACACCCGGGTATGGCATTAACGTGACACCTGTACAGCTCAGGGAACGTCTGCTCCATTATGGAGCTTTTCCATGACTTCTCAGAGAGAACGAGATTATTGTGCTCTTAAACTTATCCCAGGGATCATTCTCTGTCTCCTTGTCTCATACCCAGCCACTCAGCCTCTCTGCAGATGCTGAAGCCTGGAAAGAAATGGGTCCTCTGCGAGAGATGTGAAATCACAAACCATCAGGGCTTTGGAAATAGTAATTTATTGGAATGCTTAGAGCCAGAGTTGCAAAACTGGGTAGAGCTGTTGTTAACTGTTGCACCTTGATTGAACTTTGCTGTAACGCCAGCCAAGTGTAGCTCTTTGCCCTGTTCGGGCT
Source organism: Stercorarius parasiticus (assembly GCA_013396915.1). Classification (NCBI taxonomy): domain Eukaryota; kingdom Metazoa; phylum Chordata; class Aves; order Charadriiformes; family Stercorariidae; genus Stercorarius; species Stercorarius parasiticus. Next base: position 467,605 of record VWZL01004817.1, read on the forward strand.
GGCTATGGAGTTGAGGGGCTCCTCAAACTGCATAGCAGGACTTTAAAACCTTCATTAGGCTCAGACTGCTCCAGTGGCTCGCAATAAATTGCAGACTGGATGGTCAGGGGACAGGTCCAGGCTTATCACAGATATTTTACATTTGCATCTGTGGAGCTGCTGGCCAAATTTGCCCCATTCTCTTTGAAAGGACATAGAAGGACAGTGGAAAGGGCATCCTCAGACGCTGAAACTACAGACTGTTTTGATTATTTTACATTTAACATTAACAATAATAAAAGGTGTAACAAAATAGTTTGTTCAGTGCAGGTGAGGAGAAGCAAGAGCTAATACTTCCTAGCAAAGATGAAGGCTTTCTCCCTGGATCCAAAATGATAAAATAGCATTTTTCAACAAGTCACCATGTTTGGTTCATAAATTAATTTTTTATAAAATTCAAGCTCCTAATAGGCCTTATTTTGGGGATTGGTAAGGAAGAAATTAGCTAGTATAATTCTATTTGACAGACATCAAAGCTAAGAACAACATTTTCAGTGATGTTAATGCTGAAGCTGAAAGCTTTATGTTACCTCTTTTCATCCATCTGTCCATTCTTCGCACTATAACTGCTGGAGCTGTTGGCCAGTTTCTGCTCTATGTGGTGGACCAGGGAGGTCTCAAAGAAATGATATGAATCTATGTTTCATGGAGATAAATCTTTAATCAAGAAGGGAGACCTTATTAATTTATCTGCTGATTAAAACAGCTGTAGTGTGAAAGTAAGAATCATTAAACAGAGAAGCTGCACCAGAAACTTTTATGAGCTCCCTAGCTTTAGGGAAAAGAAAAACAAACCTACCCCAAACCAACAAACACTGTCACTATTTGCACTTCAGCAAGCACAAGAAAATTCAGCTAAGTAACTACTCCGTAACAGACCAGTCTCAGCAGTTATTCAACACTTTCACCGGTCAAAGAACAAGTTGTAGCTTGTTCCAGTGCATTATTTTGGGTGTCTAAGAGATGGCCCCTTGGTTTGGGTTTGCACTTAGAACAAAGCAAAGTTAACGCTGTAAGAAAGCAAAGGAGTGATGGGTGATCACTGTGTTGCACTAAATATGTTTGTACCAGTCTACCCGTCTACCCAGTCCATGATGAGACATCATAGAAATTGCCATGAATTATGTGTCTCGGGAGCTCAGCAAAAGATTCACCAAGAATCAGCATTATACACGCTGTCACCTGGTTTCTAAATGGTGACCCCTTTTAGATGTAGCCAAACTTTGAGGTCATGTGAAGTGTTCTAGGAATATTTTCTCTTATTCTTAGGAGGAAAAGGTGATGATGCTAGAATAAGACTTCGGGTTCACTGTTGTTGATTAATTTTTCTTGTTGCCATTTCCTTCCATTCTATGATGGATATTTTATTGCCTCTAATTCACAAAAAACACATCAAGTCTCTTCTTCCATAAGACAGAAATTGAGTTGCTTATGCAAAGCAGGCTATTGAGGTCAGAATTTAACCCAAGAACTCTCTTTGGGTTCTTTGAGTTGCTCTTTTTCTGTCTTTTTTCTCCTTTTGTGACTAATTCTAGGGTATTTTGCTTGCCTTTCTTTGCATGTGCATGTCTCCTAGAAAACAGCTTTAATTCACCAAATTCAAACTCCAGATCAGTCTCCTATAACTTTGCTGGCATGCCTGAGGCAAATAGAAAAGCCTAATGGCTTTTAACAGCTATTAAACCCCTTGTTTCCAAGCAGTTTAATCCATCTCATTAAAGGCCTTTGAGTTGTCCCACTGGATTATTTGATTATTAAAATTAAATGGCTAAGTGTCGAGCTGAATGGGAGCCAATCTTCTAAACCACCTTCGGCCCACGATGAAATTTCTGCAAAGCGTTTTAGCCACTGCCAGAAATCCATTAGAAGGCAGCAGGATAATGGAGAAAGGACTGGATCTGTTTGGAAAGGGAGAGCTCAGCTGCCTTTAGAGGAGGGAAGCACCACGTTGCTGCATTCAATTAGGTTTGCGCTAATTGCATGGAGGACTTGAGCAATGGCTCTTTGGGGACTGGGCAAAATGGACAGCAGATGCTTGCAGGCTGCTGTATGGCAAGAGCAGACACATCCTTATTATTGCTTAGACGCAAGGCATGACCAGGAATAGCTACACGCTTCCAAAGCAGAGAGACTTTCCCCAACGGCTGGGGTAGGAGGAGCTCTGGGGTCTCCCTTTCCTCCCATGGTACTGCTCAGTGGGTATCTGTGTTCCTTGTCATGTAGGGAGCCTTCTCCACTCGTATCACAGCTTTTTTGGGCTCTAAGCAGTGCACAGGAATTGATTTATGTGCATTTAGATACTAACAAGGCATACCTTCCTTTCAACTGTAAGTATTTTAACTGTGCTCCTCACCTCTCCGAGTAAAATTCTTCTCTCCATTATTTCTTTATCCACTCTCCTGTCACCATTTCTTCATTTGGAAAAGTCCTGGATTTTTATTGTGCTTTGTGTTAATTTGGATAATTTTGTCACACACAATCTTATAGTGGCCCAACTGAAGGGGCAGCACAGTATCACACAGGCGAGAAGGAGCCCTTGGGACAACAGAAAGAAAAGGCTATCCTAAACTGGTTTTGCTGCTAGAGAAAATCTCACGTGGAACGTCATTGTGAGTAAGATTCGAAATAGTTATTCCAAGCCACAACACAGGTGTCATCTCCTTATGTTTTAGGAAGAAACAGAAATAAATACGCCCTTTTTCTTTGTCCCCTGTGCTGAGCCAGTAAATCATTCCCCCTGGAGAGAGGGCATCATTTTTCATTTCTCGGACCATGTGTTCTGTGGGCAGTAATTTCCCTTTGACAGGGGTCTCTTTTACATACTGAGATGCCACAATACATGGTTATACTGGAACAGCGGAACAAGCTCTACTGCCTTCAGTGGGAAACTATTCTTCCCAGAGCAGCCTCTCATGTACCCCTGTGTCACTCTGGGTTTTTTTCCTGCAGCAAAGCATACAAGTATGCTTGTACAAATATATCTGTAGTTTTGACTTCTTTTGGGTGAGGGAGAAAACCCCAAAACCCTCAATTCCATTTGTCAGCAGGGCCAGGGTTTGCTTTCACAGCAAGTCCCTCCATGGAAGAATGATTAAAGAGAATAAAATCACTATACGCTGAGTTTTAGGAAAGTCTGTCCAAACTGTATTAGAGGCGATTGACTGACTACAGTGTAGGCTTGACTTTGCTGTTATGGACTAAAAGTAGTTTTTCACAGCCCTTTGTGTTCATAAATGCTATCTATAACATCTTTTATGGTGCCTTTGCTGCAATGTACGATAATGTGAGCTCACACACAGTGAATAATTAGCAGCCAATGGGCTAAGAATAATGGATATGGAAACAGTTTCCAGGAGGGGATTTTTTGTCTTTTTCTCTCTTGACTTTTCAGGCGAGTATTTGAATAATCAGAGACAGGAGGGATTATATCCTAAAGGTAATTAATATCAATCAGTCATCAAAACTAGCTGCTTTTGTGAGCTCTAATTACCGAGGAGTCCAACGGCTTGGCGGATCACATCACATGTCAGGGTTCTGCCCATCTCCTTGCTCTAGCCCCTGCAGAAATGGTAGACTTCCACGTAGTCATCCAGTAGAGAGGTCTCTGAAACCACGGAAACCACGGAACACCCTATGGAAACAAGGGGTGCTCGAGGAAAGGCCATCACCCCCTGGTTTGCAGCCTGGAACCCAGGAAGGACATAGCCTTTGGCTCTCTTTCTTCTTGGAAAAGTTTTGCTAGTAGCAGACAACTGCTGTGATGTGGCTGGTGTGACTCTGCATGAGGTCTGAGTTTCCTGAAGGGCACATTCTGTATTTCCTTGCAGTAAACCCATCAGATTGAGCCAGTCACAAACTGAGGGTCGCCTGCTCTCAAGAGTCCCCGTTTAATTTTTGGTGTTGTTTAAACCTAGCAAAACAGGCATGATATCGCGCTCATCCTGAGGCACAAACTTTAAGGTCAAAGAGAGAATTTGTCAAAGTCTTGCCTGACTCTGCGGGTGGTGTCAGCTGCACAGGCACTCAAATTCTGCTTAAAAGTCATTTTAGCCACTCAGGTTCCTCCTCTTTCGTCCCCTAAGATCCCACTATTTAAATGAAAGCACTTCTTTTCCCTGCATCCAGCACTGCTCCTTCATGTTTCTTCTATGTCTGATGCTTTAAATGTTCTTTAATTGTCATCACACACGACAGAAGAATATTATCAAAGCAATCAAACTAGAGACAAAGGGACTTAGAATATTTACAGCTGAGTTCAGCTCTCCAGATGAAGCTCGTGACAGCTGGAAGGCACAGCAAGCACCAGGATCTGTTGCCGGCCACAGCAGGTCAGTTCTCACCCAGGGCAGATGTAGGGCGGGGGGAAAAAACCAGCCAAAAAAAAAGCTGGACTATCCTGAATGAACTTTGAGGAATATATAGATGTGATAGTCCTTGGGGCTTTTCCTACCCAAACAAAACTAACAGCCTTTCCAGGTTAGTAACCTGCAGTTCCTCCTTTTCGCCATCTCATTCCAAAGGCTTGCAACACAGGCAACAGCAGGAAAAAAGCAGTCTTAAACCAATACCGACACATAATTGATCTGGGTTCCTAATCACTGCTCCACGGGGACCATCAGCGCTTTAAAAACAAGATGTATTTAATCACAGTGTCCCACTGACATCAGTTCAAAGGCAGCTTCAGCTGCTCTCATCTTCAAGAGAGAACTTTCTTGCCCAGACTTCAATTAATCCCCACGCTGTCTAATTTTTCAACATTTTCAACCTTGTACAGATTCTTTGCACAAAATCCTGACACTTCCATTTGTTCTTTCTTCTCAGTTTGAATATAAAGGTCTTCAGCCCAAAAAGAAATAAGAAAACTCCCTTATCCAGACTTTTCCTTCCCTGCACTGCAAGTCAAGACCATGGCTGCTTTTTGATTTGCTTTGTTTGTCATAATCAAAACTAAAAATAACGCCCAGGGCTCAGTCCCCTCAATTTTAGTCCATTACAGAGACTGGCGGTTTTCTGTCTTGTGCAAATCAAGTTCTTCACTATTTTCCCTAAGAATTAATTATGATGAACAATTTCTTCAGCATATGCTCCAGATTTTCCTAAAACTGTATGATTTGCTTTTTAAAATGGGAAACTCTTCATTCTCCTAACACACAGCTATACTCCTGTGTTTTGCAAAAGGAACAGATTTCTTAATTCCCATTTGACTCTAAGTAATTCAAGTAATTTTATTTATACTTATACATCTCAGAATTACACCAAGCCTCTGAAAAGCATAATAAATGTTCATTTGTGCTTGAATAGTTTTCAGTACGGAATTTCTTGTATTATATACTAAACATCAATTAAAAAAAAAAGTCTTAAAACACAGTATTCATGAAAGGCAGACCTAAGAACAGAACTTTCATGGTCAACAAATCCGCCCTCCACGCAAATAATTTCTTTCTCTGTTCAAGGCATATTTTCCTTTTCTAAGATAGACACCCACTTCCCTCTTATGCTCTTTTTGCAGAGCATTTTCAACGAAACGATCACAAAGTGCACATGCATTACACTTTAAAACATATGACCAACTATGTCAGGTCAGCTGTATTTATGATGTCACATCTTCAACCACCACTAGTAGCAAAAGTCAAAAGAAGAGTGAGGAGAAGGGCAAGAATACACTAATATTTCTATGTGGAATTCTCTCAGTTTTCAATGGCTTGTAGGTTCAGGAAATTCAAGAACTGTGGGTAACATTGTGTTTAACTGACCTTGATGATTGTTTCTTCCATACGTTTATCTAATAGCTATTTAGCATCCACAAAACACTACGATAAGGAGCTCCGTAGTTCAATTATGCACTGTGTAAAAAACATTTATTTCAAACCTTTCTCTCGCTAATCTTCTTTTGATACCATCTGTTCATTAAGAAAGAGAAAAAACAATCCTTTCTTACTCACTTCTTCCATATCACTCAGGATTTTCCACAGAATACTTAGGATAGACAGGGCCTCTTAAGACTTAGTCCAACCCTCCTGCTGAAGCAGGGGCACCTAGAACAGGTGTTGTCCAGGACTGTGCCCAGTTGGGTTTTGTGCATCTCCACTGATGAAGACTTCAAAGCTTCTCTGAGCAACCTGTCCCCAAGTCTGACCACCCTCACGATAAAAAAAAAAAAAAAAAAAAAATGTTTTTTTCTTGTGTTCAGATTTGTGTTTTAATTTGTGCCCACTGCCGCTTATCCTGCCACTGGGCACTACTGAGAAGAGTCTGACACACCCTTCTTCATTCCACACCCCCAGGTATTCATACACATCGATGAAATCCCCGCTAGCCTTCTCTTCTCCCCTCTCCTCATAGGAAAGATGGACCAGTCCCTTATCATCTTTGTGGCCCTTTGGTGGACTTGTTCAGTAAGTCTGTATCTTTCTTGTACTAGGGAACCCAGAACTGGACACAGTATTGTAGATTTTAAAGACCTCTGGCACATCCTTCTTTAGACATCTTTTTTTCTAGACTGAAAGTCCCCAGCCCAGCTACTAATACTGTGCTGGGAGTAATCTTCTTCCTTTGATTGTCCTTTTTACTCATCTTCATATTCTCTAGATCCAATATATCCATTTTGGGATGGGACAAACATAGCTTTGCTTGCATTCTGTGTGTGGATGCACACACACTGTGGGCATGAGGATGTTTTCTGTACATCTTCTATTACTTTTCTAACAACTCCTAATGTTCAATTGCTCTTCGACTGCTACTGAGCATGAAAAGATGTTTTCCTAAAACTGTGTATTAGAGCTCTGAGATTTCTTTCCTGAATAAGCCTTTTAACAGATGGGGTTGTATAATGCCAGTTTTTCCTTATGGTATTATTATTAGAATCGCTTTCAAAAACCTCCCCCTATTCTTCCTTCAGTTTTTGCTTCGATTTCTTAAACAAAAACTGAAAAAAGGAATTTATTTTCCATTAGCTTTTTTGCCCTCAATGGCAAAGCAGAAAAGTGAAAGTGGGCAGAAGAGAAGCCTACAAATGGTAGAAATGTATGGGTAAGGATGGAATATTGAAGTAATGTTTTGACCATAAAAGTGATTTTTTTTTGAGATGGTTGCAGCAGAGCTTATGGGAATGCCTTCTATGCTCACTTGCTGGTCTATGCAATGACAGAAGAATTCAGACACCTCTATCAACATTGTGGGCACAATTTTAGACATACGGAAACTAAGCAGCCCGAGGGCTGAAGACTTCTAGCTTGTGAAATGGAGAACAAAGCAGAACAGCCAGGCTTTCACTACCTACTTCTGCCACGTAACTTGCTTTTCAAAGCCGGATTAGCTGCCATGACGTATGACTAGATGCCTGGAGGGATCTGAAGTAGCTTTATTGTAAATCTTTTAATTGTTTTCTTTCTTTTCACATTTCCAATAAAGTCTCGTTTAATTTCTGACATGCAGATAAGTGGATGCAAAACACCATGGGATTTGATCAGAAACTGCTCTCTGTTCAGGGGCAGAAGAGGTGTGTTATACTATGAACAAGGTAAGACTTGGAGTATTTTAGGATTTCATTCCAAAAGGATGAGAAGTACTCAAAATACACTCAGGGCCAAAGGCACAACGATTTTATGATCTGAGGGCTGGAGCCCCCTCTGCTGCGAGGACAGGCTGAGAGAGTTGGGGTTGTTCAGCCTGGAGAAGAGAAGGCCCCGAGGAGACTTTATTGCAGCCTTCCAGTACCTGAAGGGGGCTACAGGAAAGGTGGGGTCTGGTGGTGCAACACCTCCCCCGCCCCGCTTCAGGCCACTCGGTATTTGGCGTCATCTCTCCCCCAACCTGGGCTGCACAACACCACAATGGACCAGAATGTAACATTATGGTCTAACAGGAAAGAAAGAAACGGTAGAGAGCAACAGAGCAGAACACAAGAGTGTCCCTGGTCCCCATGGCTCCTATCGCTTGGAGATAACAACTGTAATTGATCGCTCCTAACACCATATGGATTGTGGCCACAGAGTGGGGGATACCAGGACCCCAAGATTTAGCAAGCTCTGGGGTTGCCTGGGCTGGGCTGGGCTGGAGTAGAAAAGTACCTGACGAAAGAGAATTGTCTCGGATCCTGTAAGTAGCGATTCTAGTAAGGACCCTTTGAGCTCTTCTGGATCACAGCAGGCTGTGGTCAGCAACTCCCCAGAGGTGAGATACCTCTCAGCCTGATGTCTCGAGGCCAGGGCAGGAGAAGACCCTTCTCAAGCCTCAACTATTGCTCGTTGAGGAACACCAATGCATCGTAAGTATTTACCCTAAATCTGAGAAAGGGAAATTTTAACTATAGACTAGCCTGCCTCTCTCTCATACACCTCTCCACCTGTATGCTGTGAGATACACAATAGCTTCATGGATGTGGATGCTCTTCTGTCCATCCGTTAACGTGTAGGACCTAAAAGTGGCACATTTTGGCTCACTAGCATTACCTGCTATTAAGAAATTTCTGATCAGAGACCTGTATGTATGTGTGTGCAGACGTTTATATGCTTAGTTTAGAGATATCTCTCTCTCTCTATATATATATATATAAGCATTAATTATTGGTTTGTACTTTACTCATATGTAGGTGTATTGATTCGGGATACCTTCTAGTAAGTTAGTGTGAATTTTGCCATCTTCAAATCTGTAATTAAGTTGCTGTTCAATTATTTTGTTTACTCACTTTGTAAACCCCTAAACCGGTTAATCATTAAAGTGCTGCTAAGTTCAACCTCTCCATCTACCTTACACCATTAATAAATTTTGAATTGCTGCTAAATCATAATTGTGTCAAATGTTTTCATCTGTGAGGTGGGGACAGACTTAATGGTAGAGACTGTTTTGACAGGACAAGGTGTAATTGTTTTAAGCTAAAAGAGGGAAGATTTAGATTAGATCGAAGGAAGATATTTTTTAGTCTGAGGGTGGTGAAACACTGTCCCATGTTGCCCAGAGAGGTGGTAGATGCCCCATCCCTGGAAACATTCCAGGTGAGGTTGGACGGGGCTCTGAGCAACCCAATCTAGTTGAAGATGTCCCTGCTCATTGCAGAGGGGTTGGAGCAGGTGACCTTCAGAGGTCCGTTCCAACCCAAACCCTTCTGTGGTTCTAGGATTTTGTTACAGACAAAACTTGACTATCTGTTTTTGCAATCCAACACATGGATGTTCACATGGATGTGGACTAAGAAATTCACAGGCACGCATTACTGCCACCTTAACAGTCACATTTTTCTGACTGAAGTTTTAGACATCTCTATCCTACATAATCATAAGCTATCTGCAGACATAAATTGTTTTGTTCTCCACCAGAAGTTATTTGGCGCAGTCTACCAGGCTGACTTGAAGTATTTTGCTGGGTCTTTATACAGTTTGTCTAACAACAATAGTTGACAGCTCTTTTCACTTCCATTTAGAAAACAAAACCCTAATTTTTTTCTGATATTTTCAGGTTGACCAAAGTGAAAATGTGGGAGCTGAATTATTTCCAGCAGAAGGTATACGTTTTTTTCAGAGGGCTTCTCCTGTCTTTTATGTCTATCTAGTGTCCCTTCTCATTTTACAGTTAATTTAACTACCAAGATCCAGCCATGTTATTTACATGTGCCTTTTCATTTGGGCTTGGATAGCTGGCTTCTTCCATAATTATTTGTATGAGAGGTGTGCTCAGAGGTTCTAGACCTATGGTGAGAATCACTATGCAAAGGTAACAATATAATCCTTGCTCAGAAGAGCTTACAAATTTAAAATGTCAAGAGAAGACAAAACAGATGGATGCAACAGATGAAATAAGAACCACTTGGATCCCTGATGCCAGATATATAGGATTTAAAGGAGACTGGATAAACTCTTCACATACATATGAAATGGCAAACAGCTGGCATGATATCTATGGAGCACTGGGATAAAGTCTGTCCTTTACTGTGCCAGCAGAAATTCACTGTAATGATATCAAATTCAAATAAAGCTCCTTTCTTATTTAGATTGAAAAATAAATAAAAGAAAATAAAGTAAATGTAGCATCCTTTCCACCCTCAATCATGCTGGATTTTATGAAATCAAACAAAATAGGAAGAGAATAATCAATAAAATGCTCAAGAGACATTAAAAAAAATCCTGCAGTATCAGCACAAACTCATGTTTAACTTCAGATAATTAATGAAAATCTCTATCTTAAAAAACTTCATAATTTATGCCTCACCTGGCACCTTTCCACGACCAGGACCTGAACACATTTGTTATTTTAGGCTTCACAAAACACCTGAAAGCAGGTAAAGAACCGAGATCAAAGCAAGCACATCTGAAGCCTAGCTACCATGGCAATTGGATGCTACATGAAGATTTAGAGCCCAAAGCTGGGCATAACAGAACAGCTAGTTGATTTCCTAGGGCAATGTAATTATCTACTCTGTGATTTAAGCTCGGTTGATGTGCCGAGTTGTGTGAAATACATTTGACTCTGCTCCAGTTTCTGAGAGGATGGCATTTCCAGAAAGCTGGTACTCTCTGCTGTGACATCATCCACTAATAAATTTAAGTAAAAGCAGTCTGTCTTCTTGGGACACCACCTTCTCTTACGGTTCTGGGGGAAGACTTCTCATTTACATCCTTCTAGCCAAGTTTATGGGCATCTGAATGTGGGAAAAGTATCTCAGTGTTCAGTGACGGCGCCGTACTCCTAACACTTTACTATATGTGAAGCTTTGAACTTCTGCAGAAGTCAGGCTCATAGAAACAACGATCTTTTCAAGGGAACCAGCTGGGTGAAAACATGACGGGATTAGCCCTTTCGCTGAACATTCCTGTACCTATGAATCCTCTCAGAAAACAAGTGTGTGACCATACAGTCAAACCAATTAAACCCTCAGTGTGATTTGAATGCATACTTAATCCACATCTCACAGTGAATTCCAGTGTATAGAGAACATAATGTCTGCATGGCAACGACTGTAACCTCCTCCTAGGAAGCAGATGGCCTCGTGCCTTGAACCTTTCCCCTGCTAACTAGTAGGACCTCAAACTCCCTTAAAATTATCCAAACTTCCTATGACTGGGAAATGCAGTTAGGGATGCCCTCTGCTTGGTCCTTGCGAGGAACACGCCAGTACTAGAAAACAGAACTGCCATGTGTAACTTCATATAAATAACTGCATTTAAGTTCCCAGCATGGTCCATGGAAATCTACTCAGTACAGTCAAATGAAATCTAGAAATTTCAGAGTCAGCTCATCCTAAAGTAGGCACACAAGCCTTGATTCAATTCAGCCAAAACTAAGGACACAGTGCAGTTTGGTATGCCCTGACCTCCATGTCAGGCTGGCAAATATACAATGGAAAATGTAACTCATGCTCTTCTGGAGCAATAGCTACAGTCCAGGAGGGATACTGTTTAAATCTGGGACCTACCTTAAACAAACTTCCTTTAGAAATCCTAATCTGTGATCCAAATATCACAATATAAAGCTAAGGTTCATGATCCTTACCTGCTTGCCTGGCAAGACAAATGGGAAGGAAGAGATTATTCAGTAGTTATCCAAGGGCAGCAAAGAACTAAACAGGATCCCGCAGGTACTGCAATCTACAGGATTTGAACGTGCGTACATCTGGCAACTTTAATCTAGTAAGATTAACTGCCGCAAATCTGTGCCTGTATGCCACCAATTGCAATGGTCCCAGATCGCTTTTTCACAGTCCCGTATTACACAGTGCAGTATATTGTGTAAACTGAGTGAAGTATTTAAGCAGTGATTACATCTTCAGAGATATTCTAAGTCCACGGTCAAAACTCTGCAGTGGCAAAGATCAGGATAGCAGGATACCTACCACCACACCTGTGCTTGCCCTCACACTAGGACCAACACCCTGGCTGAAAAATGGCAAGCTACGACAGTAATGCACTGAAACTCAACGTGCAAAAAACTGAGTAACAAAAAGAACAAGCGTTATGGCCAAACAAAATGCTCAACATTGAAACTGCTATCGAGGAGCATTAGTAGGTACATGACCAGGGATATTAACACATGGGCAACAAAATAATGAAACAGTTGAAAAACATGTGCTAAGTAAGCCTTTTGTATACATACATAATGGAGATGTAAGGCTGAACTGTGGGTGTCCTGATTTACGCTGATTTACAAGTCTTAAATGAGTTGGTCTTCTTGCTTATTTATTATACAGCTCTAAATGAAAAAATAATCCCTGGAACTTGTAATTCTCAGTTGTTCTTGTACTCACCCATTTACAATCCATATGGTCTTAAACTAGAAAAAACATACAGCTTTTAGCTATCCTTCTGACTATATCTCTTCATTGAATAGAAGAATTAATCTGTTGTAGCACACTACATCAGGATCAGGTAATCATTAAACTGGATGATGCGGATGCAGAAAACATGGACCCTGATAAAAAGGCCTGACAGCGTGTCTTGCTTATTTCTTGCTTAAGCTGAAAAACTGATCATCTTATTTTGCTGTATTTCGGATAAGCCTTCTTTTTCCATGTACAGATCTTCAGGATTAGTTAATGAAAGCAAAGAAACATTTTCTCCCTATTTTTACTGCAGCTTTCTAAAACAGAAGGATGGAGAGAACCAGCAGGACAGTTTTTGACAGGAACAGGAGTTCCAGCAAGTACATGTCTTCAGGCATCTTTCAACTCTAACGTATGGAACAAATACAAGCCAACAAACCAAGGCTGAATGCAAAATGCAATCAAAACACATTGCGTTTTGGCAGATTTTAATGGCACATCTGAAATTAAAGCCCCAAGCTACAGTACTTCTTGTGCGAGACAAGTTAAACACGGGTCCCGCACCACTGAGTTTACAGAGCTGGGAGGGAAATGGATGTTCAAAAAGCAAAAAATCTTCAAGGCCAATGGACAAGGAAAGCCACAGCCAGGACTGTAACACAGAGTCTCCCAGCTCTCATTTCAAAAGCAGTGTTTGTCAAGTAAGCAGCAGAACGGGAGCTAAGACCTGTCATCTCCTCGTTTGCAGAGTACGATGCCACTCAGCACCTTGTTATTGGCATGTTGTTTGCGACTTGGAAAAGATGAATGCAATATGGCCCGATATCCTTGAAAAGATACCACCTACAGATTTTAGTGAACTGTGTGGACTAACCGCACAAAACACCTCCAGACTATATAACCACAATTTTTTCCCCATTCAGGATTTCATCAAGTACAGCTCTTGCGGCAGCCAGGTCTCTACTATGTATTTCATTTTTAAAAAGGCCTCATTCCTTATTCCAAGGTCTGCTGCTGTGCTTTCCCTCAGAAAGGAAACTGAAAACCCTGTCACAGGGTGCCACACCACCAGCCAGGCAGGACGAGCAGGCATCTCTCCATACCTGCATGCAGGCATGGAGCCTGTTATTCCACCTAAAGTTCAAAGGGAAGTAGTTAGTAAGAGGTTTGTTAAAAGCAGAGATTTTCCCTAATTACTTGCCATCTTCTCAGCTAGAAAGTTGTTTCTATATGACTGTGCCAGAAAAGGAATGTATTAAAAAAAAAAAAAAGCCATTTTTGTTCCGCAATATGGGTTCTTCAGTCTCTAATGAGCGAGAGACATTATATTGAACAGACGTGGGAGAGAGAAGGCTTTGATTACAATTAACTTCACAACCTGATTCCCAGTGAAAGAAGACATGCCGAAGAAAGGACCGTCCAAAAAGTCTTCCTGCTTTAGAGATGGACAGACGAAGCAGTTTGTTTGTCACTGTGGAATGTGTTTCTGTATGATTTACCCATTACACATTCCAATTAACGTCTAAGCACCTAGCGAGATGGGGAAAGTGCCATTATCTGATTGTTGCTGTGAGGACTACAGGCTGGAGCAAACCGAATGGCTTGCCCATAGAAGAACTGATCCCGGAGCTCCCGAAGTCCCCACACCAGCTCAGCTCTCCTTTCCCATCGCTTTTCTTTCTGTGCACTGTCGTTTAGGAATTGAACACCCTCCTCAGAGCAAGCCTGTACAATCACCATCTTCCGATCCCTCACCACTGATGAGGGGGGATGAGGAAAAAACTAGGACAAACACGATTCTGTCAAGGGAAGGAACTCAAAGCAGCTCTGTTAAATTTTGCAAAACATCTAATTGTGGAGAGGCTTTATTCAGAATTTAAGTACTCCCCTGTGGTATAGCTTAATCCACTTTGGAAAGGATCATCCCACACACAGCTTAACTGATTAACGCCTGCGCGTAGATGAGCTGTGAATTCCTCTCCAAGCAACATTCCTGCCATTTGAGGTTTGAACCGGTGCAGGTGAACCCTGTCAGGGCTCAATACTTTAAAAGCAACTGGAGTTAGGTATTTTCCCCTCCAAAGTAAAATTTCTTCCCCCCTGTCAGAGTCCCTTCTAAATCACGGATGCCTGGAAGGACACGAGGACACTGATACTGCACTTCAAGTAGCTTCGCTATTACAAAGAATCATCACATCAGCTGAAGAGGTTACAGAAAACCCATCTTAGCACAATCCACCTGCAATCTGTTTCCAATGACTCCCCTAAGATTCCTGAAATGTACGCGCTTCACATACTTCATAACAACCGTGGTATTTTACCATCCACTGATGACAGAGGGTCTTGTGAGTGAAGCCCTTGGTGCCTAGAAAAGGAAGGCCATTTAGCCATACCTCCTCTCTCTGCTGCTACCCCACTCTGCGAGGAGGTGTTAAGATTCCCATCCTTTGTTCCTCCTTCCCTTTTCCAAAGCCATTATTCCTGCAACGCCTTGCAAAAGTGCTTTTTATTTTAGACTGCACACAAGAAGAACAAAGCCAGGTAACCGTCTGTAAGAACAGGGACACTTCTTGCCAAGTGGGTATATGCCTTTTATATCCTCTCTTTCCCACCCCCCTACTGCACCNAAAGCAACTGTGGCACTTTCTGCTTCTCAAGCACTGGCAGCTTAAACAATCAATGACAGTGTACAGCTAGGGGAGTTAAAAAAAAGATGGAACAATTTCTTTTGCTTCCCTCACCCTCAATCCCAACAGAAAGACCACCAGAGATTCCACAAGAAAATAAAATCGGGATGAAACCAAGATGGATGACGAAAGGCAAACAAAGCACCCACAAGCTGGCTTTATAGTACTTTTTATCTCTACTTACACAAAATACAACTGCTAGGTGAAACAAGACCATGGCAAAATTATTTTTTGACTGTTCTGTTTCTTTTTCTCTGCAATGCTTCCTGGGGAGACTTAACAGGATGACTTTTGACAAGTTATCCTGTGACACAACTGGTACAACCTGGTTTCCTACTGACTACTGCACTGTGCTTTGATACGGGTGTCAGAGCTCACAGCCTCACTCCACACAGAGTTCTGTGCGTGTACACAGCCCCACACACGCATGCGTCCATATACACGTCCAGGGTGAAACTGCTGCGTGACGCTCCCTGGGGACCTTCCTCTGACTGGGATCTACTCTGTGAAACATTTAAGGATTTCACCTTTAAGACATACTCCTCAAGACCAAATTAGCGGTAGTTACTCAAGGGATTCAGAAGTTACTAGAGACAGACACGTAATATACTCACAGGACTGGATTACATGGAGATACCGAGCCACGATAGATAACCTATTAAACATACGTAACTCCAGCAAGTCAAAGCTTCAGACTAACATACCAAAAAAGAACAGCCTTCATTCAAAAAAACAAACCCAAACAAAATAGGTTATTCCCCCCCAAGTTTTGGGGTTTTTTTGTTTTACTTTAAATAGATGATGCCACAAAGTGCCAAGAGACACCTACTTAGTATACGAGGATTAAAAAAAAAAAATAATAAAAATCAATTGATGTGCAGACTTCCAAGAATAATTTTCAACAATACTTGGTATTCAGAATACAAGGCTTAAAGTCACCAATTTACTTACATCTAGGATGTTGTAGCAGTCCCAGAGCTGTCTTGGTCTTCATGCTGTAAGGGTTTGTAAGAGCTGGGAACAGAGTATGTCGAGTAGCCCAAGAAAATTCACTAGTTGTATCACAGACATACCCAGACAGTTAGTTAGCGTTCAGCATACTACAAAATTCTTTGGAAAATACACTGAAAAAATATGCAAGGTCACTCAACAAGCAGAAACACAGGTGAACACACAGGCTGGATTACATTCCACTGACTAAGGCAAGCTTTTCCGTTTCTGTGCCTGAGGTTCTCCATTTAGAAAGTGCTCAGTGATTTATTTACAGTGAAGTCAGGGTCTTCCTAAGCCTTACGTATCATGCTCAGATTCCATTTGGGTTCACAGACTAACATTTATAACTGACTTAGTGCACACTTTTAACAGGCTGTTGCATAATCCAGCCTAAGAACAGGATATTATATTAATTTTAAACCACAAGAGAAAGTGAACAACCATGCATTCATTTGTAATGTATTTATAAGAGTTCCAATTAACTCTTTATAAACCTCTTTGCAAAGTGGAATGTGCTCTAGGATCAGGTTGATGATGGCTTTCGGGTTTTAAGAAGGAGTCATTCTTGGCCTGACTGGTCAACTGGTGCAGAGCAGCTCATGCCCATATTCTTCATAATTAGTCTTGGGCAATGGGAAGAGGAATTTTTCTTCAAAAAATACGGTGCAAAAATTCTAGAATATATACAGTGGGAAGCACTGGAGATCAGGAGTCAAGAACACAGTCAAATGACGTGTGGCTACATCAACAAGTTATGTGAGTATATAGGATGCCCCTTCAAAATAAATTTAAAAAGACAATTTTTGGGGGGTAGAATTTTCTCTGAATGCCTGAAAAATCCATGCTCTCAAAAATATCCTTGGAAGATACCAAAAAGTACTGTATGTATAATGAGTTAAAGGGAAATGGCAGCAAGAGAGAAATACGTATTTCTGCCAGATGAAGCAAAACCAAGAAAAACCCACAAGAAAATGGTAATTACTACTTCTCCAAAGAGTCAGCTACAGATAAGAGATACTACTGTGGCTCCTCTGTGGCCTTATGTTTTGCCAGCTAACACAAGCACTAGGTAACTAGGGCAACGTAGTTCCTTTAAGTTGCATGTATAGGGGAAGAAAGGGGCAGAACCAATGTTGTGCTTAACTAGCACATTTAGGTAATATGCTGGAACAGCTCAGGGCCCATCACAGCCCTGCTGGGTTTTCCTTCATCAAAACTCTTCTGGTGTTTGCTAGCAAAAGAAACACAAAGCAAGACTGACTCACAAATATCAGTCAGATTTAGATTCAAATCAGTCCTTCTTACCTTTATAATTGGGAGGGACTTCTTCCTGACTTGAATTATTATTAAAAAAAAATACAGGAGTACAAATGCACCCTTTGAAGAGATCCACGCATTATGAAGAGCTAATTACGCTGTTGATCATTCAAAACAGATTCACTATGAACTCGACATGTGGCACAAAAGTCATTTTATGAGTGGCCTCATTCCTGCATCAAGAGAACCGAGGAGTGAAAATCCTTGCGAAAAACTAAGAGTCATGAACATAATCCTCTAGTATGCCATGTCTCATCAGGTAAGATTAAAGAGAGAGAACACCTCAAGACTGCAACAACAAAGAGTTTATTAGAGTTAAGAATATATAATCACAGTACAGAAAACATTTAGAGTTAAAGTGTGAAATACTGAACCGCTCACTGTGCATGCCAGTTGCTGAGCATTTTAGTGATGATTTAATTGGCTGCTTACAGCTGCCTAATTTATGAGCACTTAAAAACACTTTTGTAATCAGGGAAGAAATGATTGTCCTTTCTAAACAATAACATTGCCAAAGGTGGGGAAAAAAGGATCATATGAATTACATTTAAAACTTACTCAAGGAATAAAGCTGCTGTGAAGGGAAGAGAGGAGATTGACAGTTTTGTATTTTTTCTCCACGGAGGAACTGTAGCCTCACTGCTGTAACTCTATACATACCCATGTTCAGTACAGCAATGATTTCTGGTTTTAAATAAGAAAATATATTAACAGGTACAAGAATTTACCATTAAATCCAGCCTTTTCCAGTTATCTTTGGGTTAGGAGGAAGTTGCTTACTTCAACCTTTGAGACTCAATGTTTTCACTGGAAAGAAATGCCACAGTATCTGAGCCTGAAGGATGGTATAAACAACCATTTTTCTTTAAAAAAAAAAAGAAAAAAGAAAAAGGTTGTTTTCAAACCTTCAGAGAACCAAGATTCAAAAAGCTTCTCCACCTCCGAAGTTCTCAGTTCTCTATTTTGCCTGCAGCTTTTGCCTTCCAAAATTGTTTGGTGAAGTCCACAAGGGCTTGAGACAGTCTCTTCCTTGAGCATTTGCTTGTTTCCACCACAGGTAGACAAAAGGCTTATTTTCTCCAATACTAAAAGAAGACAAAACAAAAAAACCCCACACAGCTTAGCATTTATTCAATCTCGTTTCCTCTCAAAGAACAAAAGTTATGCATAAATTGAACTCTATGTATAAAAGCATGGTGAAATGCCTGAAGGCAGGCAATTTTCACAACTCTTCAGGAAAACAAACAGCTTGGAAACCAAATCTATCTGCCTTTTGACAAACGGTTTCATCCAGTTTACACAACCCTGCTGGTAGATGTTCCTTATTTTATTTTGGCACCCAATAGGAGGAAAACAGAAGTCTTGTCCTGAGGGAAAGGAACCAAAGCTGCATTTTGGGACACAGCAGCACTGGGTATCCTAAAGTCACAAACAGTTATGGCTTAATTTGAGGTTGTTCCTAAACAGAGCGTAACTCCAAACTGTATAGCTACATTTTAGGCGGGACACTCCTCATTCTCCCAAGCTTCCACTTTTTTTAATCACTGCTTAACAGGAGCTCAGAATGCAACTGACTTGACTTGTAAATTCATAAGGGAAATAAAATGTGAAAATTAGTCACTTCAACTAGAGATTGTTTCCTTCCTCTGCAGAAATAAATAATGCTGCTAAAATGAAAATGACTCTCCAGGGAGAAATGGCTATCCAGTCTTCATTAGTATCAACTAAAATTAGTATGCACGTTTTCTCCTCTTGAGCACCATTGTACAACACCATTAACTTATTCTAAATGTTAAATTTACTTACTTTTGAGACAACAGTTTTTTGATAACCATTAAGGAGACAAGTACTACATAAAAAGGTCTGTAAAAAACCTGATAACAGATTAAAGATGCATTAGAAACACAGCTTGAACTGAACTCAATTTAAAATATTGTTACAAAAGAATAATACCAAGCTGATGCCAAAATACCTAGACTGCTTTATCCAAGAGCTTTACTTACTACAGAGTGGCATACAGAATGCTGATACACAACAGTTACTACAATAACAAACTTTATTAAAGGATTTTAACTGTTGCAGTAGACAGAATAGATTCCTTGTAGGCCTATTTTGGAGGCAGTAAGAAAATAAGTATCTATCCATAAACCACAAAAACATGCTGTTTAAGCATGTGTCATAATAGTGGGGTTTTTTGTGGTTTGGTTTGGGTTTTTTTGTAGTGTTTTTTTTTTTGCCTTTGTTTTGTTTTAGGCAACTTATATTACTATTAAGAGCAAGGCCACTGGCAATTCAATGCAGCATTATACATGAACAGATTGAAAGCTTCAACTGGCCATTGTGCAAGATGACCCCTTTACAGAAAATTCAATGCCGCCTTAGTTGTTCATTGTTCAACGATTTACAGAATCTGTGAAGCCTCTAGCAGAAAATCAGACTGCATCAGACAAAAAAAAAGACAATGATTTTGACTAATGAAGTCCTAAATATCACTAAAAAGTGTACTTCGCTTGTAATATAAAGAGAATAGACATTAATTATATTTAATTTTGAAGGATCTTTTGTAAGTTTTAAAAAAAATTATAAATAGACCATAGATTCTTAAGACTTGTCAACTTCTGATTCATTTGTGACTATTCTTTTTCTATCCTCCTGACACCTACAAGCATCCAATATTCTTGCAGGGTGAAGTCTGCAAGTGTAATTACTCACAGAACATGAATGGAGGCAACAATCTGAACTGCAAAACTAGCAGCAGAATCCAGCATCACATGGAGCCAAAAGATGCCTTAAGCACTTAAAGCAAACCATTACTGTCTTCATTTTAGACATCTGAAGTAGAAAGGAAAGCTAAAAAAGTAGCAAACTCTGCAGCAGCACATGAGGAGAGTTCGAGGCCTCAGGAAAAACAGCCTGAAAGTCTCCGTGCTGGGACCCAGCATCAGCCAGCTGGAGAGGTAAAAACACCCCAAATGAGACAACTGGATCAGGCCTGCGCTAGTGGCTGTCACGTCTGCTTATTTGGTACTCAAAGTACAATACGAACACACTGTGGGCTTGTTTTTTAAATTCCAAAATATAAATGGAAGACGCAGTCATTGCCTGCTGCTGTATATATACATCAGCCTTTGCTTAGAACGCCATTCCTGGGGTTCAAGTTCTTGGGTAGTTTTAAATATTCTGAAGAAATCTGTCCTGCGATTTTAAATGTAGTTGTAAGCGCTGAAGAAAGGTCAAGCAAGAACAAGTCTGAATGGAAAAAGAAAAGGTCACCTAAATCAAACCTGTAAACTCTGACTTACTAATACAGCTTCACAAATGCAATAACAATTATCTGGGAGAGTCTGGCAGTCATCTAAAACCAATGAAGTAAAAAGACATGTCTTTAAAAAAGTGACTGTCAGTATGTGATTAAAAGAAAGGTCTACACACATATTGGATACACCTAAAATTTTAATCTTGAATCTTTCTAATGTGTTGTTTTTTTTTTTTTTTTGAACCTCAAGGCAGATGTTAGGCATTTTTCACTCTGTGTTATGAAATTACTGTCCTCCATCCTACGATCAAAGTAATCCATAACAAATGACAACAAATTTTGCAACATTTTCATATAATTACTCCTTTTCACATCACGTAAAAGAACACCTTTATTGAACAGATATGCAGATGGAAATGACATTTTTGATGCTTATCCTACACTACAGTGCAATTCTTCAATATAAAAATTAAGTTTGCAGGAAACAACATAAAAATAGTTCTTCTCAGTTTCTATCAGAATTTGATGAATCTTATGAAGAACAAATCAATAAAAAAAACCCTGGGATAATGACTAGTTTTTCAGATGAGATTAATTTTTCCTCTCAATTCCATTTCTTGTCATGAGTCTAATACTTAAGCAAACAGTGTAATGTTGTAAATTCCTGATAAACACAAACTAAAAATGTCAGATGGCTTTAAGGAAAAAAAATTGTAAATGCAAAGAAGAAATGCTTTTGTGAATACAGTTTTATTCACCATGAGAATTAAACATTTTATTGTCCTGCTGTGGCTTGTAGTAAGACAGTACATGTACGTGTGGTTAAACACCAGAGCATGAGTAGAGGGGCAGAATCACCTCTCTCGACATGCTGGCCATGCTCCTTTTGAAGTGGCCCAGTATGCGGTTGGCTTTCTGGGCTGCAAGTGCACAGTTTGTCATCCACCAATACCCCCAAGTTCTCAGCAAGGCTGCTCTCAACCCCTTTATGCCCCAGTCTCCATTGATACTGGGGACTGCCCTGACCCAGGTGCAGGATGCTGCACTTGGCCTTGCTGAACCTCATGAAGTTCACACAGGCCTACTATTCAAGCCTGTCCACGTCCCTCCGGATGGCATCCCATCCCTCAGGTGTGTCAACTGCACCACTGAGCTTGGGGTCATCCACAAACTCACCAAGGGTGCACTCGATCCCACTGTCTATGTCATTGATGAAGATACTGAACAGTACTGGTCCCCAGCACAGACCCCTTGAGAGCCACCACTTGTCACTGATCTCAATCTGGACCTTAAGCTGTTGACCATTACTAGTGGTCTGCATCACGTGTAACTTGTCCACCAGAACCTTCATGGCTTTCTCTGAAAAGCTGCTTCCCACCTCATCACCTGCCCCCCTTGCCCATGCTTGTGCAAGGGGTTAGTCTGCACCAGATGCAGTACTTGGTACTACCTTTTGGTGAACTTCGTGAGGTTCCTATGTGGTCATTTCTCCAGCCTATCAAGGTCTCTGTGAATGGTAGCAGACGCTTCTGGTGTATCAGTTACTCACAGTTTCTCATTGTCTGCAAACTTGCTGTGGGTGCACTTTATCCCATCATCCAGGTAATTAATGAAGATGTTAAACAATTTTGGCCTCAGTATTAACCCTTGGAGCACACCACTAGTGACTGGCCTGCAGATGGAGTTTGTGCCACTAATTACAACCTTCTAATCCCAGCACATCAGCCAGTTCCCAATCCATGTCAGCGTCCAACTCTTCAACCTATATTGCTCCAGTTTGTTTATTAGGATATGATGGAAGATAATGCCAACATCTTGCAAAAGTCAAGATAAAAAATACCTACAGCTCTCACCCAGTCCACTGAGCTAACCATTTTATTGTAAGCAGCTACCAGGCTGGTCAGGTATGATTTGTAAATCCATGCTGACTACTCCCCATCTATTCTGCAGGTGCAGACCTGCAGGTAGAGCAGAAGCCATTCCTCCTAAAATCAGAGATCACAAGGTTCTAGCCATCACCATCGTGCGAGTCTCTATTTCCTAACTTGACGAGGACAACATACTCTTGCTCCTGTTTCAGTGCAGCTGGAGGTTCAGGCTCTTCTGTCTCCAAGGTCTTGGAGAAGATCTGGTCAATCCCTTTCTTGTCAGCCCTGATACTGTGCAGTTTGCTGACCTCCTCCCACAGCTCCTTTACTTGGTGATGTAGACATTCCATCACTGCACACCTCCTGCAAGCATGGAGCCCAATTCCTACTACCCCAGCAAGGGACAGTAGCCATCCCCTACAGCCCCAAATCTGAAAAACTGCATTATCTCTCAGGATCTCCATCTGTGTTGAGGCCCCTGACACAGGGGACAGCTGCTCACACAGCTGCAGGGGACCGTGTTCTGCGGTACAGTGTCAACACTGCAGAGGATGTAAATACTATTATGAGCAGAGCTCATGGCCCCTTCTGTGCAAGCTGCTGTGCCTGTTAATGATCAAAATCACTAGCTGTAATGCAGAGTTAAGGAAGTCTAGGAAAGGTAAGAAATGGAAGAAGTTCACCTTTGCTCATTTACTTTGGGAATGAAAGCTAAGGATGTTCTGGATCCTTCCCTCAGAACTCCAGCTTTCCAATTTGCAGTTCTTATCTTTGGCAATACAACCAGTCACATCCCGCTTAGCATGTTTGCTAAGGTGCTTCAAAGAATTTTTTAGGACCACTAAGAGCTTGCTCTCCAGTCCCAGCAGCAAGAACGCACCTTTAACTAGTTGGAAAATGAACTAAACCATCATAAACAATGAAGTTAAGTCTTGAACTTACCACTTTCACTGACACCACCAACTGAGAAAATATCTCACCTGTGCAAACTTGTGTATCTGCTCCACCACAGCTGCAAAGAGGGCATGGACACTTTCATCAATTAGACTCTGCATATAATGTACAGCTTCTTCATCAGACAGGTCCAAACGAAACTTGTCCTGCACCTGGAATGGGGGCAGAGATGACAAATTAATTCAATTCAACAGTTACAACATCCACTATTCTATCTGAAGTATACAGTAGGAGACATAATGATTTCAGTTATGGAAGTTTAGTAGAGAATCTCTCTTTTTCTTCGAAGTTACAGCAGATTATTGGAAATTTACAATGTCACATAAAATGCCTATTTTCAACTGTTTTGTAAAAATGAGTATTTAAATAAGCTAGAAACAGTCCCCTACATCTCACCCCCGTGCAATTAGTAATTTCAAAGCTCAAAGCTAGAAAGTCAAGAGAAGTATCTGGACATAAAGAGTTTAGACAGAATTAAAATACTGTGAGAAAGAGAGAAAATAATGACTAAACAAGAATGAAATGCCACTTGAGGAAAAAAAAAACCAAACACACACACAACTTTGCATATTAAATGCAAAATTGGAAGAGTCTGGATGATTCTAACCATTTTTGAAAGCATGTGACACTTCCTTATTTTCAGGTAACATTGTCTTTCATAAACTGCACGGCAATTAAGTAAAGAATGCAGAATCAGAAGAAGGAGTGAGCAAACCAACCCTGTCAAAACTGACCTTTATATGGCAGGTGAGAATTTAATGAACTTTGATTACATCCACCATCCATGAACAGTTGGTTGGAGACACTGCTACCCTTTTTTATCAGCAATGTATTTTAGTTGTACCAATAACACATTTTGCTTAGTACTTGCAATTTGTGTATGAATTAAAAGCTGAAAGCACCATAATTAAGAATACAGCAACAACATCTATACTTTCCTACTTCAGCCTTGGCAAAGCCTTGATCCATGAATATTTACAAAGATGCAGGGGATGCCTTTCTGTGAATTCCAACTAATTCCATGGCAATTGTTCAGGACTGCTCCAGATGGCAACATCTCACAAGCACTGTTACCACAGACATTCCTTTGGTAATACTCAAAAACCTCTGTACATAGAACTGGCAAGAGCTTAGACAGATCTTTATGGAAAAAAAAAAAAAGAAAAGAGAAAAAGATTTTGCTTTATAGGAGCCAAGTTTTGCAGACCTGCCTTATCCCTCACAACATTTATGAGAGGCAGATGCATAAACAAACGTTTTGTATGAGTTCAAATAATCTGATACATGGAACTGAAGAAGTCCTACAGATATCAAAACATCATTTTCTAAGTTTTCTGAAGTGCTGGCTGTGCAACAAGGTCTGCATATAGGAATGGCAAGTGTTCAGTTTCTGAAAAAAAAAAATCATCACATTTTTTTAATAACAATGCTAACTTTGGGTTCTCCATTTGGAAAATTATGTATGCTGTTTCAGACCTCCTAGGGAGTCCATGATCTCTCAGAATTAAGGAGTCTAAGATCGCAGAGTTCTCTAATCAATCCTACCCCCAAAATTTAAAACTACTAGCCACTTTGCAAAGCAGTGCCCATCACAGTATGAAAATTTCCTATCATATTCACAGAATGCTTCACATCCTAGGTAAATTGTTTCAATGATTAATTGCCTTATTTAACAATTATGACTTACTTCCTATCTGAATTGGTCCAATTTCCATCTGAAATAATTGAACTTATTAAAACATTTGACATTAAAGAACTGTCCATCAGAAATCTGTCATGTAGATAATTATCAAATGACTTAATCTGCTTCTTAACCCTCTCCTGGATATGACTAAAGAAACTGACTGTAAGACAGAATCAAGACAATCAACATTTTCCATGCATTCACTTTTTTTAAGCATTGACAAAAACGCAAGCCAAGTTATTTCAACAACTTTCCCAGTAAGGTCGTACTTGTGAGAGGATACTACCTTCTCTTCCCATTTTGCATTCACTTTATGCGCCAAGGATATTGCATATGCAACCACCCTTTTTATAGCTGCAAATATTCTGAGATTTCCATTTAGTATTGCTCTGCATTCTTTTCAAAGGCAATGTATTCCAGAACAGTACCCTTCAGCGCTACAACAAAAGTTAGCTTCCCAAGTATGGAAAGATAATGCTGCTTCACTCAAAATACACTAGAACTCTGCTGCTGATATGTTTGAAGTAAGCATAAATTGAGTTTTTCCTCAACTTCCCCTCAAGAAGAAATTTGATCAATATGAAAGAATAGATTAAACTGAAAAAGTTCACACTCTCAAGGGAACAGGTACCAGGGACAGATTTAGAAAATATTTCAGGCTAATATTATAGAACTTTTATCTTCATAACAAACATGATAGGAAGAAGTTTATTATCTTCCACAGACTTACTAGAAGTTTGACAGCCAATGAAGCACACAGTAGAATCCAACTGAATTTAATGGACTATTCTCATGCTCGCAATTATGCACAAGCTCAAATACCTCCCCCAAATTAAGAGAACAGACTTCTATCAGATCTGTTTTCAGGCTCATAGAAAAGGTAATGTAATGAGAATTCAGCAAAATTGATAACTCTAGTTTCAAAAAAAGAAAATCACTGTAAGTCTTTTACACAACTCTAGTAATCAAGCACTTCAGTGATCTTCTGATTTGTTCATAGAAGAACTTCTCAGAAAGTCTTGCAGTTACTGATCACAGAATCACAGAATGGTTCGGGTTGGAAGGGACCTTAAAGATCATCTAGTTCCAACCCCCCTGCCCTGGGCAGGGACACCTCTCACGAGACCAGGCTGCTCAAAGTCTCACCCAGCCTGGCCTTGAACACTTCCAGGGATGGGGCATCCACAGCTTCCCTGGGTAACATATTCCACTGCCTCACCACTCTCATTGTAAAGAATTTCTTCCTGATATCCAATCTAAATCTACCCTCTGTCAGTTTGAGGACGTTACCCTGTGTCCTATCATTACACTCCCTCATGAAGAGTCCCTCCCCATCCTTCCTGTAGGCCCCCTTTAGGTACTGGAAGGCTGCTATAACCTGGAGTCTTCTCTTCTCCAGGCTGAACAACCCCAATTGACTCAGCCTGCCTTCACAGGACAGGTGCTCTAACCCTCTGATCATCTTCGTGGGCCTCCGCTGGACCCGTTCCAACAGGTCCATGTCCTTCTTGTGCTGAGGACTCCAGAGCTGGATGCAGTACTGCAGGTGGGGTCTCACCAGAGCAGAGTAGAGGGGCAAGTCGCTTACCAAAGGCTTGTAAAGAAAGTAGGGTATTGCAGAAAGAAATAGGAAAGACTTTTCTTGGGTTAATAACTGCTTAAAAAAGTAGATGTGAAGTGTAGAAATAAATGGTCAACTTTCTTATTGGAGGAAGGTGACCAAGGGAGTCCCACAGGGATCCCTTCTGTTGCAGTGAAGCCAAAATCTGTTGATGGCATTGGAGGAAAGCCCTAACTATACAGACACTGTGCTAGGCTGTCATCTCTCAGGAAAGTGATCTGGGAAGCACAGCAGAAAGTACCACCAGAACATCAGCCTATTGCTCAGCAGAGGTTAAAAATGTAAATAAAAAGAAAATATCATTATGCCATTATCATTATAAAGCGCACCTATGTTATGAGTCCTGTGTACATTTCTGTTTCCACTCCAGGCTAAGAAAGGATGTAAACAGAAGAAGGAAAGAGAAGGGCAGCTAGAAATTGTAAGACCTGTGAAAGAACTTTTTTTTTTCTGCCTTCTGAAAAGGCAGTCATGGTACAGACATACCATGTATAGATGGGAAGTCCCAGTCGACTGGGAGTTAGCAAATGTGACGCCCACCTACAAGAAGGGCCAGAAGGGGGATCCAGGGAACTACAGGCCTGTCAGTCAGACCTTCGTGCCAGGGAAGATTATGGAGCAGATCATCTTTTTGGGCCCCTCACTACAGGAGGGACATTGAGTTACTGGAACATGTCCAAAGAAGAGCAATGAAGTTGGTAAAGGGTCTAGAGCACAAGTCTTATGAGGAATGGCTGAGAGAACTGGGGTTGTCGTCAAGAACCTGGACAAGGGGACACTGTGGTTTGGGCCAGGTTGGCCAATGACAAGATGACAGATGCTCTCCCCCACCTCTCGCTACAAGGAGAGGAAGAAGAAAGATAGATTTATAAGTTTAGAAAAAAAAATTAAACTACTTTAGTGAAATATTAATAATAAAATTAAAAAGGAAATAATTAAATAGATGCCATATAGATATACAAAACTGTATCAAGCTCCCTAGGGGATGTCACTGGCAGGCACTGGGAAAATTCCAGACTGGACTTAGGGATAAATGGGAACTGGAACACACTGACGTGATCAAAGGCAGACAAAGTAACAGAGTCCTCATCAGACATCAGTCACTGAAGAAAAGAGAGCCATGAAAAATCAGCCATTAGAGGAAGAACCATTGAAGAAAGAGCCATCCTGATACCTTTGATCCTTCAGCTTTTATACTGAGCATGGCAGATGGGATGGATGTTAAGATGCAGCTTCATTCTACGGAATTAATGACTATTTAAACCCACTTCCAACTTCCCCCAGGAACAGACTGGCACACTGATATATGTAGCAAGAAATTTACCCACAGTTAGACCTTAAAATCAGTTTGAAATTAACAGCGGGATCAAATGGTGATGAGTACTAGATCTTTGCATGAAAGTTTTTCAGTACTGCAATTAAAACTGACTGTCGCAATCTAGCTGAGAAGAAAGACAGCAAGATGACAGATTACCTCTTGAAGTGCAATAGTAGCAACAAGATTAATATAGGTTGACTTATGGTTCTTGCAACAAAACCCATAGTAATTCTTATTTGAAATCTCTGAGTCCCAAAGTAAACCATGCGTTCTGAAAGCCAACAGTTTCTCACAGAGGAGGCGCAATTAGGAAGAGATTTTTGCATGGTGGGGAAAAAAAAAAAAGTAAATGGGGAGGTCACGTTCTGATGAGTTATGCAATTATGTCATTCTATACACTCAAGAATAGCCAACATGACGGCATCAAAAACATCCCACCTGAATTATTTACTTAGACTTCTCACTGAAGTGTTTTAGTTTAGTCATTAGTATTTGTCAAAGAAAAAAGAAACATACTTGATGAATCTAGTAAACTTTCGCTTTGTTTCCCGAATGGACAGTTTTAAACCCCAAACTGTATACACGTTGATTTTAAACATCAGGTGTCAACAGCAGAATTTGAACGTTTAAGGATTAAAAGGTTGGATAAAGAACTAGAGAGTCCATGAAGATGCTGACATTCAACTTTAAAGTTTCAAGTTGACCATTTCCTATCCCCCTGCACAGTGGATAGTTTAGAAATAAAGCGTAAAAGAACAGCATTGCACAGTTATATGGAATCTGTATTACTAGAATTTTTTTTATACTTCATTTAAATTTGAAGTGTGCTGTAAGAAAGCTACTGTCAGTTATCATGATAGAGCTTTTCTTTTGCAAAAGACAAAGAAAATAAAAATTAAAAGGAAGACAGGCCACAAATTACAAGGGACAGTTCAGAAGAAAATAACAGGGGGGTGGTGGTGAAGGGAGAATCATTTAAGTATAAATTACTTGAAGCTAAACTAATGATGATAACACAAAAGAAGGCTTATCATCACTTGCTGCAGAATCACACAAAGGATGGGACCCTGGCACAGCAATAAGCC
>VWZL01004817.1:496743-507860 GCA_013396915.1 Stercorarius parasiticus
GTAAACCCACCAAGAAATACTACTTTGCACCATGATTATCCCATCTAAAATTACACCTCAACCCAAAATCAAGTGGTCACTTTGTCTGTTGCAAAAAACCCCAGGATCCTATGAGGACACAGCCTGATCAGAGCAAACACTAACTAGAATCCCACATCTTAAATTCTAGGGTAAGTAAAGCAAATCCCACACCACAAATGCTGTTATAGGGAAGTAGAACATTATGAGAGATAACACTGCAGTAGAAATTAAACTATTTCATAGAAAACACTGATAGATACCATAAAAAAAACCCAAACAAACAAACAAACACAACCACCACCCACCAAAAAGTGCCTATTTTACAGATTGGAAATTTCAAAACCCGTAAACTTTAAATATATTTACATTTGATGTGACATTTCACTAGAAAAAGGGAAGTTATCGAGTTAACTGAGAGTGAAAGCATAACATCTAGCAGAATAATCGGCAGTGTTAATTGCTAGTAAAGTCACACTTCATTTTTGCTTGAAGTGTCTTCAAGGAGAACTAAAAAGACTATTGTCTTGAAAATGGTATCAAACAAGCTGTATGAAGTCGATTTCACGGAAAACTCCCAGTCAGGCCCACAGAGCTGTGAAGAGTATAAAAATTAGGATATCAATAAAGAGGAAATGAAATACTTGAGAAAACCCTAATTATTATATTATATTAAAAATTGCAGTTAAAGGTGGATATAATGGCAGACCTGTGTCTTCATTCAGTTGAATGAATCTCCAAGTTTTCCCTTCTCCTTTCTGGTATTTTGTATTTTTGGAAGCATGACAGGCTTAGGGTCGAGAGATCATACACAATCCCTGTTGGGAATAGTGCTAGTGCAGCTAAGTGCACTTCATTGCAAAGTTCCAAGACTTTCACTTACCCTTTTTGCCCCTTAACCACAAGGTTGTCCTTTCCCTCTCACGAAAGAGTGGATCTGTATGGATTGTTGGGGCTCTTTTTTCATCCTCAAGTTCAACCTACTGTACAGTAAAGGTCATAGTTATCCTTGTATTAAACTCAGGAATTTTTCTTTTTTACTAGCAAGCATCTTCTCACTTATAAAACACTACCTAAAATGGATTACATACTTCAGGCTCAAGGTTAAGACAAACTTTTTAGAAATTCTTTGGAAGGTTTTACAAGCTTCAGGGCAGTATCCAAATCCATAGCTGATGAACATTTGTAGCTATGTTTTTCGTAATTACTGAAGGTGGCAGTAATGCATTTTGGGGTAAAATATCACATGAACATGAGAACCCTTTCATAACTCTGTTTAATTTTCAGACCAATTGCAAGTCAGCCATTCTGAAGACTGGAGGCTGCTCCAGCATTTATTCTTCCAGCAACATTAAGCAGCACTGCTAGTGGTTTCTATGACTACTAGCTACATAATTTTATTAGTCCAATATGAGACTGCTCATTGCAAAGTCAGCTACTTAAATTTAAGAGAAATTTCAGTGTCCTTTTTCCTTGGGTCATAATATGCATTGGACATAAACATCCTGACTACTACTAAAACCTCAGATAAAAATCAGTTGATAGCCAAAAAAAAAAGAAAACAATATTTAGTGGGGTTTTCATGACTATTTTTACTGTTTTGCTTTATAATTGTTACCAACAGTCAGCATCCAACATTCACGTATCAGAATTTGGCATTAAATTCTTGGCTTTCATCTTTTTCAGCAAAAGACTTTCTTGCTTTCCCTGTTGCTGGCAGTCCAAACAGCTCTCAATACAGACTATTCAGATGCTCTATTTGCATGAACAATTTTATTTTAAATACTGTTCTGACAATAGCTTTTGTTTTCAAGGCTTTGATTTGAACAAACTGCAGTTTCTAAACAAGCCTGTGTAGGCTTCTGTAATTTTTATTTATTTTTTTTTAAATAGAAGCCAGTAAAGACACTAGTGAACATCTCTAAATTGAACTTCCATGAAAGTCAGCGTTTCAGCTGCTGCAGTACAAAAAGGTGATACTGTTCCAGCTCAGAATTTCATCATATTAGCCAAAACATTATAATCAAATAGGCAGCTTGATATAAAGCAACAGAAGCATTCTCACACTTGGTTCATGTTGTGATGTGTATTCCTTCCCCCCCCCCTTTTTTTTTTTTTTAGTTTGAAGTGAATTAATATACATGCAAAATCAACAGCCTAGAAACAGAAAAGCTGGGTGTGCAGCTGCAGCATCATTACCCAAATGGACAGAAAGATGAATGTCTGCCTAGGCAAAATAAGCTCCGTGTCAATGCGACACTTTTACAAAGAATAAACCTCCCGAGAACAGCACACAAATATAAATACTGAAACAGACAGACTCTAACCAAGGAAAACTGAGGGTTTTTTTCTCCTAGAAAAATTCCTCTTGGCATTAATAAACCTCAGAAATGTTTCCTAGCTCTACTTTTTAACTTGTATTTTCAGTCAGGTGAAAAGAGACAGATATCCACTGCCTAAAAAGGCATGTCAAGCAACAAATTAGAAGTCTTTTCCATTTCACTAACTTGTGAACTCAACTCTCAATTATCCATCGACTAGCTCCTGGGGAGGACAGAGGAGCAGGCAAGAGCACAAGCAGTTTTACTACAACCCAGATGAAGAAACTGGCAAAACGAGCTCAGGCTCAGAAACAAGCTACCTCAGAATCTCTTTCTGTACCTCAAGTCACATCATA
The DNA here is from genome assembly GCA_013396915.1 of Stercorarius parasiticus. NCBI lineage: Eukaryota > Metazoa > Chordata > Aves > Charadriiformes > Stercorariidae > Stercorarius > Stercorarius parasiticus. The sequence continues at coordinate 499,439 of VWZL01004817.1, forward strand.
TCTTTGCTTCAGTTTTATACCTGCAGAACAGAAATCATTTCGCTTTGATATGTTTAATGTAAAAGGAATAAAACATGTCTGCTCTCTCTTCTTGCTGGTTTCCGAACAATTATACTCCTCATTTTCTCATCAAGCGGGCTGAGACTTAGTCAATGTCTGCATAGACTTGGAAACACAGAGGGTGCTCTCGGTGTTAACACTCTGTAGGAAGAAAATTCTCTGCTCTCCTGAATGGTTTGATTTTAGCCTCTCCTGTGTGTATGGGGCTACTTTCACAGACAGCAGCTACCTACTGTTTGCTGGAAGCCAGGTGTTTGTGCCATCTATGTTCATAATAACCTCGCCTCTAAATGAAACAGTTGCAGCATCCTTGCAGCACCTTCTTTAATCAATGGGCATCTGAAATACAGCTCAGTCAATTAGGACACTGTCCTTTAGTGCCTGCCGAGTTCTTTGTGTGCCAATGAATCACTGGTCCCTGATGTTTTCTAATTTAAAGGTCAAATTTGCTATGAAGGACAGACAGAAACCATCTGGCTTTCCTGTGGAAAAATCAAAAGCTTTTTTGTTAGGAGGGGACAATGCTGAATACATTAGCTACATCTGAAGAGTGATGGTCTACCTCTTCCTTACGCAAAACTGGCTACATAATTGACTCCAGATTTTAGTCATTACTACTTAAATTTATAGCACAGGCTAATTTAAAAAAGCCCAACAATTAGCAATTAGTGTTGCAGCTGTACTGGAAATAAAAAAGCAAGTAGCACTGGCAAGAAAAAAAAGGAGGGGGGGGTGGTGGGGAAAATCTTTTTATTATCAGTTATGTATTGACAAGTCAACATAAAGAGACTTCAGCCCAGTCCTTTTCCTGAAAACTGAGAAGTTGAAAAGAATACACGAAAAGTGGAAAATTTAAAGGCAGTTACCTTAAAGGCCACAGAAAGGGAGTGGCAAACTGGGGAGAATCTTCTGCTACTTTTAGATGTAATTTCATTTTGTGTCATTTTTTGAGCCAAAGTGTGTTTTCAGAAAAGCCTAAATCAGAGGTTGCCAGTAGAAGACGGTGTCATGAACCATAAGGTGAAGCACATTAGACTGACAGTTTTCTTTATAAGTAGTACGGAGAGGACAAAAGGAGATGAAAGGATCAAAAAGACAACTAATTTCAAGCTCTGCAGCTACTTTTTCTTGGTGAAAAATTGAAAAAACGTTTTTCTGCTACTCAAGAGACCAAAAATCTGAAGAGGGCTCCTATGGTTTTAAGGATGGGGACAATTTTGTGTAGTTGGTCATCACAGTTTTCTGGGTTTTTCTACAGGGGGAAAGTAGCGATCGAGACTGGAGTGAGGGAAATGAGTCACTAAAACAAGCTTTTCTCACAATTGAAAGGTACTAGGCAATTTATCTAGTGATACTGGGTATACGTGCTGAAAGGGGATGGTTGGTTGAAAAACATTTTTCCATATGCTCTCAAAGGATAGTTGCGAAACTTCAAACAGAGCTTTTTTTGTTTTCAGGCCAATGCCGACTAACTCATTTTCAGTCCAATTTTAGGTGTGAGAATGCGTCATCAAGGTCAGCACTGATTTAATTTCTGAAAACAAATGTCATGCAAAGCAAGTAAGAAGGTACTGTCAAATTTTGGTATGCTCTAAATTTGCATCTCCAGTTGAAGTCATTGGGAGTTTCTGGTTCTTTCCAAGCTAACAGGAAGAAAATATCCACACTGTCATCTTTCTCGGGTAAGTAAAATCAGTTTGTGCAGAGCTTGTTCTCTTTTGAACAAGAAGAATGTGAAAGTACCTTCACTGATGACAGGAACAGAGCACCCAGCTCCGCTTACACCATCCTGTGCAATAAACCCTGTCAAACAGGTATAATCTATACTTATATTACAGAAAGTTGTACATGACACAAGCTGCTGTTTCACTTTTGCCTTGACTCGATACATATTTCTCCCACGACATTTCACAACTATTGAGACAGAAAGACACCCAGACAATATGTTTTCAGTTAGATTTTAAGCTTGATTATACAATTACATTCTGCCAGTTAGCTCTTTGGGATGTGGGATGTCATGTTGTTACTGGAAATTAGATGGTACCTTGTAAAAAACAGTCTCCAACTATAAAAATCCTACCTTCCTCAGGTTAGTAATACTATTCCTTAAGAGTGCCTTCAGCACTCAGATTCTCCTAAAAGGTCTCATTTAAGATACCAGTCTGAATTTTTTTTTTTAATTAAAAATTACAACTCAAACCATCCAATGTCTCACTGAAGAGTACACTCCACATAATGCTTTCTTTTATGATCTTACTTTGTTTGCATAAAGTCCAAGGATTGCTGACTTGCAACCACCTTTTCAGTCTAACTAGTGAGCACCCTGTTATAATACACACACATATATCACAGGAAGTGACAAAAGAAACCACAATCAAGTCATACAAAACAACAGTAGTGTTCTTCATTCTATTTCAGTTCATTTTGCTCTAGCCATCGTTACCACGTAGTGCATGCAAAATTTGTTTTTATTTAGAATATGTACATGTTACAAAAGTTAAACCCTCATTCTGGCTCTAAGAACTTGGTAGATTACTTCCTGAAACTTTAGAAAAGGGGAACACCAAAAATATTTCCAAAGGTGACTTTACTCGCTAGCACTTTTTTTACATCTTACCATATTTTTCACCAGTGGGCAGATACTTCCTGCAACATAAAGCACCTTCCTGCCTATTAGAAGTGAGGAGGATGCATTGTCACTTTGTGAAGCTAAAGATTCGACTGTAACCTGAGCTAACATCTACCATCGTAATGAGGAATTAAAACTATCGCCATTCAAGAAAAATCTTTCTTTAGAAGTAATCTTTAGAATAATTCATGCCTACTTGGTAACAGCAGTATAGCTGCACCTACTGAAAAATTCCAGTATCAAGGATCTCTACACCAAACTAATTGTTTGCCAAAACAACTGAAGCATAATACTCCCTTCAGTAAGCATTCCTTTCTTTAAAAAGACGAAAAATCTTTTTTTTCCTACTATACAAATCTCCTTGTACTTTAATCATAAAGTAGTATTCTGATTTATCACCAAATTTAGATAAGGTTACGTTTATCTTGTTACCTTTACCTGACTTGACTTCAGCTGCCTGTGAGACCAGAGTCTGGCTCACCAGCAAAAATGAGGACTCTACAAAACAGAGAATGAGTATCACTACAGCACCAACAAGGAAAATGACAGCTGTGAACTTCCACCTACGCTATTAAGCGGGATACCTTCTTAGATGCAGAAACATTTGTAAATCTCCACCTTTGTCTTCCACAAAAGTGATATCACGGTTGAAATGGCTATTGACTGGACTCACACATCAAAGGTAATTTAATTTTACAGGTCAGTCCAAAACGGATCTTCAGCTAATTTGAGTCTGTTAAATATATATGGATTTTTTGCTTAAAGCTTTAAGTAAAAAAATAAAAATCAATTGAGATGCTGGAAGCATTTATTCAATTTTGCTACAACAAGGTACAGTATTATCTTGCTAAATGACTGAACAAACTTGCCACTCAGCCCCAGAGATGCAAGACACCTTGTTCCTTTTTTTATTAGTACTAACAAAGCTCATAACTGATCTGAGGTAGGCTAATGGGCACTTAATATCCAAAACGAGTTTTCTAACACATTATTTAATAAAAACAACAATAACCTATTGAACTTCCTATAATGGGTTAAGATCACTCTGATCCTAGCCTGTTTACAGCTGATTTGCTGTTTTTTTAAAGTAAAAAAGTAAAACCAAAAATCAAGAACTAAAGAAAACAATTACTGTCATAGGAGCTTTGTACATAGTTGTATACATACAGTAGATCATGTCAACAACTGCTTTATGAGGGGTCCCCCTCTTCACCTGCTCTTTAGAGATCCCATTATGATGTATTATTTTTACACAAATTCCAGCAGTCTATTCAAAGGACAATTTTGGAACCAAAATGATCAAACCTGAACAGTTAACAGTTAAAAACAGTTGAGCTATCAGAAAAAAAATAGAGTTTATATAAAATAAAAATATTGGAGGAGAGCTGAAAAGTCTACGAATTACAAAGAAAATATTTATGAACAAGCTAAATAATTGTGTTATCTTTCTGATAATACCTTACTGTTTGAAAGGAACAAGACACTAAACAAAGTTACACAACTTAGGTAAAATCTTTTCCTCTCAGAACACTTGAAAATGTGAAAGTGATTCACTTTCATTATCAGGAACACTTGCCTTACTGCTTCAGTTCTAGCTCTTTTCACATTTTAAAGCCTCTGTGAATAGAGGGACTTGAACCTATCATGAGGGTAAAAGTTACAGTTCACCAAGCTGCAGCATTGTCAGAGCTCAGTATCCCAGTAGCTAATTGCTGCATTTGATCTAATAGTGAACTGTCATACAGCAAATAAACTTATGTTCTTTCCACGCAAAGAAGGCACTACTATTTTTACTTTGTAAGGGAATTTAGAAGTAACCACATTGACCTAATTCACAGCTCTTAGAGCTTCCTTTTAGATTTTGCTTCGTTCCATGATCTCCAATAGGATACAATACAATCATGCTTTACATAATCTTTACTGTACAGCAGTGAACTGTAACATACTTAGCAGCTGTAGAAAAGACTTGCTGACTTTCAATTCTGTATCTTGATTTGTTATTTCAAGAAAATGTATGGGAAATTTGTACAGAATAAGAGAGTTTTATAAGTGTTTGAAATGCCCAAATGGTGCTAAATGAAAACAATCCTTTACAAATACTTTACAGAACTTAACATCCTATTATCATTAATTACTGAAATCAGTATACCCTGGGACACTGCTTCTACAGAGTTTACCAACATAAAATACAATGCCAGGATACTAATAAGAAACAAGGATATTACATGTTAATTGGCTGAGAACGCCAGGAAACTCAGTTTGATAAAAAATGTCAGCACTCATGAGAGAGTATTCAAGTCAAGAATGAACACTATCACGTCAAGCAACAGTGAACTCTGGACAGAGATAAGATTAAAATATGCAGCAAGTCTCAAACTTATTGCTGCAAACATGAAAGAACACGCACTTCTGGAGTTCAATGAAACCACCAGTTTGAGCTCTTGACAACCATTTCAGTCAACAACAAACTTTCCAAAAATAGTCCCTGAGCTACTTGCAGATACATACTTCAGTTTCTCCCAGGATTTATTGTGCATCTATTTGTAGACTTTGCAATCTAAAAGGGTTTCCCCTCCTTACTGTGTCACTGAAGGGGGGAGGGGGAGGGAGTACTTCTCCCCATTTTTCCAACAGGTAGCCAGAACAAAACATGTCATCTTTATAAAGATGAAATTCATAGGCAGGAGTTGCAAGCATACTGTTGGGAAGGTCTCTTCCTCCAAAAGAGGGTCTCTCTACAAAAATGTAGTTGCTCCCATCATCTACAATTTGGTATGTATTGAACCGTTCCCGTTTTCTAATTTAAGCCTCAGTATCCCATGTTCAAACTTTGCAGTGCATTTAGGGACAGAGAAGAGGTTCAAATATTGATACAGAAAAAGAATTAGCTGTCACTTTCTTAAGAAAACATCCAAGTGGAGGGTGGGCTGTCATCTTTACCACAAAATACAGCACTTCTACCTAGCCCAGCCTCCCTGGAAATGAAATTGAATAGCTACATGAACTCTTTGTATCAATTTGAAACCAACAAACTCTGAACAGAAAAGCTCAAATTCTTGCAGGCAAAAGGAAAGATTTTGTTGGAGTCACATTTTTGTTTTCCTTAAGGGAACTCTACTAGAACATAAAATATTAATTTCAAGATTCTGAATCTCTGCTTTCGTAGCTTATTGAAAACACTGTAGAACAGCCTATTTTAGAGAAAATCCACTGCTTGAATAAAAATTACACTGAGCTGATTTCCATCAGATACACAGGCTCCACAAAGTCTTTTGTGGAATTAAAACAGATAGCCCTTCACTATCAATCGGGTTATAAAAAAGCCAACATTTGCCTAAAATGTAAGTGTAATGAAATCTAGATGAACATCTATCCTTTTTTTTTTTTTTATTGTCAACTGTTGAGACTTCAAATGGAGAAGAATGCTTCAAGCTGGCACAAAGGGACAAAGTTAGAATTACAGGACACAAGTTTGCTTTCACAATAAACAAATATTTCTTGGTGATGAAGATATACCAGTCTACTGGTTTTCAATCTTCAGCAGACTGTTTTTACATCCACCAGGAGACTGCTTTTATAAAACCATTTGTGACTTCCAGGATTCTAGACTAGATGGAACAATCTTTCATGATACAGTCAGTGTTAATTGCTTTACTTAACAAAAGTTTCATAAGGTGGGATAACTGTTGTAGAGCAGACTGTGAGCTCCTGCATGGATGACGAAAACCAATTCTGTATTTATGGGCACATGCACTACGTGATCTCAAAAGTATGTTCTCCTATATTGAACTTCAAAGATACTAGAAATTACTCAAAACTCATAAAACAGAACCAAGTATTTTCAGGTCACCAGCTACAAATATCTGACCAAAGTGACTGAAAGTTTCATGACATGATGAACTTCGGTTATTGAAAGACACGGAAAGCTTTCCAGTTACCTTTTTTACAGTCTTATCAGGTTCAAGAGCAATATCTGGAATGTTGGCATCCACCATGAGGGAAAATAAGTTCAAGATCAAGTTGGAATACCTAAGCAGAAGAGCAAATTAGGTAAAACACTTTGCAAACTACAAAAAAAAGACATTTTGTAAACAACTTCATTTAAAAACACGTCATCATCTTTGTGTGAATTGGTAATGGTTCAGGGGAGATGCATTCATAACACTTTGTTGAACATATTTATATTAAAAAGTAAGATACCTGATATTACCAGTGCAAGTTTAACCCCCAGATTGTCTCAAACTGACAAAACTGAAAAGGCTACTCAGATTTTGTTATAATCTTCTAAAAATTGTCAGAACATTTATCCAGGGACATATCAGATATAACCTATAATTTCAAATATTGTAGGATTTAATGACCTTTTTTACCTCTAGCAGGAAAAACATATGCTAGAATATTGATTCAAAGGTTATTTTTTACTTAAAAGCCTATCTGTGATATAGCAGTATTATATAAACTAGCATTCAAACAGCTGACATCTTCACAATTACAAAAAATGATTTTTTAAGTTGCTGCAAGGCCTTTTCCATAACAAGTTGAATGTAAGTGATTTAACCAGATCCAAGTCTGTAGTTGCTCAGTTAAGCTGCAATAAAAATTGGTAGGTATGCTGCACTTGTGAAGTACAAATGTCACTTATAACCACTAAAAAAGACAAGGCAGAGAAGAGTTTTCAATTTTAACGTGGTGTGGAAGTACTTGCAAATCTTTTAAAGAACACCATTTTCCCCTTGCAGGAAATCAGCTGTTAAGTTGCTTTTTGAGAGCATAATTTTCAAGCTGTTCAACAAACTGAAACTTCCCTTCCTTGGTAAAGAGATCTAGGTCCCCTTTCAGAAACAAAAGTAGGAACTGACTTCAAAATCTGAAATATTGCTTTGCTGAGAGCACTAAGGAGCTTCAGAGATGATAGAAAATGAATTCTTAGCAGCAAAACTTGTTTATTAGCAAGCTGCTGAATATATATAAGCTGACAGTTGCAGGGAGTACAAAGTATTTTAACTACACAAAAGGACTGCTTCGTAGCCATATTTTACAAAGTAAATACTGCTCAACAAAAATCTCTATAGAAAAGCATAATTCCATCAAAAAACTCTTGACATTTCATTATGAACTGGAATTAGCACTACCTAACACATTCCAATGTAAGCTTTTAACTCTCTACAACACAAATATTTAAAATAAATTGTTTGGGCACAATCTTCCGTGTCTAATTTGTTTCAGCTGCTGTGTTTCACTTTCTTAGGGGATGGAATGAGGAAAATTACAAGAAAGATGGTGGACAGAAAAAAGTTATGCTACCATTTTGTCTCAGATTCAGCTAAGAAACTTGGCAGTTAAGTTACTTTGGTGCCAGGAATGGTCACTACAGGTTTTAGGGAAATTTTTTTCTACTTGCCTGAAACAAGCAAGTCTCACTTCAAAAATACTTAAATCTTACAGCTGCATTCTGTCAATTGTCTTCCAGGTCATCGGTAGCTTCCATTCATAGCCTTCCCTTTGAACTGAACCAAAAGTCCAGAGTCCTTTTTCCTCTTGAACCACATAGAGGATAAGAGCTCACGAGCACTACAGGTTACTAGGGTTATTTATGTGCTGGAGGTTTGTAAAAAGTCTAGGCCAGTTAAGAGCGGGTTCTGTTCCACACAACAAAGTCTTCTGGTTCCTGGTGCTTAAAGTAAAAGCATCAGATCACCTGGAGAACCTCATTTAAAAAAAAAATAAAATATA
>VWZL01004817.1:507908-559699 GCA_013396915.1 Stercorarius parasiticus
AAGAAAAGGCAATTTGGGGGTTAGTATGGGGTGGGAAGAGACAAAAATTGTGAGAGCTGCTACTATACTACCCGCAGGTCTTTCCTCTGCCCCTCACTCTAACGTTTCTTTAACTCAATAATCAATTTTAGTGGTCTAAGGATCAAAAACAGCTTATTAAACAGCTATTAGCTGCCTCTAGGATCCTTGTTGTATTTCACAGATTTTTAGAAAATTTATTCAAAAATCAGGACTTGACAAGAAAGGTAAGAGCTTCCTATTTTATAAGCAATTGACTGTCTTCGTTCCCATAGGCAACATCCTCGGCAAATATGCCAAGATGTTCACAACCAGTCAACTGACAGCCCGAATTCATCCTAAGGTTAGACATTTTGCTGAAACACCCGAGTTGGGAATCTGACCTGTAAAAAACCAAACACCTTTGCCAGGCATGTCATCCCACTAACCTTTGACATCTATGTTACAAAGGCCTCTGGAATGGCTGACCTCCATCCATAACCAGAACGAACCAGGAGCTCAGTTTTTTCTATGTTTAAGGAACTTCAATTAAGCACCTAAATTTGACCTTGAATCCCTCTCTCGTAAATGGATTCTTTGTTTTCCTCAAAGCCCCATGCCAATTAGTTTACAAAATAAATGAGCATTCAGCTGCACTGGAGGCTGATTAAACTTACGGTTTCAATAGGAAGTGCTAAAAACATGGAGTTTCTGCAAAAGTTTAATAAATCCAACAAAATAACTATTTCTACATAGAGAAGGCGTTTTATATACCAAGAAACCCACATCAGACAAGTTCAAATTCTTGCTGCCACCTTTTCTGAGAACAGCAGCTTTTAAGTGCTTAATATGCCATCAAATAGGTGTCTGATCCTAAGCACTTCTTTATTTAATTTTTTAACATTTACCGGTCCCTTTCCATATAGGTGTCTTAAATCAACTGAACATTCAGGCTGTGGACACTGCAGTGTTATCAAATTTGAAGCCACAAGCTTCCTTTACAAAGACAGGACAAGAAAGCACCCGCAGTCCCAAACTAAAGCCCTGTTTACTTGGTCTAACTCAAAAATTCCTAAGAGAGTGTGTGTGTGTGTGTGTGCTTCTCCTTTAACACAGATACCAACCACTATCATGTCCCAGCCAGCTATAATGATCTATGGCACTTATTCCTCCAAAAGCATTTCCTCACAGTCCAGACTCAAGCAAAACTGACCTCATCCCAACCAGTTTCACCTTTGCTCTTCCCTCTTCACCATCTACCCCCAGCAGCTTTTAGAAGAATACCTAGATCCTGCACTGCCCAGCTACAATATTTCCAAATAATCAGCACTTCCCCAAAGGCATCACAACTTTTCACTTGTTGCCTGTAGTTTTTTCATTCAGATCTATCTGGCTCCTCTGTCCGCTATACCATTGAGAACAGACTGGAGAAAAACACTCTGGCCCAGCTAGCTGGATATCCTCATCCTTACAGAGCAAATCTCAGTCCAAACTACGGCTCTAGTTACTTCCTACTCCTTTGTCCCTATCTATTGCTGAATAACTCAAACTGAATATCAAACTTCTCATGACTAACACAGGGGAAATCCTTATTTCGGAAGGAGTTGTTCAAAGTAGTGGAATCTCTCCCACCTCCCGAAAAAAAAAACAAACCAAAACCAACACACCAATGTTCATCTGCCAAACTGCTCCCAACCTAATACAATGAACAAAACCATTTTTCCACTTACAAATTTTGTAAACTCTTTTTATTTTTTTTCACTATGCAACACCCATTCCACTAGGAATCCCGAAACACTGATAGAGCACTTGAAAGACGTAGAGAACTGTCTACACCCCAGAGAAGTAAAGAAGAAAGAATAAAATACAAATTGATGGAGATGACAATCAGAGTTTGCATCTTGTCTTAGCAATCAGAGGTTATGATTTCACACTACTTAGCCAGAAGTATCTGTGAACGGGTTTGTGTCAACATGCGTAACTGCTAGAACTAAGCCATTCCACCTCTAATTATTCTTTTTTCAATAAGCAAGTAATCTTAATAATTTTTAGTTCTAGCTGCTTAAAGGAATAGTTACAGAAATAGTAATATTATCCTATGCTATCTTTGTTGAAAGCCTTAAAGATATTTGCCCAGAACCATTTAAAAATACTTTCCTATTAAACTGAACAAATATTGGAGAGACTATAATTACAACTACAATCCCAGACATTAAAAACGAAACCATCTTGATTTACAGTTTAGTTTTAGACACAAATTACTGCTATACTCCACACTTAATGATCATCTTTGTAGCAAATCATTACATAAATTAGTGCAATGGATAATCCTTCACTGACACAGACCTTTCCATTGAAACAGCCAAGTTTAAACAATAAAAACAACTCAAGTATTTCACAAATAAGAAATGCAGCATCACGAAACACTTTTAAGCAAAATTTAGAACAAGGAATATACATTAGCCTTCCCAATTGTTCTCTGAAGTAATGAATATTGTTTGCTGATAACATGCTGCTGTTTTTTCATGCTGCTGAATAGCTTTTAACTCATTAATGTCAGTTCATAAACCAACTCCTTACTCTTTCTCCTTTTACCAAGAACTACACACAGCATTTTATTTCAAATCATTGACTGTGTACTTTTCACACTATATGTACTTTTTACGTGTGCTTTTCATATTACTAGTTTTTTTCCACATATTTGGAGGCTTGCATAATATGATCTTGATATCAATGTGAAATTCTTTCATCTCTATGGGAGATGTACTAAATGAATGACTGGACAGACAAAGCATGCTTACCCGTGTTCTGTTCAAACAGAACAGAGCTGAGCTACGTTGCTCAGAAAGTCGATGGTAAATGACAAGGTCACTGCAAAATAATGAAGCTGATTCCAAGTCTAACAAGAGATCTTTGTTCGTAAGTAAATACAGCTTAAAGAGGTTTTAGCTGTCACAGTTCTGATATCTACAGAAACTGCTAACATACTTGATTGTCACTACAAGTAGCTAATTTTTGTCCCACAGGATCTAAACCCAACTAAGCTTATATATGCACCATCTACAAGCCAAAGAATTTCATCATCACTAATCTAAACTGGAGGAGGATAAAGACGCAAATCAGTAATGACTTGGAGTTAAAAGGACAGTTACTTGATCAGCAATAATCACAGAAAAAGTTGCTTAAGAGCAAAAACATATCCAAAAAGCAAGATATAATTAATACCCAACAGGAGTTATGAAAAAAGCTATTTAGGTTATCGAACAAGGAACATTGGGGACTTTTAACCTGAAGGATAATTACACTTAAGCTCCACATTACACCAATACTGTGGTGTCTTGACTCCTTTATTTCATGCAAATTCTGTGTCTATGTTCAGACTTCCAACAAGTTTTGAATTTTCAGTAGAAATATTTTCTGATTCATTTACTCCTCTTCTCTCCTGCTTTACAGTGTCTCTAACAAATTTTAGGACCAAAATAGTATTGTTACCTGCGGAGATGCAGAAAGGCTGTGTAACACTGCTTACGGAACTCCTGGTACTGTTCACTCTGCGTGCCTCCCATGCCTTCCACCATCTCCTTATTCAGCTTCATTGGGGGAGGTAGAGGCTTAGGGTCCCGACCCAAAATATAACCAAAGTCAATGTGAAATAGTTTACCTGTAGAGGATGGAAAGGCAAACAGATTTACTTATTTCAACACTTCATATAGTAGCAAATCTTGATGCAAAAATTAGGGGAAAAAAAAATAATCTTTAAATACAATCTCTAGAAGATGGCGAGCAGCTCTCAAAAACATACAATTCACTATTTTCTGTAAAGTTTATAACTGTATGTTTTATATCTTCAGCTACCAATTTGAAATTACAGGTTTAAAAAAATAAAGCTAATTTCAAATTCATTAGGAGTACCAACAAACAAGATGAGGTTTTTTCCTTTTTTCTTTTTTAAACATAGACTGAAAGAATGCTGAAACTGGTCAGCAGATATTAAACACAGAGTTATATAAAAGATACTACTAATTTTTTGTGCCTTCTTTAGAATTTGTTAGCAAGTTAAGATATTAATACACACATCACATTGCTTTTATTATCCCATTTGGTTGCTGCGGCATCAAATATGTTATTAGTTGTTCATTAAATTTACTAAGACTCATGATCTTAACAGCGACCTTTTGAAGCCACAAAATACTGAATAAGATCTCAAAGCTCTTTCAGAATTCTTTAAGAGTTGAGTAAGATTGAACTTCATCAACAGTTTTCAAATACACTGAAGAAACCTGACTATAATTCCATATCTGAAACTGTATTTCAAATGTGACAGTCTGTCTTACACTTTTTCAGTACTAAAATGCAATAGTTACATTACTTGATCACTACCTTTCCCTTCTCATTTAAAATGTTTTCACATTTAAAATGTTTCTGTAGCATTAACTTGACAGAAACTTTAACTAATCACTTACTTCAAATGCACAAGGCAAGTTGCCATCCTATCAAGAACTTGTGTGCAGCTATGCTGTTCCTAATATTGCTTAGAGCTTTATTGGGAAATACTCACTGTATTCCCTTTCAATAGTACTGTGAGATGCAGTAGGTGGCAAAATGAACAACTGAAACACCAGCAACTTCAAAAAAATCCTACTAAAACATTTAGATAGTTTGAAGATTAAATATTATATAAATGCGCAAACAAAAATGTTGTCAACAGAAGCCAGAATAGTACAATTCACGATTCTCGGGAAGCCAGTTTCTAGGAGCATTCTTGTCTCACTTAAGTAGAAAATATTGACCGTATAAAGCAAAAAAAAGTTTCTAAAAGTGTTCTGCAAACAAATTTTCAGTTTGAAATGCATAATTTCAACAATGACTTGTGCCATACCAGAGCTGCATTACAAAAAGATAGTAAGAACTCATATATGCCAAGAAACATTTATATAAAAAATAATAATTAAAAAAAATGAAATCTGTTAAGTGATTTCCTTTGGACAGAGAGAAACCATCTTCCTGAACTCTGCAGTAATTAGGAATCATGAAGCAAATTAAGAAGTAATAAAAGGTGGTATGTGTTTGAAATGGTAGGTATTTTAAGTTTTGCATCCAAAGTAAAGCTACCCTGTGACATAAAAAAAAATAAAGTCTTACATGGCTAATTTACAGAAGAGAAAGAAAAGCAGATACAAGACAGAAGACCTTATAAACGAGAAGGCAGTTAAATTATTGGCATGATTGTTATCTAGACAGTCACAGAAAGCACAGAACATGCAGAGAGTCTTGCTTCAGAATTAGGGAACTGAACAGCATTATGGACAGAGATCTGTTTGCCAAAGGGTATTTTAACCTCCAGCATCTGTATTCATTTTAATATTTTCATAAGCTTAGGTGCTCAGCACTCTTGAAAAAATGGAACAGCCAGTATTTTCCAATTAGTCACCCCTCTGACCATTTCACTGAATAATTTTCTATCATAGGCTGCTGCTTGAGATCTATCATAAGCACTCTTCTTCAACCCAAGAAACAAATTCCGTAACAGTCAATCTTCTAAAGGAGATCCCAAGGACACTTTATAAGCAGGCAAAATATTTGCCAGTTGATAAATTGCACAACCATTACATTTTGCATCCCTAACTGTGCCTACCTGCCCCCCCAATAGTTTTTTCAAGCTGTTAACAGGAGTTACTTTTAGAGCTCATTTTTGCACACTAGGTTTTTGAAGTAGGCTCTTTGATATATATACACACACCCACCATTAAATTACAAAATATGTTTAATTAAAAAGTTTGGGGGGTCTGTTTTCTGTTCGATTTTTCAAACCTGTCACCTTGAAGACTCAAGAGACAACATCTTGAATAAAACAATAACTCTTGTGGCAGTAATTAATTCCTTTTTTACCATGCTCTGGAGACAGGGAATAAGAGGCAATAATTATTAATTAAAACTGGTAACAAATATGCATCTAAACCATTCAAAAACATTTTAATAACTGACTGATATATGTTCACATATATTAATTAGATATCAAGTAGTTTACTTACTCATGAAGTATAAAACAAAGTATAAGATGAGGCCATCCTGCATTAACATTATAGCTTCCCTAGCTGTACTTCAAAGTTCAGCAGATTTTCAGGCTGACTCAAAATGCATGTTAAAAGCTTTCATTTAAATACATTAAATATATTTAGTAACTTTGAAATCCATGTACTAAACACAGACTTCACTCATTTTCATTCGTGCAGCTCCTCCAAGATCAATTAAGCCAGAATACTATTACAGAATATGGACAGAAGGCTGCCCTTGGTGCTTGCCTGAAGTTGCTACACCAGAAAAGACCGACCAGCCAGCCTGAGGGAGTACTGAAGTTTTAGAGCGTTCTACTGAGAAGCCTGATTTATGTTCTCCTTAAGGACTTAACTACAATTGGAACAAATGAAGAACAAGCCTGCTTTGGACAAATGAAATTGTTTGTGTATTTAATGCTGAAAATTAGGTGAAGTTTATGTTATTATTTATGTCAATAGATAATAAATTTATAAATGTAATAAACTTGATGATTTGAAATCTTTTAATCCTAAAATAAAAGTCTGCAAGTATCTCAAGCAATGACCCTAAGTAAAATTTGTATAAGGATAGAAACACCAACCATCCCACTTTCACAATACTTATGCCATCATTAGACTATCACTCAGTATAACCTCTATCACAAGAACAAGAATGGAGAAAGTTTCTGGTAATTATTTGACAAGGTGCAATGCCAGAAAACATTAAATAGTAGCACAAAGAGCAGGATTAAAACAGGAACTTGTAACACACCAGCTCTATATAAAGCAAGTGTTATATATGAACTTCAAACAAAAAATACCACTTTGATCTACAAATTACTGTACTGATGATGTAATTCTAAGAGGACAGAAAATGTATTTAATCAGAATTTTTATTCTGTAAGAATTGACTTTCACTGTGAATACCATATCGTCTGGTCATCACAACTAGAACAGTCTACAGGAGAATCAGCATCTTATTTGGGCAGGTGTTGAGTGAGTTTTTTAGTTCTGACATGTCACACAGTTGTGCAGTTCGCATTTGGAAGCTCCTGAAAGTTATGTAGTTTGGTTGATAAGAAGTATACCTTCTCAACTGAATTTAGAAGGTGACTCTTTCAAACTTTTACTTCACAAAATCACAGAATGGCTGAGGTTGGAAGGGACCTCTGGAGGTCATCTGGTCCAACCTCCTGGTCAAGCAGGGCCACCTAGAGCCAGCTGCCTTGCCCAGGACCATGACCAGACAGTTTCTGAGCATCTCCAGAGATGGAAACCTCCATAACCTCTCTGGGCAACCTGTCCTGGTGCTCTGTCACTCTGAGTAAAAATTCATACTCATAGCGCAGTATTTATATACAATTATCATCTATCCTCCCAGAAAATTAGACTGCTTGTGAACTTTGTGTAAAACTGCTTTCTCTAAAGGCTTTGAACTTCCATGTTTTATAAAACAATTACATTTCCTTCCTTCAATATACAGCGTCAGTGTCCGAACACATGCACTTTGATCTCTTAGACCATCATGTTTTTACCTCAGCTTCTAATCCATCTTCTTCAGATTCATTACCTCTTAATTTAAAGGGCTCTTAATTATTAGGCATGCTTATAAATTACAAAACTGGACTTCTCATTTTGGTTTATTACTGTTACTGAATGACTGCTGATGTGTGAGGGTTTTTAGTTTGAGTTATGTTTTAAAATAAAAAAGAAGTTACTTAAGACAACAGCTACAACAGATTTCATCCTCTGAGCCTCCTACACTCTTGTAAGGCTAGATATAATGGCCTTGGATTTTTAACATTTAGACAGTGAAACCTTTAGAGACCTATTTAGAAATTTGAGGTCCTTATAAAAATGGGGGATTTTAGGCATCTGAAAAAACAAAACATAACAATTCAGGAAACACCTTGAGACCCCAAGCAAATATGCCTGAACTTTGTGCCCTGTTTTGAGGCTGGCAGCGGGACTGTATGTAGGCACCTACATATAGTTCAAGATACACATCTTTGGACAAACATTTCTAACCCTGAAAGTAGCTCACCCCTCAAAGTTTAAAAGATGACATTAGAATTGTTTCAGGAAGCAGGAAAAAATCTCTGCTGGGAAGACTTCAAACAGAGTCTCTACCTTAAAAAACGGTGCTTTAATAATTACTCTCCATTCAAGCTATTTTACTGAAGAAAAAGGAAGACACAAAGCTTTTACTGACTGGAAGAGAATGAGATGTTTCCAGGAATATGAAATAATGAAGCACGCGCACAGAGAATTATTTTGTTCAAAACCTAAAAGCTGATACTGTTGTGTACTTTTAAGCTTTTTTTGTTTTTAATTTTATGAGATTAACTACATTTTTCTACTGAATGCCTGGTTTTCTAACATGGAATAAAGAGCTCAGGCCCTTGGAGAGTTCAAGGAAATGGCATCAAACATGGAAAGTTTCTTGGACTAGCAGTCAGGGCATAAGGGATCTGAATGTCCATCTAAGTTCCTTTCAGCCTTGAGAGTGAAGTGATCTTTGATTAAGTGAAGCATGGACTTGTGGAGACTAAAAATTGGTATCTGTTGCTTGCAATAGCTAATAACATCTGACTGCAGGCGGAAAGGCTGATTTGTCCATCACTTTTACTGCTAATGCCTAGATTTTAGTAGAGGAGAAAGTTCCGTATAGCAGCACAAAAATTGCTTTAATTCACCAGAGGACTGTTAGGAAAAACTACTGAAAACCTGCACGGAACTCTCAAATCCTTAAACAAAATACGGAAGGCAAAGCAAACTAGAGGCAATTACTAAAACAAAATAAGTCTGGTGGCAATTGTCCTAACAGGTAAGAAAGCATTACAAATTAATCTGAACTTATCTGTTCTCACTTTTGGGAAGAGGGGAAAAAAAACCCAACCCAACCAATACACAAAGACCCCCAAGCTCTGAATTTCAATATATTTTCTGTAACTGCCACTATTATTTTAACCTGGCTTGTATAGAAAAAGTACAATTTTGTGACTATTTTAACTGAATTCCTATTTTAAGTTTGAAGCAATAGGCTAAAAATTCCTCTGATGAAAATCAGTGGATGGATGGTGTGGTTTCCTCGCTGATGCTACCATCAAAATTTCTTCTTTGCTAACAGATCACTGCCATGGTGAAAAAAAAAGAATTCCTAATTTATTGTCATCCTTTTCTTCAGCTATGTTATAAATTTTCTAAGACTACACAAAAATGGAAGAAAGTAGCATGAATTGTGAAAGACTTATCCAGGATACAGATTTTAAACTCAGTATGCAGCAACAGCTGGAGGTAAAGTTTATCATCATCATCATCCATATAATGGATAAGGGACAGCTTGTGCTAAGTATTGTAATTCTTCCCCTCACACCTTGAGCTGCCCACTCTCAAAATACACTCTATGAAGGCATAGTATAACAACAACAAAAAAAAAAGATGCCAGATACTTATTATTAAATGAGAAATACCCTTGAAGATAGCTAAAAGAAAAGTGTTTAGCATACTAACAGCTAAAAGTTTATATTCTCTTTGGTAGGGAAATGGGAATTGCAGAGAGAAATCTAAAGGATAACAGTATGTGTTAATTTTGTTATTTTTCTTAAAAAAAAAAAAAAAGATGCTCCTCTATCAAGACCAGTAACATTTAAAAACATATTTAAAAATTCCACTGCATTTTACATACTATAGATGGTTGCAACATTAATGAATGCATTTATCAATGTACTTATTTAAGCAGTGATACAGAAAGAGGGTTTGTATCCTATAGTTTTCCTTCTATATCATCTTCAAGCCTGCTTTGGGATAGATGGTTTTAACTGAAAAGTACTGAAAATACAAACACATGGTGTCATCTCACACATGGAACTGTTTAGATCTTTGCTGTCTCACCTGCAAACACTTTCTGAGACCAAAGAATAAATCAGATGTCAATTGCTGTACTTTACACTCAAGACAGACCACAGCCCTACCTTTAAGGATTAAATCCAGTCCAGTTCTTTCACCTAGGTACACATGATGCTAAAAGCAAATGTCGCTTTCAAGTTCTGAGCCCTCAGTCTTTGACCTGCCCTCAGATACTAATAACCTAATTTTATCCACATACCAATATGCTCTACTGCTACAGAACAAATTCAGGTGTGGAGTTCAGATCAAAGTGCCTGTATTTAGGGAACCTATAAAGGGAACTTCAATTTACATTTAGGTCCCTAAGGGTTACTGAAATATTAAGCTGGCCAGTCACTAGGGTGAGAGTTAGTTGGTCAGACACACACATGCAGTGCCACTCAAGAATGTCATCTGAGTGTCTCAGGACATCTTAAAGTACCTAACCGTAGCGTGCAAATATGACAGGATCTTTGTGAAACCTTTGTCTCTCTATAAAGCAAGTTATTAAGATAGCTCAAATGGGACAGGAGACTTCACTTGTCTATCATAGCTGAAACACTATCTAAGCTATAACGATGACTGTCTTAAAAAGACTTAGCAAACATGAAGACATCCATATCTGGGTGTTACATCAGTAGCTAGATCCCATCTCTACAGTCAAAACCAGACAACGTAACAAATGCAGAACAAAGTATTTTCAAGGGAACACATGACATAATTGAAACATATCAGCATAACACGTATTACATGAAAGTTAACTGAACATGCTACATCTGTTATATCACAATCCAGCTTCACAGCCATCCAGCTCTTTCTTCCAAGGCAACAAAGGGCACATTAGCTAGTAAGTCAGATACTGGCATTAATTTATAAATCAGTCTGTAATCCTACAAAGAGACACCGACGCTACTTGAAGCTGTGTATTCAGCTGCAAAACAGTGTCTTGTTATTTGCAAGTCACAGTAGTATCTGCTGTTATATATCTGGAAACAAGAAATTAACACATAGAGCAATTGATAATATATTTCATCTCCAGGAGAAGTAGGAAGTTGAAAGTTCTCAGAGAAAATAAGTATTCCTGTAACAAGTTACTGACTATATAACATGACCTTCAGGTTACAAGCTAAGGCACATTTGTGAAACTGATGCAAGTATTCTTGTAATTTTTAACATTACTGATAGACAAGGATGTTTTGACTGAAGGTTCCCTATTCTAAACAAACTTCTACAGCTACCCTTGGAGTATAATGGTACAGCATTTAAACTTGTGAAAATCTAGATTTCTTGTTTGAGACTTAAAAAAAAGTCACCCTATTTACAGAATTAGAGGCATAAAACAGTCATGAAAGACAGCAGAAATTATTTCACCCAGTAACAGATGTTCTCAACCCATAGCACAAAAAAACCCCATTTCTAACATTGAGTTGGAAACAATTTGTTTTTATGAACTTTAATATCTATTGCTTAATATTTAAATTATACCATATCTTTTACAAGCATAGACATCTGTATGTTAGAAAATGATGCAACAATTCTATTGGAAGGAGTCCAACACAGATGTGGCTACATCCACCAAACTAAAAGGTAGAGCTGAAAAAGGTAATGATATATATATTGCCACACAAATCCAGGAAAAGTATGCAAACCCACAGCTGGTACTCAGCACTCTTTACCCATACAGTCATATAATTTTGAAGAAAGGTATTTATAAGCTTCCATTCTTCAACAGAAGAATGAAGTTAGATTTTTTCCAACTGAAGTCTAAGAGATCTTCAGAAGCAAAAAACAAGCCTTTGTAGCAAGCCTTTGTTGTATTTGGAACATAAGAATTTCTCTTGATAGCTCAAAAAACATCCCTGGGTATGTGACAGAGCACAGCTAGCAGACGAAAACAGCTTCAGACTCAGAATGTACTGTGGATGTGCGCTGCCCTCTGCTGTATTGCTTAAATTCTTCCACTAAGCCAAATGGCCATTGTGCTGTTACTTTTTAAATAGGCAAGATAAACTTTACGCCAAATTACGATACTAAAATATTACTACTCTGAGCATGCAAGCAGTGCCTGCTATGGCAGTATTTATAATGGTCACCTTAGACAAATGATAGAAAACTCTCAAGACAGATTTTTAAATGTCCATTTGTACATTTCCAAACAGGTAAGGAAAAATACACCTGCTTTAGTTATTCCCCCATGTGCTTAGAGCAAGATCTTTTATTCTAATTGAGGCCAAATAGCTAATTTGCAACTCTATTTTCATAGAGTATGATGATTCAAACAGCCTTATCTGTAAACTAATAAGCCTTTCACATGGATGTGTCTCTTTTCCACAAAAATTTTTTAGCCTGCAAGGAATGGTTTTGCTTGTTAAAACTTTGTGAAGCTCATGCAGCTACACACAAACTCCTTTTTCAACTAAAACACTTGAATTTCCCTCCACCACAAGGCTTTGACTGTAATAGTTGGAGTAGCTTAATTTTCAAATCTTTCATTTCCTCTAGTAGACAAACCTTCTATTTATTTAGAATCACTAGAATTATTCACTCTACCTGGTCTGTCATTATCCCATACAAGTGGCAATAAAAAATAATATTAAAATAGTTAAAACAAGTTAGGAAGAATCAAAATGCTTATCTGCTAGTTTGAACTTTAAAGATACACGGCGTTTTCTGCAAACTAAAGGATGTAGTTGACTGAACAGTAAATTGTACTACTTTGTCTCCCTCAGTTTGTGAACTTATAATGAGCAGGACACACAGAATCACAGAATGGTTCAGGTTGGAAGGGACCTTAAAGATCATCTAGTTCCAACCCCCCTGCCCTGGGCAGGGACACCTCCCACGAGACCAGGCTGCTCAAAGTCTCACCCAGCCTGGCCTTGAACACTTCCAGGGATGGGGCATCCACAGCTTCCCTGGGCAACATATTCCACTGCCTCACCACTCTCATTGTAAAGAATTTCTTCCTGATATCCAATCTAAATCTACCCTCTGTCAGTTTGAGGACGTTACCCCGTGTCCTATCATTACACTCCCTCATGAAGAGTCCCTCCCCATCCTTCCTGTAGGCCCCCTTTAGGTACTGGAAGGGGCTATAAGGTCTCCTCAGAGCCTTCTCTTCTCCAGGCTGAACAACCCCACCTCTCTCAGCCTGTCCTCATAGGAGAGGTGCTCCAGCCCTCTGATCATCTTTGTGGGACTCCGCTGGACCCGTTCCAACAGGTCCATGTCTTTCTTGTGCTGAGGACTCCAGAGCTGGATGCAGTACTGCAGGTGGGGTCTCACCAGAGCAGAGTAGAGGGGGCAGAATCACCTCCCTCGACCTGCTGGCCACGCTTCTTTTGATGCAGCCCAGGATACAGGGGGTTTTCTGAAACACTGAAAAGTCTATTTCCTTGTTTATTTTTAGAGAAGGCTTAAAATTATATACATATGTATGTAATCTCAACTAGAACTGAATGGTCTAGCCGGCTCAGTTAGGCTGATAACGAAACACTTGGATTTTTGCTGTACAGTGGTTTGATTTCCTCAGGAAGACAAGATTCACGGGCAATAGAAAATACTATAGTGAATCCTGCTCTGACAGGTCTCACGTTGACGCTCCCACTTCTGGGACATAACGTGAAATTTCTTTGAAAAACATACAGACCTGGAAAGCTCAGAGAACCACATTGCTTAAAAGAAAGTCAAATCTGAGACAAGAATTCACATGGACATCCCGGTGAAGTTAACGTTATACCTGATTCCCTGTGACTACTGATAATACTTCTCTAAACATCTAGTGCATTTGGAATAGCATACATAAAAAAAGCAGAGTTATTAGACAACAATTAAAATACTACTGGCATCCAATTAGTAGACCTTAAATTTGCTGTCCGATAGCATGTTAAAAAAGCTACTAAACATGAATGCAACAATTTAATGAAAAATTAAATGGTTTGATAAAGAACAATTAGCATACTTGGGGTTGGAGTCAATTTACAAATATTTTTTAACGCATCCTTTTTTTCAGCTTTGGACCAAGAGTTCTGAAAAAAAAACCCCTGTAATTATTGTGTTAGCCAAGTTTAAGATTACACTGAAAAGTTTCTTGGTCTTACGTAAAGGCAGGCAAATGTTACTGTATACTATATTCATAATACTTTCAAAAAAGGTAGTATCACTCAAGAAAATATTCATGTTTAATAAAAAACAACTTACAGATCCAGCTTTCAGTGTAGAAAGTGTAACAGAAGAACACAGGACTGTAAAATAAGCCAACTGAAAACTATTCAAAAACACCAGTGTTTATAAACAAGCCTGTGTTTAGGTCGTTAGACTTTTACTAGCTACATGGCTCTTAAATGACATGAAGACCACATATACACATTGTATCTTGCTTCTAATGTGTTTGGAGAGCAATTAATCTACTTGCTTTCTTATTCTTTAACTGTCACTTCACACTACTTCACACTGCTTCACACTACTAATGGTTTAAACCTAAACTTTGATTCACTGGATCAAATATTACCTTAGATGAGACAATAAAACTTTCCATTTAAAAATATATTCTAATCTACAACATTCAGTGGGTTATACTCAAAAGGAAAAGGGAGCAAAACAGTATCAACGCACAAGAAATTAAACAACTCCTGTTAAAAGAATTACCTGTTTTTGTTAGCAAAAGATTATCCAGATGTCTATCTCCAACTCCAAGAATGTAGGTAATTACACAATAACCAGCTGTAAAAGTAAGTTGTAAATATCAATATAAGTACCTTTCCTGGAGAGCAACAAGTTCCACAAAATTAACAACAGCATATGACATTATCTTAGCTGTTGTTCAAAAGTAATAAATATGCCATAGAGACTGGGGGCAGAGGTGGTGCTGGTGAAGAATAATCAGGATTATCAGCATTATTAAGATCATTTGAAGTAATAAATTAAAATGGTGAAGTTTATTCAGTACTGCCTAGATTTTAATTTCTTACCACACAACTATATGCTTAACACTAAAAGCTTAAACTTTTTTTTTTTGTTTTACAAGTTGCTTTTAATTTAATGGACAGCAAATGTATCCCCTTAACATTGCCATCAGTTTACTGAACAAGAACTACGCTACTGCTTTTTCTTGTCATCCAAATGAAACAGTAAGTTGAATGTAACCTCACGCCCCAAAACCCCATGTTCTAAAGACAAATTAGAATTTTCTAATTCAAATACAGATGATTTCTTATTGTGTAAATGCTTTACATCTCCATGAATTATAAAGACCCCAACTCATGATGCAGAGGGGGCAGAGGTAAGATTATTGCTGGGAAGGTAAGATTATTGCTGGGAAGCAGAGTATTTAACTTCGAAGTCTCCTTCAAGGAGAACAAAAAGAGGGCTGAGGAGAGGAATTGTATATGACACACCAGGCTCAAAACTCTAGTAATCAAGCACTTCAGTGATCTTCTGATTTGTTCATAGAAGAACTTCTCAGAAAGTCTTGCAGTTACTGATCACAGAATCACAGAATGTTTTGGGTCAGAAGGGACCTTAAAGATCATCTAGTTCCAACTCCCCTGCCCTGGGCAGGGACACCTCCCACCACACCAGGTTGCTCAAAGCCCCATTCAGCCTGGCCTTGAACACCTCCAGGGATGGGGCAGCCACAGCTTCTCTGGGCAATCTTTTCACAGGGATTCTAACAGAAAGTACAGGCGTAGTTCCCTATCTGCAGTCATCTAAACTGGTATGCCTTAAAACCTCACCTGCCCTGTCCTATACACTTCAGATATGAAGTTATCAATTGTAGGAGTGTAACTTACCACAGCTCTTAACGTAGGTGTCCATTACCTCTGCACTTATTCCATGAGGGCCAGTCTCACTCGGTGCGTGTTTTCTGAAGAAGTTCTGGAGGGGAAGTCATCAACATATTTAGTTATTCCATATGATCTGAAATAGGATCTTTAGAACTGGTAGAAAAAAAGATTTAAATCAAGGCTACAAATGGCTCTTAAACTAACAATCACTCCCAAAAACCAAAGTAAGATCTAATTTTGTATTGCTTTATTTATTTTCTGTCTGAATCATCACATTCTTACATTAAACAGAAACAGACCTGAAGTTCAAACTGAAAAGCAGTTTTCTTTATACAGCTTCAGAAAATTAACAATGCATTGAAAAGTTACTAATTAACAACTATGCATGCAAAATACTTCCACAGGCAACTCTTTAGGCCAGATCAACAAAAACTAAAACAGGACTAATAATCCAGATTAGTAACTACATTTGGGATACACACTCTTACAAGGTTTATGATCATTGTATCTCTCCATATTCCTCAATACAACCAACTGCTCTGGAATTTATAAGGAAAAATCTCAGGCATCAAATGGAAACTTCACATGTCCTGTGAAATGTCAACACGGTTAAAGCAGTCCTTCCCACCACTCAGAAGAAAGCTGTTGTTTTTTTCTTAATAGAAAGCTTAAGCACAAGTTTTTTCCAGTACGCAAACACTGAAGAGGAGCTTTGTAGGCATGCGGATGACATATAAGTTACTAAAATCATAATGAAAAAATGAAGGAAATCTTAAAAAAGAGAAGGAGGTACTGAAGGAGGGTATCTGCAGGCTATTTAAAAAAGTTTTGCTTGAAAAGCAGTCCTGTTGTAACATTTCTCAGTGTTTTAAGGCCTGGGGACAGCTTTAAATATCTTTGCTTACAGGGGAACAAGCCCTTTTGAGATACATTAGAAAAGCTGACAAAAGTAGGAAGATTCTGTTAAATGAAATCCTTAAGCAAAACGTGGAAGGAAATTTTTAAATAGTCAACAGGGTACTAGAGAGATCTAGTTTCAGTACACCAAACGTTTACATGCTGTATGTAAAAAAACCCCACAGAAATGCAAACAAAAAACCACAGACAGACTTCAGACCATCCAAATGCTAAACTCGTAGAGTGTGCAACAGAAATACCTCCAAAACATGAACTGTAATTTCAAGACTGGTGATAGAAGGCAAGTAACACTCAAAAAAACAAAACACCATTTCTTTCCTGCAGATCTGCATTACCAGCCCGTATTACATTACTTGCTTTGCATCTTTTCAGAAGTGAAACATTTTTTTTAATGTTTATATACAGTGCCCATCTTTATTAAAACAGCTGTGACACCCAAAATGAACATTTACAAAAAGAATAAACCAAACTTTCACAACACCTAAAAATGATAATTTACTTTTATTTCCTTCACCAACAATGCTCAGCTAGTTTATCATGCTTCAGCACAAGAAATCTGGGTTTTATAATGTATTTTGCCATCGATCTGTAAAATAATCTTAGAACACATTCTTTTGGCATCTTGTCTATTTAGATTAGCAATTCTTCACATGAAGATTGCTCCTTATTATTAGTTGCTCTCCACAGCAACTAAAGCAGTGGGGCTCCTATTTTAGATTGGAATATGACGTTATAAGTAATTGCAGAAATGACAATTTCAAAAGCATGTCTAAATATATTTATTTTATAAAAACATATCATGGACTAGAATATGAATAATAAATTTCCAAGATTAAAAAGGATTGCCAAGGAAACACTTTATAAACTGTATGATTATTGTACATGTAGATGTAGCTTACCACAACATTCACAGAACAGAAAGTTCAAAAAACTTATGCAACTTGATGCTGGTCATTGTCTGATTAATGATAAGCATTTTTTAATAAGTTACAAGCATTTGATATGTGTATTTGTTAAGCAAATGATGACAAGTGATAAGGATTTTTTAATCTCCATATTTTTAATATATGTACTTTATAGCAGCTGGAGTTCTTTGATCCCCGTTACTGAGCTATGAACAAACAGAAACTTCAGTATCAACTAAAAAAGAAAAGGGAAAAAGATACTGCAACAAATTGAATCCAACATGAACATGCTGTGTTTTCATTAGCTATATCTCTCATATGGCAATTTGGCATGTTTTTATTTGACTATATTTATCTCAGCCAGCTGAGCTGTGCTACCTGTCTTGTGTGCTGTCCTTAAAATTAGCATGAATTTTGTGTGCCACTATTCAATTCCACGATGGTTACGGCAAGTGTGTTAAAAAAACGTATAAATAAATAAATAAATATAATCATACACTAGCTATACATCCAGTATGATTGGGAAAGAGACTTCAGAAATTATATGTACAAGCTATTTAGCTATTCCGTTAAGAAAAATAATAATTAAAAAAAAAATCATTAAAACATACTTTGATAAGGTATCAAGCCAAAAGTACTGAGTGAACAACAGAAACACTTTAAAACAAAACAGTACAGAGAAGCATCACACACCTACCATTCATCATTACAGCAAAGCCAAAATTCCAGTATCACAACTAAATTACACTTCAATTATTTAAATGGTCTTTCTTTTAGGACATGAGATACTCATGCGGTGATTTAGGTATATTTTTTTTTAAAGCAAAATTTCTGCTGTAAACATCTTTATGTTTCAAGCTGTAATTTGTCTTCTAACGACAGACACAAAAATCAGTTGGTAGACTAAAGACTTCCGCATGAGATCTATGCCTGCAACTTTTGATTAGAAAATGAGTTAACACCCCCCCCATCACATACCTGTATACTTTCCTCAGTAGCAAGAACTTCTGCAACTGGTACTGACTGAATAAACTGCATGAAGCCTGTGACAGAAAAAAAGAACAGATGTCTCCAACGCTTAGAACTTTGAAGCTGCTCTATAAAGCACATTTATTAAAGGGCACTATTAACATGCACTTCCATTCAACTGCTTTTCATTATCAAAAAACCATGTTTTGTCCCAATCTTCTGCCTTCAGTAGTTTTAAAACAACTCCTCACTAACACCAAATTAGCTTGCAAAAGGTCAGTTGTTCCAAGTTTTCATGAGAAGAGAATGACAAACCTATGGCTTTCTAAATATTTGTGCAGAATGTATCTAAAAGCAGAGCCAAGTTTGATTTTGTTTTGTCTTGGCTTTTTTTTTTTTCTCCATTTAATGCAAAAAGCTATAGAGGTGTGAAGTTTTTTGTCATAGATCATGCAGCAAGCTAGCAGCAAAGATAACACTACTGATTGTCACATACTCCAAAATCCAGACAGGGCTTCTTTTATGAAGATATCCGAGTCACCTATGGAATACTGTGGTCACTCAGGTTGTTTACTTCCATGACTTACATTGCAGCAAGGTTTTCTTAAACATTTGAGCTCCTTTTTAGAATGCTGTACTAAGCAAAATATCTCTTATGAAAATAGTTTGTCACAACAGTCTATGAACAGGAGAAGATTCCTCCCAATCAAGTACATTTTTAGGAAATGTAAGTAAGTACTCATACCATGTTTTGTACTAGTTGCCAGCACTTTATAGGGTGTCAGCTTCAAATCCAGATTCTCTTTTCGTAAAAGCTAGAAAAAAAACAACACCCAAAAAAGCAAAGATGAATGCAATAGAAAGGCAGATTCTATTTCTAAAAGGACTGTGTATTGGACATTGATCTCCCCTGTTCTTCACTGAAATCAGTAATGACTGAAGACCCATTTGCCTTTTTATTTATTTATTTTAAAGTATACACGGGCTCATTGCCCGTCTATAAAGAAAAGAAAAAAAGCCACACAAGACCTGAGAGCCCTGGAATATATTAGCAACATGAATTGCAACAACAGTTCTCAAGAGTCTTTCTCTTGACAAGGAGAATCAAGAACACAGAAGGACAAGGATGCAGATTAATAATTCTTACCTTATCCATGAGTGAAATAATCTGAAGAATAAGTTGATCTTGACGTAAATCATCACCATGCTTAAAAATTACAGGATATTTGCCTCCATCTTCTGTCTTGAAGAATAACTGAGCAGGCATTAAGGCACTCTAGAAAAGGAAACTTATTCTACTAAGCTGATTCACAGCAATGTTCATAATAATACGTTGCTACAGTGGAGTTCTAAAACATAAATACTTGTTTATTGCATTGTAAATCAGAAGTGAATTAAGCAAGTATCGGATCACAGGATTCAAGTATCAAATTAGGTTACAAGAAGTTTTAGAATAGTCTCATTTGAATGCCAACACTGCAGCAGTGAGCACCAGAACTCTTTCCATGTTCCTCAAGTTTGGTAGAAAAGAAGCAATTCTAAAGCTTCTAAAAACAGTTACTCACTGTCTATGACCCTACAGATAGAAAATACCATTTCCAGTTACCAAAAGTCTGATCTAGGCATGTTTTTAGAAAATTACCTAAGGCTTTCCTTCTTTTTTAGCAGGGAGTGTGAAGGATACAGTCCCCCTCACCCCTCTCTCCCAGCAGCTGAAGAGGAATGGACAGAAGGACTCTAACTTTGTTTGTATGCACGTAACGCCAATCAACATAGAAGTGCTATGCAAAAGGTGACAACAAAACAAATTTAAACTGACCAGATCAAGGAGAGACACGATTATAGGACAGACATCAAAGAAATGCTAGGGGCAAGACATCTTAAACAATTGCTTCCTTAATCTATTTAGTAAAAGCAAAAATGCGTTTTTACATTGCTGTTTGAGACAACCAATTTAATTGTTTGCAACTTCTCTGCATAAAAGTGGCTGAAGGGGATCAATTACCTACATAAATGATTTCACCTACTGCAACTGACCAAGTCACTTCCCTCAAAATCAACCCCCAAAAAAACCAATCAAGGATACAGAGTTTAATATTGGAGCAGTTACATTAGATTTTCACATGCAATGAATGTTTCAAAATTAGGTTCCATAAAGAATGGAAAAATGATTCTTTAAATAGTCCTACAAAAGCTGCCAAATCATGTCCAAGAGCACCAAAAAAATCAGTCATTCTTCGGATTTGTTTCAGTTTTATCCCATAGTACAGAATGAGAGATGAAATGGAAAACTGTAACCTTTCAGAATCAGGAGAATCTAAACCATCTCTAATTTTTAAACAAGTTACATCTCATATTTTTGGTCCTAAATTTTCTATGGTGCTACAGAAGACCAACGTGTAGAGGACTACCTGACTTGGTTTTGTCCTGATCAAGTTAAACTATTATTCTTGATAGGAAATATTTAGTTGCTGTTCCAGCATATCATCACAAACAATTGCTATGGATTCGTTTAAGGAGTAACTAGCCTTAAGGATACAGGATCTACCTGACAATCCACTGCAACAGAATGAAATGGACCACCTTATTTCTTTCCAGTCTCTAACAATTTAACGGTTTTATTTCGCAATACATCTAGCTGAGATGCAGCACACCTGACTTGATTTGTACGATTTTGATCCTAAGTAGTATTCTTGTTGAACACAGCCTAACTAAGGTTCAGAGAAATTCTGAACTAGGAAGCAAACCTTCACTGGGGATTTCATACACTGTATGAACTGTATCAGTCTTTAAAAGCTGCTTTGAAGTTTGCACGTTAACTTGAAAACAGAGTTTCACAAAGAAAATGAAGAGTTGTTTAACTTTATGACCACATTATTACAGACACATTTTGCCCCGACTATGTTAGGCCCCATAAATCTTTCAACTGATGTTTTTAAGCTTGTTACTCATAAGAGTTGTTAATATTTCAGTTATTCAGAAGATCTCATTTACCTTGAAGAGTGTGGCTTTTTCAGGGATTATCCCTTTAATTTTCACCTGAGGTTCCAGAGGAAGTGGAATAAGTTCCATATCTGCTAAATTCATCTTTTCATTATCTGCTAACAAAGCCTGAAGCCTCTCATTCTAAAAGAATAAAAGAATCAGAAACTTGTTTAATAAAAAAGCAAACCATAAAACACATGCTAGGTATATATGAAAGCTAAAAAGTCTTTAACAAAGGATATATTAAAATACCCAACTTATTAAATTCTTTACTCTTCCAAAGAATCAAAATTTCACTCTTAAAATCCAGTGAAATAAAAATTCTTTATTTGCAGTAATCTCAATAAGAAAGCAGGTATTCCATCTAGTCTCAGTGTAGTCAAGCAATTTTATAAGTGACAGATTTAATAGTCTTACAAAAATTTATTTCTAAATTGCTTGCAGAAATAGCAGGATGATTTGTTTTCTATAACAGTATCAAATGTTAGTTCTGCTTCAGAAACTCGATTTAAGTCCCTAGCTCTGATACTTTAAATCCCTGAACTCAAGGAGATCTCCTACCACCAATGAACCAAATTGCCAATAGCTTGCATAGATCGTATTTCAGGGCTTGCTCCACATTCCTACATCTGTAGCTACCAGAAACACAATACCAGTCAATTTTTGACTACTTTACACTTGGTGTCCTACAAAAAAGTCGAATACATAGAAGTCTCTACTCTTTTCCCCTACTGAATATAACAGGCATAAACACAGAGACACAGCACGGTAGCCCACTGCTGTTAGGAATACTTCTAGTGGTTAATGACTGCTAGCTAGATTTTAATTAAAAAAGCAAAGCCATGTTTTTCTTAAAGAAATATCCTGGCAATTATAAAGGAATATTTGACAGAACACTATCAATGTATTGCACAGCCAGGAAACACATTCTTACAAATTGAAAAACTCTCCTCCTCTTTTAAATGATTATATTTTTATTACTGATATATAGAACATTCACATTTCATAAAAACAGTGCAATGCTTAAGTTTAATTTTACTGCACAAATATAAACCACAGACTGGGGGGGGTGACAAAAAGAAGGTGACTAAAGTTATTTCACTGAAAAATCCATGTTTGAAATACTGATGTGTCAGAAGAAAAGAAAATACATGGATAGAAATCCTTTTGGCGTTCCTCCTTCCTCCCCATACTTGTCTGTCAAGTTCACTTAAAATATTTTAAATAAGGAGGACAAAGCTTCTTAAAACGCACCTATGATAGAAATCCTTTTCCTCAAGATGCAAGAGAAGGTAAAGTTCTGCTAAACACACATCTTATAAAAGAATAGTTTTGTTGCTCTTAGAACAAATGAAATGCTCTACTAATCAAATTTTTATATCTACCTTGGCATAATCCTTACACCACAGTAACCTCTGCTCCCTTCCCCTGTCTCCCACAACTTGTTCAGTTTTATCAGCAACTATTCAATTATTCTCATATCTCCCTTTTGCCAAAATACCCCAAGATTTTTCTCAAGGGCCTCTTCTGTTTTTCGTCTTCAAACTTTCAAAGTGGAAACTCTGACCTAAAGTTTGTTTCAAGTTAGCTAAAATTATTACAGGACGGGTGGACATCTCTTCTAAATCTCAGTGCTAAGAATTTTTAGTGAAGAGTTAACATTCCCATTGTCAAATTCTAGCCAGAGATAAGTTTTCCAATCCCTTAGTTACCTTTTTCTTACGATTCCCACTTTCACGCTGCACTGCTTTCATTACATGAACCAGCCGATCCACAAACGTCTGCTGGGCTGCCAACAATGAACGCATAACTCTGACAGACTTATCACCCTAAGTGAATTAGAAGAAACAAAATTAGTTCTTTGTTCTGTAATTATTTTATCTAGAAATTAAATCTTTTATTCTTGGACCTTTGGGCTTTTAAGAGGTAAGTGAATAATGATCAATTTCCTGTCAATTCAAAAGGTATTTTTTGTAACACACAATCAGAATCACCGTAGCTGGCGATGAATTATCTGACCTACCAGTGCACTTCGATTTACATCAACAATTTCAGTGATGAACAGTCATGCATGACAAACCTATTCACACAGCTAAAATAAATTAGTAAGAATGAGCACATGGAATATTCTTATGAAGTGTAAGAGTCAGATTTGAGTAACATCCCTAAAACGGGAACATGGGAAAGCGAGATACACTAAAATCAGCAAAGACTGCACATCTGCTGTAAATTAGGGATTGCAGTTCACAAAACGTAGGGGTTTTTGGTTTTCCTTTTTTTTCCCCGATACTTCAGCACCCTCTGCTGCTCACACACAGATCAGCACTCTTTGTGAATTCAAAGACAGACTCTTGTCCCAATTTACACTGCAAGGACAAGTGCTTCCAATGAAGAAATAGTAAAAAAAATAGACTGATCACACAAGGCAGATTATTTTAGAACCAGCACGTTACTAACAGCGACAAGCAATAAAACAGAGAAAAAAGGTCTTGATAGTTGTTCTTTTCTTTTTCAGTTGTCTCTTTGGTTTGCCACAAACTGAAAATTCAAGCAAAAGCGAAAGCTTTTTTAAAATTTCAATATATGTGACATGAAAAACTGTCCTCCTCCTAGACACCTTTGCCTATTTAAAGGATGACTATCCCAAACCATTAAGTATTTTCTTACACAGAGACACTACCTTCAGCAAAGCCTGACTAAATCTTCTCATTACATTTAAGTACATTTCGTGAGTCTTTGGGTCCCTCTGCTGAGTGTCTTGGTCTTCACACTCCACTATTACATACCTGCAGCATAAAAACAACACAAGTTACAGTGTACTCTGGTACTATACAATTTGAGGGAAATAGAGCAGCCCTCTATTATACGTCTATTATAGTCGAATGAAGATCAACCAACAGGCGAACTCTTTAAAATCGCATAGTCAAATTCCTGTTTGGACCAGGAGAATCTATCAAAGTTTTTGAGGTCTTTCACTTACAGTGACGTGGCATCACTCAAACAGGACGAATCAAAAGTCCAAATCATATGAACACTGCAACCAAGCAGTACATGTGGGATGAGTGGGCCACTAGCTACACTGCGCTACTACCCTCTACATAATGTAGCTGCTGCAAACTTGCTATTTAAGTATATTTGCAAAAATGAGAATCTCACACTATGTGTCCCCTATTGTACCATTTGCAATGGTGGAAGAAACAGTACTGGTCCTGAAGCAGCTCTGCAAAGTCTACATTCCAAAAGAAGTTTTCATTTCTAAAACTATGATTTGAGTACAAGATTTAAACAGTAAAATTTGGAGCAGTTATTCTGAAAGTTTAATTTCTTACGTTAAGCAGTTGTTTGGAAAGCTTTTGTACTTGTTTCTATTCACAGCACTGACAAGCAGCTATGCACGGAAGGTATTCCTTCTGTTGACCAATATAACTCCCACTAATACGCAGCAAAATTATATAAACCCCCCATTAAAAAAAGGAAGAAATTACTAAGTCAGTCAATTTTCAAACACTGCATTTGAATTCAGAAGTGACGCCACGCATTCAACAAACACACTTGGACTTTAAACTGACGGCTAGAATTAGCCCTTCCTTACGCACTCTTTGCAACTGAATGATCATGGGACAAGATTAGAGGTTTGCAGCTGATCAGATGCGACTAGCCTTATTTAAACATAAACAACATATTTTATACATTAAAACAGGGCATATGTACCTTATTCCATGAATATTATCTCAATGAAATCCGTAACTAAAGATTACTTCTAGGACTTTGCTAATATATTAATCTACACCGTTCCCTCACTAAAATGACAAAATTAGATTGCAGTAATACGTGCGTTAAAAAAGCCCATATTCTCAAAGCCTGTGCACCAAAACTTCAAGGAAAACAGGATGTAATGAATTGAAAGATGTCACATTCATCTGTATTTGTTAAAGAGCACTGGACAGTTTCCCAAAGGTATCTTGAAACAAGGAGTAAGAGTAATGCTTTATACTTAGATAGATGTCTCGTACATCCAAAGAGGAGACAGGAAAAAAGCAGTAGGACTGACTTCTGTAGCCACTGTTAAAGTATAAGGATAGGATAGCTTTACAATGACAAGTGACTGAGCAGCAGGTTTGATTTTCAGGGGTTATTGTACTTTTTCCATTGATTATTTTAGGTGCATGCTGTGTCTGGATAGTTGAAACAAGCAATTGATCAGCAGCCAAGAGGATTTATGGCTACATCAGCTCAAAGAGTGGCTGCAACATTTGTATTCTGCCACTGAGAAATTGAGATGTCTAGAAAGAATAAATTGACTGGGATTTTTTGTTTGGTGGAGGTTTCGTTTTGTTTTGGGTTTTTTTTTGTGTGTGTGTTGGGGTTTTGGTGGTTTTTTTGTTTGTTGTTGGTTTGTTGTTTTGCGTTTTTTTTAAGTAACAAAAAAACAAGTTCAGAGTTCTGGATGTTTAAACTTTCTCTAGACTGAATACCTGGGAGGCTGCTAAAGTGTAAGCACACAGCTTCTATCAATACGATAGAAATAAGCTAACCTACTAACACTTAACCTTAAAAGAAGGATATTTGATTAGGTCAAGCATTTGGCTTCAACCCACATCAATCAGGCCTGCAATTGTTTTAATCATTTAAATTTAATAGCACTTTTTTTTCTCAAGCCATTATCTTTGGCCACTGCAACAGAAGTATGTACACTAAGGAACTGTAGTTAGGTCACGCACTTAAATATTTTAAATTCAAGCTACTGAAAAAGCAATGAAATAATAAAACTTTAAAAGACACTTACAAATGGAATCACTCTCAGGGTAGGTTAGGATTCTTGTACAAATTTTATAAGTTTGATAGGTTTACGTCACATATCACACTCTTTTCCTAATTCATGGCTTATCTGTGCTTAATATTCATAGCACATTAACATGATAATGTGCATTAATGTTTTTAATTATTAGATACATCTACAAAGTATATAAACGAGAATAAGTTTAGCAATGTAAAAGGTATCTAAGCTATCTGTTTTATAACGTGTGTATATATAAGTAAATAGCTGTATGTTGTGTATGTGCATATACATATATACATAAATATATATACATAGACACACACTTTCACAGTGTACAGCTTCATTCACCTCATCTTTCTTCAAATAAGAGAATTCTATCTGCAAATGCTTACTCAGAAGGCATGTAGCTGACCAGTTTAGGTGTCCAATTTAGTTCTTAAACCACTGAAGCAGAGCAATCTTACCTCTCCACTATCTAGATGAACTATTTCACAACTAAAGTACCCCCTTAAGAAAGCATGCATCTGCAATGACATTTTGTTTGTGCTCATAACATAACCACAAATAGAATTTAAAAGTAATTAGGTTAGCACAACAAATTAGTACTTTATGAACCTTCCTGAAGTACACTCTTGAATAATACTAAAGTGCATAACCTTAATATTCAAGCCAACACTGCCAAAACCTGTAAACAAAAACCAACACAAAAGCAGAACGAAAGATGAACTTCATCTCCTTCCCACCACCATATGCAAAATGAATCACAACTTACAAACTATAGTTAGGCTTTTTTTTTGCCTTTTTTTTTTTGTCTTTTTAACACTGTGCTTAATGCCCTAAAAATCACCTTCCCTTGTCTCACAATAAAGCACAACTGTGCATTATATAAACCAACACCCTCCTTTTACTAATTATTCTATTCAAATGCACATTATTTTAAATCTACTACTTCATTCTGACAGAAATTGAGATTCTCAAGTTCTCAAGACAGGTCATCTTTTGCTGTGCAGCCTTCTGGGCATTATAGCTTTGATTTCAATTATACATTGATACAGTATGAACAAATAGTTTCTAACATACCAGTATAAGTAGTTTGCCAACGTGGAATTTTTGCATGCTCGTGATATCAAGAAAGTGCAAAGGTCTTGCTGCAAGAGATTTAAGAAAAGCAAAGTTAAGTTATAAAGAAGCCTCAGCTCTTGGGAGAAAGACCAAGTTAAGAAAAAACCCCAAATAATTGCAGAGAGTTTGGAGAAATATATTCCCTCCTCAAAGCTGAATCCAATCCAACCTAGTATTTAAATCTTATTAGTTTTAATATTACTCCAAGCAAATCCAGCAACACTACAAGTGAAAAATAGGTCTGCTACTACAGTAATGTATTTACCAACATGTCAGATGTACATGATGTTCTCCAGCAACAAATCTTTAACGTAGAGTTTCTGTTTACAATATACTACACTTCACTTCCATGCAATTATCCCCTGACGTAAGATTCAACCTCAAAAGGGATTTGCTAGCCTGTTCTGCACCCAGAAGATCTGAAACCCATTAAGACATTCTACATTTTAATATAAAAGACAGATCTGTAGAGGATACCCTGTATTTAGTTGCTTTTTCAAGTTTTAGTATTTCAACCAACAAGAAATCTGTGTATCTTTACTGATATGCTCAATTTGAGGCTTATTTTCTATACAGTGCTAAGACCCAAAAAGGAAGATTTGCAACACGGAACGGATCTTTAGTTCAAAGACCAATTAACTGCACATCAGATTAAAATCAGATTCCCATAAAGTGTTTATTCCTTCTACCTTTCCTTCCCTTCGGTCCCATTTTTATTAGTCTTCTACTTAGTGTATAAATTGAGCATCATTTTTGGCAGATGTACATCAACAAAGTGTCTCACTTAGGCCCAAAAAGATGACATCCACACCAAAGAATATGGCTACAGGAAGATCAGACTGCAGACATTAAAATACTTGGATAACTGTTTTCCATTACAAAAATCTGATTTAAAACACCTCAAACACATGCAATTGTCAGTATCTAATCAGCATGTGATAGCCTTTGCAGTAATTTTCTCCTTTAAGGGAGAGTAATTTTATGAAGAATTCAATGCCCAGTCCCCCAGTTTTGGATAGTGTGACCATGTACATAAATAGATGGCCTGTAAAAAAAAAAAAATAAAAATCAGTTAAGCTATTGCTATTTTCCTAGTATTTAGTCTACATTTATATTCTTTAAGCACATAAGTATTCAGCAAGATACAGCAGAGAGATTCCCAAACAAAAACTAAAACGAGTACCAAGTCACTAAAAAGCCTCAGGCACTAAAAATACAAGGTAAAACATTTGACTTACATCAAGGTTTTCATTGTCTGCAAATTCCTTTGTCTTAGAAGTAAGAGGTGGTGAGGAAACAGGTGGAAGAGGACTCATGATCTGGGAACTACATAAAGGAAAGCATGTAATTGGCATGATTCAAACTTTTTGCTTGGGGGGCAGGGGGCATGCATGGAAATAACAGCTCATTTCGCTTCCACAGCATAATAAATTCAGAAAACTGGACCAGAAGTATCTTTGAAGATCGTATCTCATCCCTGTTTCAGAACAAACTGCATGAACAGCACCTTTGACAGCTTCAGTTCCTGAAAATGGCAAAAATCTGTGCCTGGATAGCTACACAGTTTATGGCTGCGAAGGACGTTCACTTACATCAAACGTACCATTTTGTTTCATCTTCCATAAAAAATAAGCAGACATAGATAGGAAATAGCAAATGCGCATTTTCAGGATAAGCTTTTTTTAAAATTTCTTAAGATGAAATTGCTAATGCACAACACCTGCAAGCACTCATCTCTGGAACGCAATTACACATAACAGAGTAGACAAACCCAATGCTCGCAAGGCAAATTATCAGACAGTAAATTCACCTGAAAGGAAGTAATCAAACAGCTCTACTAATGTCTAAGTGTTACTGCAGCCTCAAAATATACAGTACATTCTGGGACACCCACTCTACAGCTTAGCAGCAAGATTAATGAAAAGCAGTATACTTGTAATATGAAAAGTATACCCTAGTGACACTGAAGCTTAAGACCAAAAATCCTGGAAATTTGTATTAAATATTCACAGGAGACTTGGGTTAACCAAGTTCGTCTACACCTTGGCTAATACCCTATTATTTAGATATTTCAGCCTTTCTTTTGGATTCCTGGAAGAATAAAAAGTGTGCTCCCCCACCTCCTTCACATTCACAGGACTCTCTGTACACCCTTGTTTGCAGGAGCAGGAAGAAATTACTTTCCATTTCAGACTGATTGGACTTTTAGTTCTATATTCTTTGATGAAAGTGGGAACTGGAGCCTCATACAACAGATTCATAGAAGACATCCTAACTTTTGCAAGGACAGAAGGAAGCAATGCCAGTGCTTTTCCTGCTCTCCAGAAGTTGTCTTCCTTTCATGCAGTAAAGTCAAAGGCCACAACTTCAAGATTAAGAGTGTGTGCTCTATAAACTATCTGTAGTCAGAAAATAAATTCTGTGAAAGCACAGGGTTTTGGATTTTTTTTATTTATTTTTACATCGTCACTTCAGATTATAAAATAGGATATTGAATATGCAATGGTTCCCAAAAAGGAGAAGGAATTTGAGGGCCTACAGTGTTACATGTTTTTGCTTTTCTACTGGAAATCTAAGCTTCTTACCTGTCTATTTCTGCACCATTAGCTCCAGACGTTGTCATGCTTTCTGACATTGGACCTTGACTGTCCCTCTTGCTAGGTTCCAGTCCATTCTTTATGTCATCAAAGTTTTCATATTTCAATGCCTGGACTAACTGCAGCAGGTACATCAGCAAATCCTCATGGAGGAAAAAAAAGAAAATTAGTTTAGGCGGTCAAAGCTGACTAGGACTCCATACGTTTTCAAAATTCTGGTTTATAGAAAAACTTAGTCAGGATTTAGTGACCTATGAAGAAATAGAAATTAAGGTCTCCCTAAGCAAGCACTATGTAATAGAAAAACTGGTGTAGCATGAAGTTTGACTCCCAAAAGGTACTGAGTTATCCCACTACTAATTTTTTCTTACTCAAAGGTAGTAAGTGCTAATTAAGTAAACATTTAAGTGTAATTACTACTTTAAAATTCTCTTTAGTTAAGCTGCTCTGCTTGCTTCCAGCAACCACAAAAAAACCCCAAAAACCTTTCAGTTTGTGAAAGAAGAAAATTCAAGCATAAAATTTGGACTGTGGTACCAGGAATTCAGATTGCCTCCTCTCTTATGCACTTTTTTTTTTAATCCTTTGTGTAGCTAGGGATCCAAAAAAAACCCCAAACCCAGGTATCTGATCTATTTTAGATTGAAGAATAGAATTTTAATCATTTGCTGTTTATAATGAATTTGTTGCCTCTACTATTCAACATGTTCTGTTTAGTTGCCTTCAAATGTTTCATAAAAGGTACATTTTTGAAGTCAAAACAGTACGACCTTGGCTACTGAAGTGGGCTTGCAGAAATTTGATATATTTATGGTCCCTATTTTAAACTCTATTGATTGCAAAGGATTCAAGAGCTATGATAATATATTCAAAGTAATTTTTTTTTTACTGTCAAAAGAAAAAAATATATAAATTTTAAAATTTAACATATTAGCATCTAGTTAAGTGGGCTCTACTCAGAAATCACAGCTCATCATATTCTAATCAGTATACAATTAGAATACATATTATTTCCACAGATGCTTTTCTACTCACTTTCTTTAGCAAAAGAGTATGACAATATACCGCTTCTATTTACTAGGTGGATTTGTTGGCAATCTTTTAGTAGACTATTTAAGTTCAGAGCCCTGCTGTGCAAGTTAACAACCAAAATTTATCACTGGTTTCTGGGAAGAACATATGGTTGTTTCACCTTGTTTGATGAAACCCGCTATCACTGGCTGTTCACACTAAGACAATTATCAATGAGCGCCACTTAATAATGTAAAATCTTCGCTTCATGAAGAGCTTATAGCAAAAGCATCACATTTAATGTCTTTTTTTTCATCACTATTATTCACTAAAATCCCACAAAAAGTAGCAAACATTTCAAATACTCAATGACACTAAAAATCCTGAGACCAGACGACTTTCATAGGTACCCACAGACCAATGAATACCTCATCATCAGCCTGCTGAAGCCTAGCGACAGCATAGCGCCGAACTGTTGGGTTGGTGAAGTGAGATGACAAAAGTTCAAGAGAGTCTTCCACATCCATGGGCTTCCACTTCCCCAGCAGCTCCAGCGCTTGCTTTGCCTCTTGTGGTAGGTCCCAGTTGACACATTTCAAGAATTTTGTCAAGGCCTAAGTAGAAAAAGATTGGACAATTCATCTGAAATGCCAGACTAAACAAATTACTTCAGAAATTAATGTTTCACACTAAGGTAGAACTATATTCAGACTATATTTACATAAGCACAGGCCTGAGGAACCTTACTGATGTAACTGGCAATATGATATTGGATTGTTTTAATATGTCCTAAAACTGTAGCTGGCTTA
The DNA here is from genome assembly GCA_013396915.1 of Stercorarius parasiticus. Lineage (NCBI taxonomy): Eukaryota > Metazoa > Chordata > Aves > Charadriiformes > Stercorariidae > Stercorarius > Stercorarius parasiticus. The sequence continues at coordinate 539,711 of VWZL01004817.1, forward strand.
TCTTCTGAGTAAAATGTAAAGTCAATGATTACTGCTCTACCACAATTACCACTACATAAAAAATGCTCACTCCTGGGGGATTATTTAGCTATTTAATTTACTTTGGGCTTTTGGTGTGCTACTACTTATTCTGGTAATGCTAACCCTTGTCTAACAGGGATAAAGAAGCTCCTCTTTAATAATTTTTATTTGCTGAAAACAAAATTGGCAACACTGGTATTTTAAGCTGACAGTCAGTGTTTGTAGAAAGACTGCTGTATTAAGTCAGTTTATATGACTTAAGAGTGAAAATTACAAACACCAATTTTCAAATCAGTAACATTGTAGAAAAAGTGAAAATAACCTTGACTAGTTTCTAAGATACTGAAGCTCTGTATCTCTTCAAAGACAGAACATTGCAGAATGAGTGCCAGATGAAGCACCTCTTGCATTAATAAGTCCTCTCAAATCATTCAACTTACCTTCTCCTGATTAGTAAGGTAATATCTGAATTTCCAAACTAGATCCTGTTCTTCATACGTCAGTTGTTTTGTCGGTGGATAACTCACTATGATCTATTAGATACATAGTCAAAAAAGTGAGGTTAAGAACATGAACAGACATAATCAACAAGTTAACAGACTACACTGCGACAAAGCACAACACTGACAACACATAAAAAAAGCTAGGGGATAAAAAAAAAAAAAAAACCAACCAACAAAACTTTCCAACACAAATTTCACATGCTATCATGGTGATGCTCCTCAGTTATGTGGTTTCCCTGGCAGCATAGGCAAACGTACAGTTACTTTAAGACTGCCATTAACACCTACATGGTATGTGCACAATATGCATTCTTATCCCCCCAAAACTGTTTTACCAAAAAATGAGCAAGTACCATCTTCTCCTTTCCAAGTTGGACCCATCTAAGCACTAGTAAGAAACACTTAATGACATTTATTCGTTAATGACGTTCTTTGAGAAAAGTACAGTTCATTTCAGTTTAAATTGTCACCATATATTAATACCAATCTACCTAATAAAACTGAATTTAACTGTCATGTAACTGACTTACATTAAGCTGATCTCGCGTAGCTGCATTAGGCTTCAGATCATGATCAGAAGGTCCACTTCTTAAACTTCGAGCAAGCTTGTGATGTTTACTTTCTACTAAGTTCTCCTAAACGCAGAGGGTAAGTCAGTATTTATAAATATTTAAGCTCCAGATAAAATTACTACTGAAGTGAAACCACCTAGCAAAGACTCACCAGTATCTTGAATAATGCATGACAATTAAAATTCACACAAATTTGTTTTGTTGTTGTTTTAGAAGAAACTCCTACAACCATATATGGAGGGTTGCTGGGGATTTCGAGTTTCTGTTTTGTTTTTTTACTTCACACAATTTACAAACCCTATCTTGCCTTTTGGTGAATTGCTGCAAAATGCAAGCGAGTCAACACATCTGTGATTCAGACAGCACTCAAATGTGCTAGCCGCTTTATAAACATTTTTAGGACATTTGCAGTAATAAAGCTTTGTGTGCAAGAAAAACTTCTCAAAAAGTTTTCCCACTGTTAATACCATGTTAGCAACAGTAGGAGCCACAATAGGAGCCACAGTGTCAATGAGATTTCAGCAGCCAAGGCAGTTTTCAGCATTGTCAGACTTGCTCTTGCAGTGTTAGATTACACAGTGCTCAAACAGTGTTGCCAGTAGAAGCCCACTTACATTAAGGTTCCCAAAGCTGCCAATACCAGTCCCACTGAATTGGCATCCACAATAATGGAAATCTTTTCTAGAACTGTACTTAGGCACTGTCTACATGAAAGACAACATACAAGAGAGTGTAGGGAGAAAATATTTTAACAGATTAAGTGACCAAGAGTTACTGCATCTTCCTCTAAATTTCTTTTTTTTTTCAGCTCCCTCTTACCTTATATTCCCACCCTCTGACCTCTTTTGCCAAACCCCCTTCTCTGCTTTCCTACACCTCAGAAGCAAGCACGTTAGGTGTGAAAAGGAGGAGATGAATATAAGCATTAAATCAATTCTTGTATTTTAATCTAGCAGCAGTAGGGTAAAAAAAAAGATTACAAGAAGTCAAACCCACTGACATTTCTCAACTGGTCAAATACATCTTTCCATTGACCTTAAAATACTGAAGGCAGCAATACAGACATGCTTTCACCTCCGTTTACGAAAACTTCAACAACAATATGATAATACAGATTGCATTGCATGGAGGGTGCTTACCATAGACATCTGGGGATCTGGAATCTTAACAATTTCAGAACTTGTTAAAATTGGAGACGACTCATCACCATCCTGAATGACAGAAGTTTAAGGGCTTATTAAATACCTCAAGTTTTAGGCGGGGGAAAAAAAAAAATCAACATTTCATAGTGTATTGTAAATTATACTACAGTGAACGAATGATGGAACTGCACCGTGCTGACCTTTGACAACTATAGAGGGCAAAACAGAAATTAAGAAATGGATTATTTTTCTCGTTAGCTTTTACCAGATGACAAACAAGGTGGCAAGACAGATGAAAGTTCATCTGGGGAGACCCAGCTTGGCAACTTACTACCATGCTGGTACACTGGTATGTGGAGAAATTTGCCATTATTGCTATATATGTCCTCTGGAATCACAAACAGAAACCAAATCAGGGTCCATATTTTCACCAAAAACATTTAATTTCCTAGAAATAACAACCATGTTGCAGAAAATATCTCCTAATAGTTCAACGCAGATGGATTTAGGAAGATATACGTGTGTCTATCTATCATGGGTTCCACAGGGAGCATGACAGTCTTGTCTAGAAGTTCATGCTGTGCAACTGCAACAGTACAACAGGAGCCTTCTGCTGCATAAATAAGGGAAGGGAGAAGCTAAAAGTTTCCTGTTTGAACTAAGCAGAAGGAAAAATACAAAGCCTGCCACCAGGTGACAAAAACAGCAACTCTGTTTCCCTCTTCTACTCACACCTAGTAATTTGGTTTTATTTATTAGGGTTTTTTTTTACCTTAGGAGCGTAACTAAGCATTAATTGACACTATCTACAGAAGAACATTTCATTTAAAAGACAGTACAAAACAGTAAAACAGAAAAAATGATGAAACAACACCAGCATAATATGTGCTATGTTGTATTTACGGGTAGTTTGTTCTCATTTATTATGGAGTTTATTTTATTATATTAAATTTATAATTTCAGCTCAGAATGAAGTTTTTTTGACATATCAACATTTCCCTCAATAATGTAAGTTTTGAGATAACTTGCTCAGGTTTGCCTCTGCCCCCACTCTTTTTTTTTTTCCCCCTCCTGCTTTTCCAATCACATACGCCTCTTGGGATGGCTTTGCTTTTATACTTTTCAGAGGTAACTCTAAAAGAAGTAAAGGGGCTTGTATCAAGGGGAAGAAAAGAATCATTACTCACCAAGACACAGGAGTTAAAATTGACATTAACCTTTACGGAGAAACAATTATTTCCAGCTACCTAAGTTTTGTTTTGCTGACTATAGGAAAAGATCTCTTATTACTAAAAGGCACATTCAGGAAGACACTTCTATTAGATTTATTAGTGTTCTATGCCTTTCTGAAGAAGCAATTTTACAGTCACAACAATGACTAACTACACACACATCCTTCCTAGTTAAAAGGAAATATACATACAATCTGTCTGTGGCTGAGGATGGTTCCAGAACATGAGCAGGACTGCTTTTCCCATTAGGAAAGAGGAGAAGAAATAGGACATTTGCTTACAGTTTCTCTGGTTTAAAACCATACTGCCTAAATAATAAACTTAGCTTTAACCTAATTGTATAGAAGTAATTTTAAATCTGAAGTGCCTCTATTATAACAAAATACTGCTGCGTTGATATAACAGTACACTGAAGTAAGTAGGAGCCACACTGACCAATCGGCACCCGCATTGCACTAAAACCTTTGCCATCTCAGGCAGAACTTTCGGATCATGTTCAACTAGTTTTTTACGAAGTCAGATTACGTAAAAAACAATTAAATGATTTTGGGCAGAAAATCCTTCTGAACATAAACATATCTGATGACAAGAGATGACAGACCAATTTCTCTCTACTAACTGATTATCTTCTTAATCAAAAACATAATAAGGCTACAATCTGACTTGACCGTTATAAAACAACAAAGGAATACCAATGCCCCAGTGACAAACAAGTTTCCACTCCATTGAGACCCTTCAGATAAAAGCATTGTAGGAAAAAATTGTACATAGGAGTGGATTCACTAGCAACTAATACATGTTCAAACTCCCACCAAGGCATTTATAGCATCCATATCCCATGTGAATTCTCTAGGGATCGCGCTACTACATCTTTCTCCCCATGAAAACATTCAGATAAAATAGCTGCAAAAAGGAAAGAGTCTGACAAAGCTTTTAGGCTGGTAAAAGTGGAGCACCTGCCCCACAATCAAAAGCCTATGACAGCTATTACCAACTCAGAACTTACTAGGGCGAGAATGACAAAAGCCTAAAATTTGCTCACTTACAAAAAAAAAAAAAAAAAAGGGCACAAAACCTTCCAATGACTGGTGTCAAAACGTTTATAACACAGTTTAAAACCAAGATTGGGGATTTTTTCCAGGGCCGGTGTTAAAAGAATGCTTTCTAAACTCGTTACTGATGTGTCTTTTTTTAACCTTTCAAAAGAAATATTATATTGACTGTTCTTTAAATTCCTCTTCCCAAATGCAGTTAGATTATGAAGAGCCAAGCTAAAAAGCTCTAGTTATGCAGCTCAAGCACTAGGAAAGCTCTGTTCCCAGTTTTTCACTGTGTTTTACAACAAAGCCTTAAGCTTTAACCAAAATTTGCCATGAAACGAACTTTTGCCATGCATTCATGGGAAAAGCTACTGTGTCAGTAGTTAACAACATTTTCAGAACATACTATTTTGTGATATCTTCAAGGCAGCATAATTACATTAGTTTGTCCGTGGAGGACTTCAGTTGTTTAAATTGCCTTCCAATGAGATTAATACACAGCCCTAATTCTGTCTCATATTTGGAGAGTACCCCATGGATCACTGTGACCCTGACCATGTGAACTTACTAAACCACACCAATGCCTGAGGGTCAACTCTAAATTAGCATTTGAATTTGGTCAAGCATGTGCATTTGAAGTGTCCCTCCTAATCATTCCCATGTAGAAAGCTTTGGTTAGTATCATGGAGGTTTTAGAAATACCTGATGTCCTCCAACTGCCAACAGCATTCAGCCCACTGGACTTGATTAAAACTAGCCTCAAGTATAAGCACACAGTGCAGACACTGGGCCTTCAGCATCAACTTCTTTCCTCTACAAATCCGCTCCTCTTGGCTGCATTACTTGCTAGCATAGCCAGAACCTGAGATGACCTGCTATTTTGCCACTGGGAAACAAAAGCAACATCAATACTAAATACTTGCTTTAAACTATTATGTTACAGAGCTTTAGAGATATTTCACTACATTAAGGTAGAGTGTGACTTTATATAAATATTAGAGACCATTTAAGAAAGTCAACAAAATGCACAGAATCTTCCGAACCAGCAAGGTTCTTCTGCACTTTCCTGAAAATCAGTTTCACATCACCAATAAATAAGGAGGACGTTCTATTTATCTTACTCTTTAGTCAAAACACCATTTCAAGTAACACCACCTTCTACTTTCTCTGACACAAAATGTAAATGGACACCTAATTCTGTAGACTTTTTATTTCTTTCAAGCCATGAAACAGGTTCTGATAATCAGACATTTTTATTTATTTATTTATTTTTATGAACTGGATGCAGCAGTGCAATCAATTTATTTATTCAAACAATGGTTTCACTTGAAACCTGTACAAAAACATATTAATGATAAATGTTGGTGTTATTTGCACTTGGAAGGTCACACTGAATTTTTGCCTAAATGAAGAATCAGAAGCGAATCCTTCATGTCTTGAATGCTGTATTAAAATTAAGTTAACACAGAACATGGGAAGAGTCACTGCTACTTCACTTCATTGTAATTAAATGTTGAGTCAAAGAATCTCAAATTCTATCAGCTGCTGTTTAGCAGGCTAGTTCTTCGTAAACACTTGAAAACAAATTTATCAACAAAACTGTGACAAGTAATCTCCACTTCTACTATCGGTCACAGGCAGCTGACAACAGAACCTACTTTCATTAGACTTAATATACTGGATTGGTGATGCCAGATATGTATACTGTACACTGTAATTGGAAGCATGACAACACTGAGAAGACAGGCACTAATTTATGTACTGCTTCCTACTGCTGCCAGAAAAGGGTCAAGAACTTGTTGAAAAGCTACTTCATAACAACAAAGCTCACAAACTGCAGTTAGTTATAGCTTTAATATGTACTATTACACATTCAATTACTTTATTTCCACAAGAGCAGTCAACACATAGTTATTTTGTTCCTTGCACTTTTACCGTGCTTCAGAAACATCTATTAAGACAGACAGATGCATGCTTGAAGTCTGAATCTTCTTTCCCTCACCTTGTACATCTGTAAAACCATAATGATGACAGAAAAATGTGTGTGCAAATTGGGAATAATTCACCTATAATGCTAAGTTTCTGGAGGTGAGGGAGAGAAATTGTTTTCAGGAATGTCACATTTAACTATAAAAATAGAAGACCCAAAGGGACAAAAAGCCACACGGTAGCCATGCTCATCAGTATGCACCTGTGAAAAGTACAGCACATTCTAATGTAAAAAGTTAATAGTTAGTAAAGTGTTTCAGTATTTTTGATGATATTCCACCATGCCCTCCAGAAAAATATTTCCTTTATTTCCATGGCAGTAAATAACTTTATTTTGTTTTATGGAGGAATCTGACACATTGTAGGTTTCGTTCTGATCCATAACACAAGAGAGTTTCGTAATAGTAAGGTCCTCTACAACAGCTGGTTCTAGGAGAAGACTTATAAAGGTGGGGAGAGGTCCCATTGTCAACTACAGTCCACAAAAAGAAATGCTGAAGAGCTAACCTAGACATCTGCCTAAGGCACAGTTTCACCAGAATTATCAAAATTCACCAAAAAGTTAAAAAAAAAAACCTAAAAAAAAAACCTAAACCAACCCACACCCAAAAAAACCCTACAAGAACCAAACCACCAAACAACAGCCCCTTCACCAAAAAAAAAAAAACCAAAAAAAAAAAACCCTAAACAAACACATAAAAAACCCACAGAACACCTCCTCCAAAACAGTCCCCATGTATTTGCCTCAGGCTGTGGGAGGAGACATTAAGTGCCAAGTAGAACTGCTGTTTCCTCCAGAAGCATTATGAAGACAGCTACCACTATATGGGATATGTGGATAGAGTGTGGACATACATTGTTTTTATATCATGTTCTGCTGGTTTTGACTGAGGTAGAACTAGTTTTCTTCATAGTAGTAATGTAAATAATACAGAGATGGTTTAGCTGTTGCTGAGCAGTGCTTACACAGAGTCAAGGCTTTTTCTGCTTCTCACACCACCCTACCAGCGAGTAGGCTGGGGGTGCACGAGCAGCTGGGAGGGAGCCAGGTCAGCTGACCGCAAATGACCAAAGGGATATTCCACACCATATGACATCACGCTTAGCATATAAAGGTGAAGGAAGAAGGAGGAAAAGGGGGACATTTGGAGTGATGGCATTTGTCTTCCCAAGTAACCTTTATCCGTGATGGAGCCCTGGTTTCCTGAACGCCTGCCTGTCAATGAGAAGTAGTGAATGACTTCCCTGTTTTGCTTTGCTTGCATGCACAGATTTTGCTTTACCTATTAAACTGTCTCTACCTCAATCCACCAGTTTTCTCACTTTTACCCTCAGTTCTCTCCCTGCTCCTTCTGTGTGGGAGTGAGCAAGCAGCTGCGTGGTGCTTAGTCGCTGGCTGGGGTTAAACCATGACATGTATCTGCAAGACACACCTCTTACAAGGGCTTAGGGAATCACTTTAACAGCCACTCATTTTTGTTATGACTACAGCAATTTGAAAAACAACCTTGAGAGCTTCTTCTGTAGTAGCACCTCAGTTAAAATAAGTTCTAAGACTCCTGTTATTGGCTTCAGATATTCAATAACACCTTAATTCCAGGGGTTACATTAATAGCATTTAAACAGTTCTTCTTTCAAACATTCACAAGTGTTAACTTACAACAGAACACACAGTTGAGGCAGATTCTGATCTGTGCCTTATCAGAATTTTTTGTGGAATCCTGCTTTATGCAATTTATTACTGTATTTTTCACTACCTTCTTCTAGAATCTTAAGTTAGATCACAGTTCTTCCGTCCAGATCAACTGGTAATGTTGTCACATACATGGAAAAACTCAGAGAATTACAGATTTTTTTAAAATTCTCAGAACAGATGCTGCTTAAAGGTAGTACCTCTGATCTCACTAAGACTCCAGTCTCTTTTTCTACTTTCTTGCTCTTTCCCATAAAGCTGTATTCCTTAGTAACTTTCTAACTTCTTATGAATCTACATATGCTGAAAATTTTAAGAGGCAGTTACTGACAATTTGTTTTTGAAAACAGATTATAGATATACTCCTTTTTCTATTTCAGTAGGTCTTTCTACAATGCAGAGGACCACAAAAGTACTGATAACACCTTCCAAAGCCACACTGTTGTCTGCTAAACTCACTGTCAATCCCTCGTTCCATTAAATGTGAACTCATAAAAACCACTGAGGGCACTGCTTTGTAAACAGAAAGAAAACATGAAGACATTCCAATCCAGAAGACTTCTACTTAACTGACTTCGAAAGTTTTTTAGCATGAAAGACTAAACTTTCCCATTTGCTCATTTTAGACAAAATGTTCACCAGCAGAGCTCCTGTGCAAAGTTCTAATAACTTACCTTTTATAAAGTTACCAATCAATACAGGCACAGTTCTTCCTGATATAAGACGTAATTTTTACATACAGATACTGCTGGGTGATGGAAGGAACCATAAATCAGAGAGTTTTTAATCACTCACACTTATTAAATTCTGTAATCTCGAACTGTATTACACGAATGATTGGCTTCTGCAATCTTGCTGCATCTATACTACTTGATTTGTATGTACATAAACAGTTGCCACTGACAGCTGTCTGCCGCTATCCTGCGGCAGAATATTTCACCTCAGCAGAAAAACCCATCCATTTTAGGTGCATATGTTGCTTTTTAAAGATGGAACATAAAGCCTGCAAGGCACATACCTTTTCGTAGTAAACTATTCCGTATTCTTTATCATCACACTTGACACAACGGAATTCAATCATCAGGTACATAAAATTAGAACTTCGTTTCTCCCTCTGATAAGAAAAGCACCACAGATGTGTATCATATATTGAAGTGCATCTATCTTCAACATTCTCAGTTCAGCAATTACCCTACTTCCTTTGTGCTGTAACTGATTAATTAGATTATCAGCTTTTGTAGCAATTATTCAGTTAATCATTTCATAGCACTACTTGAGACTGTATCACCTTCTTCCTGACATTCTTACTTCCTTACACTCCCAATTCATGACAAACATCCACATATAACAGATAAAATCACACTGTTTACATCAGTGGCTTGCAACCATGGCCTAAAGTTCTGCAAAAAGACAATGAATAATAACCAGCTGACAGAGGAGGGTTTTTGTGTGTGTGTTTTTTTTTTTTAAATCATTAAACAGTTATCCATGTCAGAGTCAAAAACTAGAGGACATGAAAAAAAAAATAAAAATCACTGTTTCAGCTAGAACCATGAAAGAGACAAATTTAACTTGGACCACAAGATTAGATTTGCAGATCATTCACTTTCAGAAGATTTGCTCATGTATGCACTTTTGAAATGCTTTCCCTAGAAAAAGTACTCAGAATTTTAAAGTCTAGGTAGGAAACAAGAAAGAAGTAATACCTAACCACCACCAGGAACATATATTTAATGCCAAAAATAAGTAACCACTTTAATAACAAGCAATTCAATTTTGCTTCATGCATTAATAGCGGATCGACTTTCCAGCAGAGGAAAAGTGTTCTACATTTAAGGTACAGCTCTAGGAATCAGGAATTTCTAGTTTTCTATATTTTCACAAAAAAGGAAGAGGGGGAAAAAAAAAGGGTAGGTTGAGTATTAAAAAAAAATATTCAGAAGGTTTTATAAAAACACATATTTAAGTTCAAAAAGAATCTGATTCCCAGAGGTCTAATTATAAATAAGAAAATAAATAAAAATCTCAAAGCAAAAAGTAGAAAACAACAGAGTTCTGTTGTGCAAGATGAATATAATCAGGTAACAGTTTGCGGGTGATTTTGCTTAATAAATTTTAACACTTTGTTCAGGTATTTAACTACTAGATTTATTTATTTAGAATCATAGAATTGTCAGGGTTGGAAGGGACCTTAAAGATCATCTAGTTCCAACCCCCCTGCCAACCTCCCACTAGATCAGGTTGCTCAGAGCCCCATCCAGCCGGGCCTTAAAAACTTCCAGGCGTGGGGCCTTCACCACCTCTCTGGGCAACCTGTTCCAGTGTCTCACCACCCTCATGGTGNCTCCCTCAACCTGCTGGCCACGCTTCTCCCGATGCAGCCCAGGATACGATTGGCTTTCTGGGCTGCTAGTGCACACTGACGGCTCATGTTGAGCCTCTCGTCCACCAGCACCCCCACATCCTTCTCCTCAGGGCTGCTCTCAAGCCAGTCACTGCCCAGCCTATATCGGTGCTTGGGATTGTGCCAGCCCAGATGGAGGACCCTGCACTTGGTCTTGTTGAACTTCATGAGGTTGGCACGGGCCCACTCTCCAGCCTGTCAAGGTCCCTCTGGATGGCATCCCTTCACTCCAGCGTGTCAGCCGCTCCACACAGCTTGGTGTCTTCGGCAAACTTGCTGAGGGTGCACTCTACACCACTGTCCATGTCGCTGACGAAGATGTTAAAAAAGACAGGTCCCAGTACTGATCCTTGAGGGACTCCACTTGTCACTGGCCTCCACTTGGACATGGACTCATTGACAGCAACTCTTTGAGTGCGGCCGTCAAGCCAGTTCTTTATCCACTGAATTGTCCACACATCAAACCCTTATTTTATCAGCTTGGAGACCAGGCTGTCACGCGGGACAGTGTCAAAGCTTTGCTCAGGTCCAGGTAAATGACGTCAGTTCCTCTCCCCTTGTCTACTGATGTTGTGACCTTCTCATAGAAGGCCACCAGGTTTTAAATATTCATTCAAATCTTACAAGTATTTTTCCTCAGCACTCAAAATCAAAACCAATAAAGATGAACAGGTCTAAAACCAAGTAACAGCCTGTCCAAGACGCTTCCCATCGCAATCCAATACCTAAAGTTAAGTTAGTCATACCTAACGGCATTTGTTCTAAGCTATTGCAAATTATTATTAAATTTTGTCTTCCATGATGAATTTCATTGAAGCTGAAAACTTGTAAGACAGCTATCTGTTCTGGTGGATGAGAAGCCGGACATGTGCTGGCAATGTGTTCTCACAGCCCAGAAAGCCAACCACATCCTGGGCTGCATCAAAAGCAGCATGGCCAGCATGGCGAGGGAGGTGATCCTGCCCCTCTGCACTCGCTAGACCCCACCTGCAGTGATGTGTCCAGCTCTGGGGCCCTTAGCACAGGAAAGACACAGACCTGTTGGAGCAGGTCCAGAGAATGGCTAGAAAAATGATCAGAGGGCTGGAGCACCTCTCCTATGAGGAGAAGCTGAGAGAGTTGGGGTTGTTCAGTCTGGAGAAGAGAAGGCTCCAGAGAGACCTTACTGTAGCCTTTCAGTACTTAAAAGGGGCTTATAAGAAAGAAGGTTTTTTAGTAAAGCCTGTGACAGGACAAGATATAATGGTTTTAAACCAGAAGATGGTAGATTCAGACTAGATATAAGGAAGAAATTTTTTGTGATGAGGGTGGTGAAACACTGTCCCAGGTTGCCCAGAGAAGTTGTGGATGCCCCACCCCTGAAAACGTTCCAGGTCTGGCTGCATGGGGCACTGAGCAACCTGAACTAGTTGAAGATGTCCTGGCTCATTGTGGGGGGCATTGAACTAGGAGATCATTAAAGGTCCAAACCAAATCATTCGATGATTCTCATTACTGCCAAAGTAAAATCAACTTTGGAAGTTTAAAAAACTATTCTTCCTTTTATTCCTTTTATCATATACACTAGCAGTTGAAGAAAAATAGGAAAAAAGTGCTTAGTCTCCTAAGCAAGCAAAGGTCCAAAAAGCAAGATCCAAAAAAAGAATTTACAAAAATGACCTACCTCATTGATCATTTCTATTTCTCTAAAGGTCAGTCTATCCAGCCAGTCCACTTTCACCATGTGACCTTGACGATGAGACTTGGTGAGCTGCATGAAAAAACACAATGATAACATTTAAATTCTTCGGAGCAAGAAAAAATAGTATCAAAGTTATAATTTAAAAGAGACACTACCATGAAATCAGGAGAAAAAAGGAACTGGAAAAAACATTGTACAGTACACATGGTACATTGTTGTAAACAGCTAAGTTACGCAATAAAAATAATTCTACTACCTAAACCACAAATCATAGCAAAGACCAAAACCACGTTACAAGCACACCACCTTTGCATTTTTAACACATTAGAAACAGGAATGTTTTTTTTTTTTAAGCAGTCACATAAAGATATTTTATTTTTTGGTTTACTAAGTAACATATAGTAAAACTTACCAAGCCAAAAAAACAGAAGATACTTCAAAAACTATACAAATTGTATAATTCTGCCCTTGTTAATCTTACCTAAACAAGTTTTCAGATTGGGACTTATCACAAAAGATCAGATGAAGACTTATGGCAAGTCATAGAGAGCTTGTTCTACCTTTCTTTTTAGTCATCTAAAAAGTAGTTTGGGTTTCACTCCTACATCTACATATTGCTGCAAAAATAGCAAGGAAGTAGAGTTGTTTAAAGGACTAGCTAACAGTAGAAGAGTGGCAGAGAAGGTAAGTAAGATATGAGCCATAACACCCGTAGTTTCAGATGCACTGACACACAATAGTTTATGAAAAATTCAGCAGAAGACCCCACGATGCAAAGCTATGGCTTTTTCATCAGTAGCAATTTTACAAGCAACACTGATGCAGTTTGTAAGAGCGTAACCATGTAGCATCTCAACATGAAATAAGAGGCTTGCCATACTATCAATTATTTAAGGTAAAAGGATGCAACTCCTCCAGCAGCCAGTCATTGCTTTTATACAAATTCCCTATAAAAATAAATACCACACACATACACACACAAACACAGAAGCATGTCAAGAAAATAAAAAGCTATCTTTTAGATGAAGAAAAGGTCCTTCGGCAAGCTCTTCTCAGAAGTTACTTATTACCTGGAGGATTCTAATTTGGCCTCTGGTATCAGACATCAATCAGTAGCACGACACTTCTAAATAAGCCTGTCCAATAGGCAAACAGAAAAAACGAAACAAAGCATAGCAAAGTCCACACAAACTCATCTTGTATTTGATTAGTCCTACTCCTCCTACCTATATTTAAACATACCCCCACATACAATAGCATCGGGAGGCATTCAGCAACTGATGAGTAAGTCATAGAAAAACTGAAGCTGTTTGTACTCAAACAATGGCTATTTAGGAATGATAAATCACAAGAACCTCATCTGCTGTGTAAACGAAAGCTCTCATAGACACACTACCCACAAACCCTATTCCCTTTGCTAGCATCTGATGTCAAAATGTTTTTATAAATGAACACAACAGAGTATCAGTGAAAACATTCTCGTCTTTCAGAAACTACTATCTCCCAAAAGAGCTTTCAGAAGAGTAGGTGGTGGCAGTGATGTTACCAGGTTTTTATTAGCCATTAACTATAACTTTCAATTGGGATGTGAAAGGAGAATTCCCTTCTTTTCCTCAGAGGTTTTGAGCCCTCATCTCCCATATGCCAAAAGAACAGACCCCGGTATTTTGAGACTGAAATGTGCTACTTTATTTATATTTCTTGAGCTAGGAAGCAGCGGGAGTGAAGGGAAGAGAAAAAAAAAAGCCACTGGACACTGGTAGGGTATGGTCACACTTGCATAACAGAACTAATATGAAAGAGGAGGCCTACACTCTAAAACCCTTTCTCAGAGACCCACTGCCTATATCACATAACCATTTGATGAATTAAACAAGCCTTGGTATTTAGCGTCTACAGAGCTTCCTTAGGCTAGAGTGGATTTATTCTACTATGATCAAGAAATGGGGCACCACTGCTGGCAGAAAGCTTTAATGAGTTTTCTATTATAACGTCAAGGTGAACTAGACTAATAAAAGATAGACCCTAAATGAAAGTTAGTTTATTGCTGTGATAAATCTCTAGATGAGAAAATAGACATATTTATGGCACTGGACTTTCACTTAGAGTTGTACAAAGATGAGGATGAAAACTAGGAGACCAAGATCAAGAAGAAAGTACACCGAGTAAATGGGTTGAGCCATTTGGCAAGATTGGGGTAAGCTTAGCTGAAGAATGAGAAGCTAACATTTATTTATCAATTACAGAAGTAGTTTTGATGGCAAAAATACACTCTGCCATCAAGCTGGGAGAAGAAAATGCTAATATACACGCATATCTGTGAGCTTAAATGAATGAAACTGGTTAATTTTTGCAGTTCTTCTAAAATCCTTTCTAACACAAAGGTACGTCATACACACCTGAACACTACACCAGACAGTCTTAAATCTAAAAGACAGCTACTGAAAGAAACTAGACTGTCCTCACAAGTTACTGTTAGGAGCTGCTCTTACTGAACCTGATCGAATTTTGGCTTCAAGCATGTTCAAGGCACACCCGAATTTTCATTCTTTAGAGAGAATCAGGATAAGTTTTTACAACAGAATGCTATGTATATTAAAAGGTACTTACATATCCCCTTTTAAAAAATACTTCAGAAGCAAATGAGCGTGATTTAGTTTACTCATTTGTATAAATCCAGTGAAATACCTAAACAATCAAAAGAAGATAGCTTTCACATAAGAAAACAACATGGGAAACCGGTCCTCATTAAAGCCTGTCTTTGTTTCACTCCAGTGAAAGTGCAAGCTTTTCACATACATCTTAAAGGTTACTTGCTATTCCATTACCTTTGCCAAGCGGCTCATTTGATCTTCAGAGACTGTGCTGCTGGTTCTCCCAGGAGTTTTGGTGGGCTCCGAGCCGTCAGCTTCTACATTGGGCCAGACTTTCAAATCATGCATTCCTTGACGGAACATACTGCAGGGAAAAAAATGCAGAATCGCTTCAGTAAATTCAAAATAATACAGCTGTCAGGAATCAAAGTACAGCAGCAGCTACAAGAAAATGAAGTAGCTTCCTTTGCCAAACCTACAAACATGCACTGCCATGCATAATTTAACTGAACTGCAGAAGTACCTTGCACTTCATGCCCTCTACGGCCTTCATTTTTATTGGCACACAGAGTTTAGAAGAAAATGAGTAAGGCTGAGATTATTTATTTGGCAAGTGGAAGAAAAATGGGTAATTCCCAAAGTTAGTGGGGTGGTACAAACGCAACCTGAGGACAGAGCTTGACCTTCATAGTTTTATTATTTGTAATGAAGCAGAAAGTATTCCTCTTGACTTGCAAATGGTAATACTGACTTTTGGTCTGCCACTCTGAAAAAGAATGCAACTAAAAAACTACCTAAGTTTCATTTGAGGGTCAACTGATATAAAGTAGCCTTCTGAGCTGTCAAATAAAAAGAAAAAAAAAAAGCCACACACTAAAAAAACACCCCACCCACAACGCTCAACACACCATTTTCTCCATCTGTGCTTGAAATTGAATTGGTAATTGAAACTGTGCAATGAACAGAACTTTGCAGGGTAACTGACCACACCTTTTCTCTTGAAAACCCTGCTTCCCTGGCACATTTGTACTGATCTACCTATAATAGATGCTCCAAGAAATCAAGTGCATCACTTTTGCCAATAAGAGCTGATCATTTAACTCTTAACAACTTCAGGTAAATACAACTGGAAGGAACGCTTTAAGTCAACCATTAAAAATGAGAAATACCAACTAGAAGGACCATCTAACCTTGAATTTACACGTCACTTTGTGGAGTACTACGACAAGGGTTTCCATTTACAAGTAAGAGTAATCTACAACAAATTTCAAAATTATTTGTTGCTTTCTGTCCATTTACTTCCCCCAGGCCCCACATGCTGGAAATAAAAGTAGATTTCATTTATAAATTGTATCTTTTTCCAGAAACTATGCTCTAATGCTTTCAAAACTACCAGCAGTCTTCGGGGCACGCTGCAATTGATCCAGTTCAATCTTCTGCCTTAAGACAATGTCAATGTCAAAGTTAAAGCAATATCTTCCATGACAGAGACACAACCTCTCTCTACAGTAATTTTCTGCATTGAAACATCACTAGAACAGCCTTCCTAATGCTAAACTAAACTTTTCCTGCACTTCAGTTAGCCTTATTACTTCTCGTCCATGGACGAGACAAAAAAAGGCTATTTCTCCTCATTTTTCAATGCCATCTACATACTAGAAAAGTGTTCCTGTAGTCTTTTCTTCAGACTCACTTGCCTTTACTCCTCCAACACCACACCTAATGCTAGGCATTCAACGACATGGACTCCCTTAGACTCTCAGTAGTCAGCAACTTGCTTAAAGTCAGTTACGTAGAACTGAACATATCCCTGCCAAGCAGAGGAGTATGGAGATGGAGGATACAATGTTCTCCCTGATGGGTGTACTTGTAAACTGTTTATATATTCATTGTTGTTGGCACATTTCACAAGAGCATCATGATGCAAAAGCTAAGTTTCACTACAAAACACAAATCTTTTCATCTGTTTTCCTGGGCAGCTGCTCCCCATTCTGTACTTGACTACAATGAACTGCAAAAAGTACCAGCGCCCCATACTTTTCCTTAAACTGCATCCTATTTTTTTTTTCAGTCCGCTTTGCACTTAGTCAAGATCCTTTCGATGTATTGTCACCTTCTAGCACGCTTGTAATCCTTCCCAGCTTAGTGTTATCATCCACAAATTTACTAAACCCACCCACTATTGGATCACAGATTACTAATTTCGAAAACTCCTCATTTACTGAGTTACACTTTATTCATTATAAAAAATACTGCATTAACAGCGTAATTGCAAGCCAACTAAATAGTGTTGAGTAATCAGTACCAGCATCCATGCATTACAAAAGTATAAATAGGAAGTGATTTCAGGGTTTGCTACCTTAAAATCCAAGTTTACGGAGCTAAAAAAGAGAAGCCTAAACTTTGGTGCTATACAAGAGAAGACTTTTTGTTTTTACAACACCATAGCATGTACGAAGTTACATGCAGAAAGAAACAGTGTAAATCACCTATGAATCTGATTCTTCAAGCATGGAACTGTTCGCCTGGTTTAAAAAATTAAAAAAAATATCTGTCACAACCACTGCTACCTTACTATTCACAAGTGAGCTGTACATAGAAGAAAAAGCAGTATACCCATATTTCCCAAAGAGCGAGACCGTTGTTCCTCCCACAGGAACTGCTTTACCAGGTCCATACACATCCCAGATGGTCAGAGCCACCTGTGCATTGCGAGGCAAGTCTGGATACTTCACAGGCAGTTTCAGCCATTCATTCCAGCTGCAGAGAGACACTTTTAATTAATCATAAAGCTTTAGAATTCGAGTTACTCTATTAGTTTATACAACTCAGACTCTCCTTAGAATATGAACTTCTAAGGGCAGATGGACTATTTTCCTGTGGGCTTTAACTATTCAAATACTTGCCTTGAGCATTATTAGAAGGCTAGCAACCAAAGGAAAAATACTCTGGCTTCATCTCTGTCCAGTAATCAGTATGAAAACGCGCTAGTCCAGGCCCCAGAAGTTATTTAAGCAGTAAGCCATGCCCAAACGCACAAGTAACATTTTTATCACTTACCCATTACACAAAAAGGTTGGGTTTGTGCTGTTAGGGTAACACTTAATAACCATACATAGACTTGAAGAAACGTAAGTTATTTGAAGACAACAGAAAACAAATCTTACACACACACAAAAAATCCCCAGATTTACTTATATAACTTGATACCCCAGTAACTAATAGGAATATGAAATAAAAGACAGTTACTTACTTCCACCTAGTGCTAAAAGCTTTGTAGGAAGTTCTAACTGGAAGAGCAAGAGGCTTCCCTTCTGCAAACACCTGACAAGTTACATACAAGTCAGAGCAAGTTTCTTGATACAGTCCTGAGAACTTCAGCATTGGATCTTCTAAGAGAGCTTTGTAACTCTTCTGTTCTCTCTTCCCTTCCAGACTTCCTCTATGTGGGAGGGGAAAGAAAAAAAAAAGNAACCAAAATATACTTTATCAGCAGTAAAAGTCCTATTCTACTTCCATAGCTTATATTCAGATTACCCAGTACTGAGGCTATCCTCACTCTGCATGAAATCCAAATACTGTAGAGGAATTCAGGATGTGAAGCGATGAACACAGAATTTATTGCTATACTGATTTCGGCAGGAAGAGCAGGGAAAGGAAGAATTACTTGCTTGTCTTTTCAATGGAGATAACTTCTCTGAGTACAACCTCTAGATTCTCAGACAGCATCAAATGAGGTACGCTAAGCAGGGCAAGAATGAGATGATATATGCTGCTGCTATTAAAAAATTAAAACAAAAGACTGGATTTGGATGCCACTCATCACTCTAATCAACAACAAATCAAAGCTCAACTACACAGGCTATTCAAATCAAATTTCATTAAAGCCCTGCAACAATTTGCAGAATGCTAGTGTGAGAGTAAGTTGATGTAATTTTTCAGGCCTCAGCTATACCACGATAAAAACAATCATGCATATTCAATATCTGACCATGGATGCACATGTGAAAACAAAAAAGGAATTCTGGTGGCAATGGGAAAGCATGCAAGATCAATCTTCCGGCAAACAAAAATCTATTTGTACCGCAAAAAAAACTTCAGAGTAGATGAACAAGTTTCTTGCAAGAAAGTAGCACTGCACATTTCAGGCCGACGTACACTGATAAACATACACACGAGAAATCTTAGTTACACTTTTGTTAGGCAGAATAAATTAGCAAAGAGGGCACATACACCTGACTTCAGGTATCATGTTCCATTAAGAAGTTAAACAACATCCGAATATGCCTTCCCAAGTTAGTTTTCCAAAAAAAGTGCAATATGAAGTAGCAACATTAGGCACGCTACATTTTAAAACCAGCCACATCCCTCCTACACAAATGTAAACACCCCACTACTGTGGTGCAGAAAAACGCCAAAAAAATTTAAAAAATGAACCAGCAAATACATCAGCGTGTGATAATATCAGCTTCAGCAAGAGTGCTTGCATACACCTGGTTAGGAACATACCTACGTGTTGCAGCACCTACAACACAGGACCCGACGAAGAGCAACTTGCTTTCTAAGCAGCACGCAAACAAGTAGGAAAAAGCGTGTCGCCAGTTTACCTCCCTTCCCTAACACCGAGAAGTGACACCAGCAGGTGAGAGCTTACCAGAGACACTGGCGCTGAGCTGACAGCCCACCTCTACCTGTTACAGGGCCTACGGCCACGAACGTCTGGGGGGCATTTAAAGCAAAGCTGGCAACCCCGGCCCTGCCACCGCCGCGGCTCCCTGGCCGTCCCGCTCCGCGCTGACAGGGACGCGGCCCTGAGGGAAGCGAGCGGCAGCGACACCCAGGAGCTCCCGGAGCCGGTGAGGGCAGAACCGGGCTCCCGCGGGGAAGGCAGGCCTCGGGACCCAGCGCAGCTCCGGGGAGCGGGCGGTCGGCCCAGCCTCCAGCGCCGCAGGGAACCGGGCCGCTTCCCGCACAGCGGCAGAGCAGAGGGACGCCGCAAGCCCCAAGCCCCCTCCCACCCCCCAACTCACATCTTCAGCTGCACGTTGATGTCCAGGTCGCAGCTGTAAACATAATAAAGCTTCTCGGTCTCGCCCATGCTTGCTGCTGCCGGCGCCC